>JAGSMP010001717.1:0-180613 GCA_029286625.1 Parnassius orleans
TAGCTTATTCGACCACCTGCTTTCGATTTCGGTTGTTTGTTATTTGGTAAAGGTTGAATGGATTTATATTGGCTTTCATTTTCGGATTGGTGTATTTTCTTGATCGGTTTTGTTGATTTGGTTGGTATTCCTTTATACATATTTACTCTGGCTTGATTTTGGATTTTGTTTATTTAGAATCGTGAATTGTTTTCGTTGTTTTAGGTTGTTTAACAATATTTCAAAGGAATATTAATAGTATAGATAGTGTATAAACCTATACACTTACTTCTTTTTCGTTGGTTATATTTATATTGACTACTGCTTTCGATTTCGGTTTTCTGCGATTTGTTTTGTGATTTGTTTGTTGATTCGATTTTTTTGGCTATCGTTTTGGATTCGTGTTGTGTCTTGAATTGGTTTTGTTGTTTTGATTTTAAAAATATTTAAAAGGAATATTTATTCCTTGTAGATATTTGGATTTGCTTTTAAAAAAAAATATTTTAATTCCCTTTTAGGTATTTTAACGTTTTTTATAAAAGGTTTTTCTTATCATAATGCCTCGCAAACGTAAGTCCAGCCTCAAGAGTATCTTCAAAGACGAGCGAAAAGATTAGCCGATCGCTAGAATCTTTAGAAGATGCTGAACTGAGAAGGCAAGAACAAGCAGAGCGTCAGGCTGTTTAGAGCATCTGAGACACATTCTCAACGTCAGCAAAGGCGTCTTGAACAGACAGAGCGTCAGGCTGCTTTAAGAGCCTCCGAAACACCTTCAAAATCAGGAAAGGCGTCTTGAACAGGCAGAGCGTCAAGCTACTTTAAGAGCTTCTGAAACACCTTCAAAGTCAGCGAAGGCGTCTTGAACAGGCAGAGCGTCAAGCTACTTTAAGAGCTACTGAAACACCTGCTCAAAGGCAGCAAAGGCGTCTTGAACAGGCGGAGCGTCAAGCTACTTTAAGAGCTACTGAAACACCTGATCAAAGTCAACAAAGGCGTCTTGAACAGGCAGAGCGTCAATCTACTTTAAGAGCTACTGAAACACCTGCTCAAAGTCATCAAAGGATATTCGAACAAGCGGAACGTCAGGCCGCCTTAAGAGCCGCGGAAACACCTGATGAAACTCAACACAGACTCATTGAGCAAGCTGAACGTCAATCTACTATAAGGGCATCTGAAACACCAGAACAGACACAGGCGCGAAGAGATGCAAAAGCACAGCTCCAAGCTGAACGTCGACAAAATTTTCAAAGAAACAATTTAATCGGTTTTTAATGACGCAGCATTCAATTATGATCCGTTGATTGATTATAAAAATCACAGGTTAGTTGTTATCGGACTGATGGACAAGGCGTGTCGATTTTGCAGCGCTTTAAAATGGAAAGATGAGACCGCAGGAATGTGTTGTTCCAATGGCAAAGTGTCTCTTCCGTTACTTGGGAAACCAGAAGAACCTTTGAAAACTCTCTTTTATATGATGCTAATGAGTCACGGCGCTTTTAAACAGGATCCGGAAATATAACTCATGCTTTCAAATGACGTCCTTCGAGTTGACCGGAAATAATAATGCCGGGATTTTCGCTCACATTTACGGTGCAAGGGCAAATTTATCATAGAATAAATAGGTTCACTTTTTCCAGCTGAAAACGAACAGCATAAATTTTACAAGTATATTTTATGGGTGACGAAGAAATTGAGGTAGACCGTCGCTGCCATTTATCTAGGGAGTTGAGAGACACAGTGTTCAAAATTCAAAGATTCTTGCACGAACGTAACATTTTAGTCAAAACATTTAAAACTGCTTTAGAAAACCTACCTGAAGAGGATTCAAAGTCGTCATTCACGCAGATTGGACCTCGAGGAGAGCATGAAAGGCGCTACAATGCACCTTTGATAAACGAAATAGCAGCCGTAATTAGTGGTGATCAATTTTCTTCACGAGACATTGTCTTATGAGCACGTGATGATACGTTGCAACGGTAGCCGATACACACAAGTTTTATGACGCTCTGCAATACCCATTGATCTATTGCAAAGGACAAGAGGGTTATCATTTTCAAATTCCACTATTAACCTGGTCACAAAGGAGCCTACTGAACAAAAAAGTATCATATGGATTTTTATGCGTATCATATGATGTTGCGAGAAAATGATTTTAACCTCTTAGCCCGGTGTAGACAATTATTTCATCAATTTTTGTAGACATGTATGTGAAGGTAGAAAGTGAACGTCTCTTATATATCTTTAAAAAAAAGCTGCGCGTTGAGAATTATATACATTTACAAGATGCAGTTTCTAGCGACGCCAATGTAAACCCCAGAGATTTAGGTAAAATGGTAATTCTGCCCTCATCATTCGTTAACAGTCCCCGCTACCTACATGAGTACACACAAGACGCATTCGCCTATGTACGAATTTACGGAAGACCTGATCTTTTTGTTACTTTTACTTGCAATCCCATATGGAAAGAAATAACTGAGGAGCTAATGCGGGCCAAAAAGTACTGACAGACACGATTTAGTTGCTAGAGTATTTAGATTAAAAGTACAAAATTAATGTATGTAATTAACAAAGGAAAATTTTCGAAAGTGCAGTGCTTCATTCAATTGAATGGCAAAAGAGGATTACCGCATGCCCACATTCTAATATGGATTAAAGAGAAGTTGGCCCAGCCAAATAGACGACATAATAAGCGCGAGATTCCGCATCCTGAGCAAGATAAAGAATTGTATGATACCATCGTCCGAAATATGATTCACGGTCCATGTGGAGCACGAAATTCAATATCGCCATGTATGAAAGAAGGAAAATGTACAAAGAAATTCCTAAACAGCTATTAAAAGAAACAGTGCACAATGACAATGGCTACCTTTATACAGACGCAGAGCTCCTGAAGATGGTGGCAGGAAAGTTATCAAATCTCGCCTGGAGCGTTCGAAACCTTAGATAACAGCTGGATTGTCCTGTATTCGCCCATTCTATGTAAAATGTTTAATGCCCACATTAATGTAGAAGCATGTAGCTCTGTCCGCAATCAAGTATATCTGTAAGTACATAAACAGGAAGGACCAAGCAATATTTAATCTCAGGAGTGAAGGTGAGGCAAATCCGTTAATGAAGTACAGACCTTTCAAGCAGGGCGTTATGTGTCAGCAGTAACGAGGCAGCGTGGCGTCTCCTTGGCTTCCTTTACACGAAAGGCACCCAACAGTTACTCACCTTGCTGTGCACTTAGAAAATGGAGAGCGTGTATATTTCACCGAAAGAAATTTCCAAGAAAGAATTGCATCACCGCCAAAACTACACTAACAGCCTTCTTTCAACTTTGTCAAACCGACCCTTTGCAAAACGTTGTTATATTCTGAAGTCCCTGCTATTATACTTGGAACACATCTAGAAGGAGGAAACGCTGTATTCAAGGCGCCTGTTGCAAATTGGCCTGGTGTAAAGTCATCAGATGCCCTTGGTCGTGTATACCGTCCATGTAACTAATTTTGAATGTTTCTGTTTACGATTGCTGCACCATGTTCGGGGTCCTACAGGATATAAAGACCTTAAAACTGTCAACGGTCAGGAATGCGCAACTTATAGAGAAGCATGTGAAGCTCTGCATCTTTAGAAAACGATAATCACTGGATGAAACCATGGAGGAAGCTGCAGTGCCAGTCACCAGCCAAAATTAGGATCTTTATGCAACTCATATCATCTTGCGGGCTATCTAATGCACATAAATTGTGGGACAAATATAAGAGTACATGGCGGAAGATATTTTGCGAAGGTTACAACAGACACACGCAAACATGATATACAATGAACACATTTATAATGAAGCACTTGGAAAAATTGAAGATAAAGTAATGGCAATGGTAGGCAAAAATTGCGACTTTGGAATGATAAGCCCTCAGCGACCAACCGAAAATGAACTAAGTGATGAAATTATACGTGAAACAAACAACGATATAGCAGTTTTGCAGCAGGTAGCTGAATTTGTACTCCTGCTTGTTTGCCGAACAAAACGAGTTTTTGACAAAGTATTAGGACAAATTGAACCTGGAAATGGTGCAATTTTCTTTTAGATGCCCCTGGAGGAACTGGGAAGACATTTTTGTTAATTTATTATTAGCGCAAGTACGGAAAGATAAAACATTGCTGTGACCGTAACTTCTCCGGTATAGCCGCCACGCTGCTAGGCCGCGCTGCACATTCTGTTTTAAACTCCTCAAATCTAGCCCAGGAAGAATCGCTGATCTGCAACTTTAGCAAAAATTGTGCACGAGGTATAATGCTACGACAATGCAAACTTTAGTGGGACGAAAGTACAATGTCGCGCAAAAAGCTGTAGAAGCACTAAATCGAACGCTCCAGGATTTGCAGCAATACCGATGTAATGGGAGGAATGGTGGTTTTATTGGCTGGTGACTTTCGCCAAACTTTATCTGTCATTCAAAAGGGCACACCTGCAGATGAAATTAAAGCATGCCCAAGTCGTCTATTTTATGGAACAAGGTGACAAAATTCAGTTTAACTACGAATATGAGAGTGCATTTGTATAATGATATCAATGCAAAACTATGCTGACACACTATTAAAATTGGCGATGGGCGGTTGGAAACGGATGCTGAGGGCTGCGTTAAATTGACGAGAGATTTTTGTAATTTAGTACAGAGTCATTCCGAATTAATTGCGAGCGTTTATTCAGATTTAACCAACATGCATGAAGGCAAATGGTTATGTGAAACGATTCTTGCACCAAAAATGAGAGCGTTAACAAAATAAATTCAGATATATTAAGCAAGCAGAGAAATAACAGAGTATTTGTCAGTAGACAGTTATGGACACAGAACAGAGCACTTCATATCCTGTAGAGTTTCTAAATTCTCTAGAGTTGTCAGGTGTGTCCTCACATGCTTCAATTAAAATTAGGCGTCCCAGTCATGCTAATGCGAAATTTAGATGCCCTCGGTTATGTAACGGACAAGGCTGTGTGACATCTTGACGGAACATAATCGGTGCTACAATTTTGACAGGCGTAGAAAAGATGAAATGTTATTATACCACGGATCCCTATAATTCCCACAGATCTTCCTTTTCAATTCAAAGGTTGCAGTTCCCTATTAAGTCTAGTTTTGCAATGACAATTAATAAAGCAAGGGCAAACGTTACAGGTAGCGGGGTCAACTTAGAAAACCGTGCTTCTCTCATGGTATTGTATGTAGTATGTTCGTGTGTCAAATACCCAGAATGGAAACATATAACATTGTGTACATAGCGTCTTAAATAGTGTTCAGTTAGTTTTTTTCCAAAATTCTACAATCAATTAATCAGAATTCCACAGATCTTCCCTTTCAATTCAAAGTTTCTATTTAGCTCAGTCTTTTCAATTCCAAATGCTGCACCTCTGACGGACCTATTAAGCTCAGTTTCTTTAACTCAAAAGGCTGCATCTCTGACGGATCTTTTATTTGGCTCAGTTTTCAATTCAGAAAACTGCATCTCTGACGAATCAATTTAGCTCAGTTTCTTTTCAAAAGTCTGCATCCCTGACGGATAATTATGCTCAGTTTCCTTTAATTAAAAAATATCCCATTTCCATTTGGAATAAAAGGTTATTTTCATGCTTTCCTATACGCTGCGTTTCAAAACATTTAAATAGGCTGACGAATCAATTTTGCTCAGTTTTTAATGGCTGCATCTCTGACAAATCTATAAAACTCAGTTTCTTTCAATTCAAAAAGCAATGGATAGTTCATTTCCAGTGACCATGCGGCGAAGCCGTGGGTAACAGCTAGTAGTTAAATAAACGTTAATTTCATTTAAAAAATCATGAAAATACTTTAAACATAAAACCAGCAGTGGAATTACTGAATTACAATCAGCTGACTAGGGGTCATGTACGCATGAACGTCGAATACGCGCGGCCTGCAACTAGCGATGGTACCACAATACCTAATAACTTACAACACTTGTCTAAATACCTAACTTATCTACTTAACCTTGCACTGTGTTGTCTCTACGTAGCCAACTTTAATTCGAATTCACAGGTTAAATAAACCAAATAACTGTCTGATTCTGCCAATGAAAAAATAATTTAAATAAAATGTTAACAAGGTTAGAGTCATGCTTTTTATCCATTGTGTAGGTATGTTTATTATTCTGATGTATTCAGTTATGTACCTTCAGATCAGTTCAGTACTAGTAATTTAAAAAAATTAGGTATGAAACAGCTTACTGATCCTCCGTGGCCTTAAGATTCTAAAGCTATTAACATGTTGCCGTATTCACGAGCACTATAAACGCACCTACGTGTTAGGCATTATTAAAACAAAAACACAAACGTAACAACAAGAACAATATCATTAAGTAATAAATAACAAGTAATAACGACAATAATTTAATAAACAAAACAATTGAACTGTCGCTGATAGTCAACACGGAACTGTCTCAAAAACTAAATTTATTAATCAATCCCACAAAACAAATGCGCACAGAGGTAACGTCCTTGAAGTATGTGTAATCCACAGCGCGAGGCGACACGAGGCAGCGTGTGTGAAAGGGAAGGTAGAGTGAGTAGTATACCTAATGCATTGTTTCGTACCGATCTAGATAAGAGTTCGAGTGCCCATGATATATTGACCCTATTGTCAGCTGATTTTCTTTTTTAAGTTTCACTGCTGGTTTTATGTTGAAGTTATTTCATGATTATTCGGGATCGAATTTCTTTGTGACCCATCATCATAGGTATCCTTAGTACTATCATCTGTCTTCGTTTTCGGGAGCGTTTCACAAACACCTGGTATATATTTTTTTGTTATTTCTCAGACATGCAGGTTTCCTCACGATGTTTTCCTTCAACGCTGAGCACGTGGTTTATCAGCACATTAAATAGCAACTAACAATTTCATTGGTGCTGGCGGGGATCGAACCCGGGTTATTCGCGTACTGTGAAACTTACAGCGAGTGCTCAGCCTCTAAGCTACCACGGCTCAGTTATAATTTATTTATTTTAATTTATTAATTTATTATTCGCGTGTAAGTAATAGCTTATAGTTTATTAGATATTAAATAATAACAGATATATTGAGAAAAAGGGAAAATATTAATTTTAAAAACAATGTAATAAAAGAAAAAAAACATGACAAAATTTTTAAACACATCTCAGAATATAATGAAACCGCGAAATGAACCGAACTCAGCGTAAGCTTTGATAATCATGGCACTTGTTTTTAGTCCGGTCCACATCGGATGTTTTTATAAACTGAAAGTTCGGCCACAACTGCTCCGTCTGTATCCACGCGACGATTCGAGAAAAGGGTGCGGCCTTAGTGCACTGAGTGCGGTCCAGCCCCAATGTCGTACTAAAAATAATAGCTGACTGATGAGCTAGCATTGGACTGGCCTTTCCACCGGTATTGCTGCAACAGACGTCACAGTAGCTGTTCCGGTGAGAGACGGTTCAGGAACATCTGTGGTTAATGTATGTTATGACTTAGAATTAAAATTACGACAATATTATTACTCGCATTTACGAAACTTTATGTGGTTTATTCATTTTCAATCTAATTATCATAAGGTATAATAAAATTTCAGAATGATATTGACTTTACATTTTCCTAACAAATCTACTTCTTTTCTAATAATACTTCACCACATCTTATGTGGCACCGCCCTGGTGGTAGAAAAAGTCGTGGGTGTCTTTATTAGTATGTGTCAAATTTCAAATAAGAAACCTATTATACATTATTTTTATTATATCACGTTCTATAAAAACAACGTCTTAAAGGAGCAATTAGTCCGCAAAGTTGCTGCAATTGTTGGCGAATTTTATTTGTCCTTGAAACATTTCCCTCCTCAGACATGCTGGTTCCAATCAATTTCAGACATTGGTTGTCAGGCTTTCTAATAGATATACCGCCAAAATTGCCACTTAATCGTTCATTGATAAACTCGGTGCACAAAATAATATACATTGCAAGTTGATTGAAATGTAACGGTAGACAACAGAAACAAGAACAAACTCATAAATTCAAAGGGGTGATTGGAAAGCTCTCTCTGCAATTTCACTTTATGGTTTCTTTAAAGAAAGAAAAAGAAAGAAATAATGAGAACTACTAATGAGAAACGACGCGTGCTATGCTTATTTTTATGTTTATTTTTAAGTTATCGTTCGTCTTGTATGTATTTTGATTTTGTTGAGTAACTAACAATATAAATATGGTTAAGAAACATATGTGTTGAGGGAACATGTATACAATCTCACTGAAATCTAAATCTAAAGCTTGTGATCAAACACACACACGCACACATACAATACACCAATGCCTACATACAAAGTCACACATTACAGTAATAAATCAAATTAAAAAATACGTTGTTTTAATTTATATATCTACTATAGGTTACGAAACAACTATTAATAATAAATTATTTAAGTAAGCTTTTTCCAAGTGGCATTGCATATGTTCAACACTCTGGTCCTCTAACAGTGTTGAGCTCATTATTCTTTAACATTTAATTAATCTGTTAATGGAAAGGACGTTGACTATCATTATAGTGCGGTGATTTATTTAATAATTCATTTTACTTAAAATAAATTCAGCATTTATTAAACGGCATTAACGTAATATGCCTACTACATGCTGCGTACGTGCATACACTTAGTGTCTACAAGAGTAAACTATTAGAGAGACAGAGATGTAGTGTAGCCCCCAAAATATATCTATATATTAGTGTAAAGGTACATAGAATAAGCGCAGTATAAATAAAGTCTTCAACTGAACAACACGTCTTCCTCTTATTAACACCTTACAACATTACATGGCGACCCTGTCAGGATCACAGAGACGACACACACATACAACATTACAGAGAGATAAGTCAATATAATACCTAAACTGTGATAATACTAATACATGTCTCACCCACGCTCATGCGCGCGGATAATGCATTCGCGCTCATACCCACAGAGGCATTAAAATTGGGTCTAGGGGCTGATTGACACCTTGTCTGCCTTCTTGTAAAACGTTCTGGCTAACATATATAAAAATGGAGCTTCAGAATGTGTTTATTTCTTTGAAAGCTTTCAAACGTCTGCAAAGCGATACTGCCGACGGAAAGTATATGGAAGTATTGATGACTGATATTTAATGATATTATCTAATACGTAAAAATCAGCTGGGAGAATTAACGTGAGGTGAGTAATGTTTTTACGTACTTTGATTACCTGATACCTGGAAAATGGCCGTCTGGCCAAGCTAACAGGTAGGCATGCGATTATAGTACATACTAACACTACTCAATCTTACACATTTCGTTCGTCAGAAAATAAGTGACGTCTGGTGGCCCTGGGATCTTGCTCTATAAATTTCAATCATCAGAAATGTTGGATTTTACACTAATAAAAACTGAAGTAGATTTACTACGAGTAAGCACTGAAATCGCCTGTATGAGGAGTTTCTATGTTGTTAGAAATATAAAAGTTAAAAGCGCAATAATAATTATTTTTACATTGCATTAAGTTTTTTAAATTTTAAAGTATGGTAACCTGAATTTTTGAGTCACGAAGAGTCCTAAATGTTTGAGCACTTAAAACATTCCAGCAGCTTCCCCCATACATCAATCCATACATCCATTACAGCCTGTAAAACTGAACATTGGCCTTCCACATAAATTGCCTCATAGTGGGGATATTGCCACAGCTTCCATATTGCAGACGGGTTGGCAACTGAAGATGCTGCTCCCATATTCTGTTGTGGTGGCTCTGAGATCTTGCTCTATAAGTATTTTCAACTTAGTTGGAGTGGCTAATAGGATAAATGTCCTCCTAAAGACCGTTAAGTAGCGTTCAGTCGATTCTCAGTTATAAGCAGAACATCTAATGTTTTTTAAAGTGAGCTTGACTGCGAGCTGATCAAGTGTTTGCATAGTCTACAAATAGTTATTCTGCGTATGGAAGTTTGAAATATCTCCACGACACAGGAGAGAATTATACAATAAGGGTAAGGTTTTTTTTTTAATATTCCCTTAAACTCGTATGTTTTCTTTGCATAGATGTGGAGCCTACCTAAAAATGGATTATTTTACAACAAATTTAGTGACTATAGAAAATATTAGAAAAATATTATAGCTTCCTAAAGATGGTGATATTATCATTGCGTGTACGTCAGGCGTTAGATACCTAGACTGGCGACTTGCAGCAGCGTCAGAGGGGCGAGACTTTGCTGAATTTGCGATCGTCTGCCTGCGAAACGTGATGATTAAGGTAAATTCTCCTTACAACGGAAGAGATTTTTTATGTGGTAGAGTCACGCTACAGCTATATTACGGTTGTAGCATGGGATGTTCGACCAGGAAGCACAGAATACCAGCGTAAAATAGCACCTTAATACTTCTGTGTTTCGTATGGTGAGTGTAGAGAACCGGAGACCCTTTTTACTGGAAACGAGGCATTCAATCTTAGTCCTCAGCATATATCCTCAGTGTAACGGGAACATAAGTACCATTATGATTTCTTATATTTACGCGAACACTACATTGAATTAAACTACTTTTACGGATTATATCGCGTTTAATTAACTTATTTTATTAATTCCCGACGTTTCACGGGGACTGAGGTGATTGACGTCCCAATGTCAAAGTTAACCGAGTACCTTCAGCTTTTTAATTATTAATTTTGGTCCGATCTACGCAGAATGAACTAACTGTGTCTTGAAGTCTTGCAGTGTATGCTTGGGTTTAGTTTTAATTTTATTAATTACAGGATCCCAAGCAGGTGGTAGTACCCAGCCCTCTCTATTGAAATTGGGATGTTTTTAATTTCAATAGCCTCACGTATCATCCTTGGCAGGAATCGATGTTCTTTCGCGAGAATCTGTGGTTTATCAAATCTAATGTAATATGGGGGCCGTCTAGGATATGATCACAAACTGCAGACTTCCTGAACGTTGGTACTTCACGTCAGCTATGTGCTCTTTACGCGGGTTTTATAGATCGTTTTGTTTGCCCTATATGAGAGACCACATTCACAATCAAGCTTGTACACCTGCATCTTGTAGAGGAATATTGCACTTGACGGATGGTAAGAACTGACTAATCTTCTTCGGCGGCTTGAAGAATGTTCTTATAGAAGCTCGCTTCAAGATGTAGCCAATCTTGTCTGTGACACCTCTGACATATGGTAGTACAGCAGGCACACGCTCGACTGTGGCCGGCTTCACTCGGTCACTGTGACGTAGGCGCGGAACCCGAAGCTTGTTGTCGTGCAGAACCTGCTTGACGTGCTGAAGCTCGGCGGCCAGGTGTTTGCTGTCACAGATCCCTCGTGCTCTCTGTAACAAGGATTTGCCCACGGTAGCCAACTGTGAAGGATGATGGTGGGATTCACCATTTAAATATCTGTTTGTATGGGTCTTTTTTCTATACACGGTGTGACTTATGGTGTTGTTAGGATTTCGAATGACTAATACATCTAGGAAAGCTAAAGAATTATTTGCCTCTAACTCCATAGTAAATTGAATTTTAGAGTTTATGGAATTAAGATGTTCTAAAAATGCAGTTACTTTGTCTGATGGTAAAATTGTGAAAGTATCGTCTACATACCGCTTGTAGAACCTTGGAGTTACTGGTGCAGTAAGCAGGGCTTTCCTCAAAGTCCTCCATGAAAATATCGGCGACAATGGGAGATACCGGTGAGCCCATTGCAACACCATCTACTTGCTTGTAAAACTCTTCCTTCCACAATAGATAGCCAGATGTAAGGCCTAAGCAGTACTGCATATTCTGCTGGCATGTTGTTTTCCTAGTTTCCTAGTTACAATTGAGATGCAGTCTTCAACAGGTAGGCATATAAATAGAGACTGAACATCAAAACTGACCATAGTTTCATTGTCAGTACGACATAGGTCTTTTATCTCACTAACAAAATGGTATGAACTTAGTGTGTGCTCTGTGTGTTCTCTGAGTGGTGATAGTGTTTTGCTAAGAGTTGAGCCAATCTGTAAGTTGGTGAATCCATCTGACTGCAGTTTGTGATCATATCCTAGACGGCCCCGCCATTACACATTAGATTTGATAAACCACAGATTCTCGCGAAAGAACATCGATTCCTGCCAAGGATGATATGTGAGGCTATTGAAATTAAAAACATCCCATTTCAATAGAGAGGAGGCTGGTACTACCACCTGTTAGGATCCTGTAATTAAATTAAAACTAAACCCAAGCATACCACTGCAAGACTTCAAGACACAGTTAGTTCATTCTGCGTAGATCGGACCAAAATTAATAATTAAAAAAGTTGAAGGTACTCCGGATTAACTTTGACATTGGGACGTCAATCACCTCAGTCCCCCGTGACCATGGGTGCTGTAAAGCACCCGAAACGTCGGGAATTAATAAAATAAGTTAATTAAACGCGATATAATCCGTAAAAGTAGTTTAATTCAATAAGTACCATTAGTAAATAAATATTATTTATAAAAAATCATACTGTACCTTCATCATAATATCCTTACTTTATTTAAAGATCGTATTAGGTACTAATGTAATTTAATTGTATTTTAATCCAATTAGTGAATATTAGCTAATATTCGTTTGTAAAACGTTTGTTCATTTAAATGTATTTCAGTTGAATACCAAATTTCAAAGATCTTGTTTTCATAAAATAGGTCTTTTATTTGAAAGCTTTGCATTGCTTGGGCAAATTCCAATTTCGTTCAGCGTAAGAGCTTGCGGTGAGCGGTGTAATATACTGTTTAGACAAAGTTAAATGTTAAGTACGAGTGTGTGGGTATGAATATTTTGAATGAGTTGGTTCTTTTTTAAATTGACGCGCATTACACGACATCGTAATTACCTATATAAGGGCAGTTTGAAAGTTCTCAGCCATACTAAGAAAACAAAGACAATAAAATAAAATAATAAATGTTTTATTTTTCTACATACTCTCCCCTTGTCTCAATACACTTATTCAATCTATGCTTCAGTGCTGCTCTTATAAGCCGATTCCTCCAACTCTTCATAAAACCGCTCCGCCTCAGCATCACTTCTTTGTTTGTTGAAAACTTTCTTCCAGCCAGGTGTATTTTTAATTTAGGGAACAGGAAATAGTCCGATGGAGCTAAATCAGGTAAATATGAGGGATGATTTAATACTTCGAAACGGAGTTCATGGAACTTAGCCATTGATACAGCTGACTTGTGCGCATTATCCTGATGAAAAAGGATTTTCTTTTTGGCCAATCTCGGCCGCTTTTCACGACTTTTGTCGGTTAATTTATCTAACAGGCGTTGGCCTGTTAAAGTCTGTCCTTTGGGAAGGTGGTCAATAAAAATAATTCCCTTGTAATCCTAAAATACTGATTGTTGCGTTTATAACTATGCATACATACATTTTATATGCGCCGTGTAAAATATGACTGTGATGAATCAGTTTGCAATAAACACTCCTCAGAGCAAGACGTTATTTTATTTACAAATCTATAGTCAGTGCAAAGTGAACTCTAAATATAATAACATATGGTCCTTCGAGTTGGATCAATAGTTGTTTACTACATCGAGCGGCCGGCAACTAAGAACAATAGCGACTGCACTCACAAGGCCCTCGCAAAAGATATTGAATAGCTACAATTTGTAAAGTGCAATATTGTTAACATCGTTAACGTTCTAAATTGAATTGCTTTAGTCTATTACACAACGTTAAAATGAGTGAAAAATTATTAAATTTATTAGAAAAAATTGGAGAACTAGAAACTGCAGTTATTTTACAAAAGACACAAGTAAACTTAAAAAAGTGTCCGAAGTTTAACAAAACGTTATATCGAAACAAGATTACAGTGCAAATATTGGCAAACGTTTAAGTCGACGCACCAAGACTTGGTTAAGTTTGTACCCAAAGAACAAAGGCTAAATATATCATATTTTGTTAAGGAAGATTATTTCATCATCGAGGATTTGTACTTGTGTCTAAAAGGTGACTTGAAGGACATGTTGAGCGCGATACCATCTAGGAGGTTGGAATCTACGGACAACATGGGTACGAAAGGTCAGGCGTCACCGCCAGAAGTCAAACTGCCTCGAATACAGTTACCTTCATTTGGTGGGAATTATGAAGAATGGCTGTCTTTTAACGATTTATTTTCATCGCTGGTACATGATAACAGTTCACTCAGTAAGGTTCAAAATTTGCATTATTTAAAATCAAGCATAGTCGGAGAATCGGAAGCATTATTAAAATATATTAAAATTACAGAAGACAAATATGAACACGCATGGTATTTATTAAAGGATAGGTATGGAAATAAAAGGCTTATCGTTAACTCAATAATGAAAAGGTTATTTGGACAAAAAAGATAATTGCACAAACAGCTTTTCAAAAAAAAATATCACTAGATACAACTACGAAATGCTTAAATAGTTTAAATAACCATCAGTTATCTACCGATTCTTGGGATCTACTAATAATATTTCAAGACGTACAGAAATTGGATCCAAATTCACATAAAGCATGGGAAGAGCATGCCTACAAAACCAACCACAAAAGTTACCTACCTGGAGGGATTTAAGAAGTTTTTTGGAATCAAAGTTCTGCACATTAGAATTAATAATGCCATCTTCATCCATTTCACAGGAATCTAAAACAACAAAGGAAAGGTCATTCCATACGTCTGCTGTATCTCCGACGAGAACTTGCATAAGATGTAATGAAGAACACACTATAAGTCACAGTAAAGATTTTGCAAAGTTGACACCTGAGGAGGAGATGTCCGAGTTTGTAAGAAATAAGAACTTATGTTACAATTGTTTGACTCCAGGACATACTGCAACGAAATATCGTCTTCAAGTGTCCTGTAAGATATGCCATCGTCGACACCATTAACTACTACACCAACCAAAAGATGTTAACAAATCAAACAATATACAAGCTCACCTTAATTACATGGAACCCCTTGAGGACGACAAAGGAGGACGAAGTAGCATTATCATCACACTTAGCAACAAGAAGATCCACATCGTTATTGGCTACTGCATTAGCACCTGTAAGAGATGAGAACGGGCATACGACGATGTTACGTGCATTAACCAAGGATCCCAGGCAAACTTCATAACTGAAAGAGCGGCACAATTCCTAAGATATAAAAAAACGGCTGCAATGGGTAATGTAGTCATCACAGGAGTTGGTTCAACACAAACAAGGGTTAAACATGAAGTACATCTCGAGCATTTTTCTAAATAAGACCACCAATTCAAGCTTCGTATAAACGCATATGTCATGTCTACACGTTTAACCACTTTACTACCATCAAGTTTTATCACTTATCTCGAGCAAGCCTGGCCGCATCTACCAGGACTTATCCTTGCCGATCCTAGTTTTAACCAGCCAGGACGAGCAGACATGCTGCTTGGAGTTGAAGTATACGCCCAAATAATGAAGAATAATATAATCAAAGGATCCCCTGGTTCTCCATGTACGCTTTTTGGGACTGTTCTAGACAATACTTTACGGGATGAGATACTTATAATGCATCACCACTTCAATTTTGATGATATGCTGCAAACATTGTGGGAAATAGATTCTGAAATTTCTAAAAAAATTACGAAGGATGAAGAAACCTGTGAACGATTATATAAAGAAAGTTACACAAGGAATGAAGACGGGAGGTACATAGTTAAGCTGCAATTTAAAAATGGTAACCAAAAGTCACTAGAGGGAAACACCAAAGATATAGCAAAAACTCGACTACTACAATTCGAAAAGCGATTTGTCAGAAACCCAAAATTGAAAGACGAATATGTTAAGGTTATGGAAGAATATTTAAAAGTACATCATGAAAAATTAAACGCGATATAATCCGTAAAATTAGTTTCATTCACGAAAATAACTTGGCTATACTGATTGTACGCGATGCTCATAAAAAAACCCTACATGGAGGTGTTCAACTAACCATGAATTATGTATGGTTCGCTTCTGGATAGTAAGAGTCACTGATAAAATCCACCATTCATAAGTGTTTTATTTGTGCCAAACAACGAGCTAATACTAGAACCTAAATTATTGGTGACTTACCAGAAGTAAGAGTTACACCGTCGCGGCCATTCTTACATGTGTGAGTCCATTTTGCTAGTCCGCTGCAAATTCTTACGACAAGACGTCGAGGAATCAAAACTGATAAATCACATATCTGCATCTTCATCTGTATGGCTACAAAGGCAATTCACTTGGAGCTGGTTGGAGATATGAATACCAACGCATTTTTAGGGGCCTTCAAAAGATTTGTAGCAAGAAGAGGTAAATGTAGTCATATCTGGAGTGACCAGGGGTCAAATTTTAAAGGAGTTAACAGGGAGTTAAAGGATTTGTGGCAACAGGCAAGACTAGAAATTCCTGGATCTTTATCTGATATACTCGCAGAAGATGGCACACAATGGCACTTCAATCCACCATATGGTCCAAATTTTGGTGGCCTTTGGGAGGCAAGCGTGAAGTCCATTAAATAAAACCTAAAGAGGATTATAAATAGCCAACTTACATTCGACGAGATGTCCACCACTCTGTGTCAAATACAAGCCTGTTTGAACTCTAGACCTTTGTGTCCAATAGATACAACAGACATTGCGTCTTTGGAGATACTCACTCCAAGACATTTTTTAATTGGTGAGACTCCAATTAACATTACAGAACCGGACTTAAGGCAAATTCAAGTAAATATATTATCACATTGGCAGTATACACAAAGATTATTACAGGATTTTTGGCATAGATGGCAGAATGAATATTTGTATAGGCTGCAACAAAGACCTAAATGGTTAAAATACACTCAAGAGTTTAAAATCGGTGACATTGTACTTATTAAGAAAGAAAATCTTCCCCCTAGGAAGTGGTCTTTGGGGCGTATCGTACAAAAGTATCCTGGACCAGATAATATATGTCGTGTTTATAGTTTAAAATTTAGAGATAAAATTGTTGAAAGATATGTTGCTAAGTTATGTTTGCTTCCGATTAAAGGTTATGATTAATATTTGTTACAAAGGTTTCTAGTATTTAAGATAATTATATATAATTATATACAGATATTTTAACGTTTAAAACAAACTATTGTGTTAGTTTATCTGCTAATATCTCATGAGTAAAATCAATTCATAATATGATATGGAAATTACCGAATTGTATAATTGTTTAATTTACTTTACGTTGTTTATACTTTCATTTGTAATTTAATATCCTTGTTATTTTCTTAGTTGATGAATAATGTTTGTTTAATAAAAACCTAGTGCAGTGGGCGGTATGTTGTGTTTATAATTATGCATACATACATTTTCTATGCGCCGTGTAAAATATGACTGTGATGAATCAGTTTACAATAAACACTTCTCAGAGCAAGACGTTATTTTATTTACAAATCTATGGTCAGTGCAAAGTGAACTCTAAATACAGTAACACTGATGCCATCACTTTGCCGCCGACTTTTGCTATTTGGCTTTCGGTGGCGGAGAATCGCTATGTATCCAATGTTCGACTGTTATTTTGTCTCAGGGGTATAGTGGTGAATTTAAATTTCATCAATGGTTATAATTCTTCTTAAAAGTTGCTAGTATTTGATCGAAACAACGCCAGATTCTCCCTTGAGATTTCAACCCAGTTGAGTTTTTGTTCGGCGGGCAACAAACGCGGCACACATCTTGCTGACACCTTTTTCATTCCTATTTCGTCGGTTAAAATATGAAACACTCGCTCAGTTGAAATCCCTATAGTATCATTTATTTCACGCACTTTCAATTTTTGGTCTTTTAAAACCATTTTATGGGTTTCGTCGATGATTTCTGACGTGATGGACGTCGACGGCCTTCTGCTCCTCGGGTCATCTTCGACGCTTTCACTGCCTTGTTTGAACAAAGCTGCCCAATTTTTTTACTATAAAATACAAAGGCGCAGATTCACCTAATGTGCTATTCATGTCTTATTTACTTGGCATGGCGTCATTTTTTTGACGAAATATTTAATCACGGCTCTTATTTCACTTTTTTCCATTTTCCGGGAAAAATAATTACGCAAGCTATCACAATGGCGCTTAACATACGATTAAATAGAAAATCAAGCTATTGAATGAGAATTTTTTACATACTATCCTCAAATCTCGGTTAGGCCGAGAACTTTCCAAACCGCCCTCGTAATTTAAACGTCGACCAAGTGCGCTAAAAACCACTTATTATATACTTTTCTTCAGCATGGCTTTGGCTTGGATTTTGCATCACTTACAATGTACGCAGCCTTCAGTGTTTTTTTCTTTATGTTCTGAGTAACAGCTAATCAAAAGTTTACTAATATGCACAGGTCTCCTGTAGATTGCCTCATAGGTCGAATATTTTCTATAGTTGTCGCGCTTAGGAGTCGTTTGGCGTTCGCATTTTTATATTTTTCATTTGAAATCCTCTGTCGCCTCTTACGATACCCACGGTATGAAGGGGTTGTAGATGCCTCAACATCGCCACTACACGCCAGATAATATAAAATATAATAAAACTAGCTGTTACCCGCGGCTTCGCCCGCATGGTCACTGGGAAATGAACTATCCATTGCTTTTTGAATTGAAAGAAAACTGAGTTTTATAGATTTGTCAGAGATGCAGCCATTAAAAGGAAACTGAGCAAAATTGATTCGTCAGCCTATTTAAATGTTTTGAAACGCAGCGTATAGGAAAGCATGAAAATAGCTTGTTTATTCCAAATGGAAATGGGATATTTTTTTAATTAAAGGAAACTGAGCATAATTATCCGTCAGGGATGCAGACTTTTGAAAAGAAACTGAGCTAAATTGATTCGTCAGAGATGCAGTTTTCTGAATTGAAAGGAAACTGAGCCAAATAAAAGATCCGTCAGAGATGCAGCCTTTTTTTTAGAAATTTTGAATTGAAAGAGAAGATCTGTGGGAATTCTGATTAATTGATTGTGGGAATTTTGGAAAAGACGCTAGTGTACACAATGTTATATGTTTTTCCATTCGGGGAAAGAATGTGGAGATTCTGGGCATTTGACACACGCGAACATGCTACATACAGCTGACCATGAGAGAAGCACGGTTTTTCTAAGTTGACCCCCGCTACCTGTAACGTTTGCCCTTGCGCTTTATTAATTGTCATTGCAAAACTGAGCTAATAGGGAACTGCAACCTTTGAATTGAAAAGGAAGATCTGTGGAATTATAGGGATCCGTGGTATAATAACATTTTCACCTTTCCTACGCCTGTCAAAATTGTAGCACCGATTATGTTCCGTCCAAGATGTGTCACACGCAGCCTTGTCCCGTTACATAACCGAGGAGCATCTAAATTTCGCATTAGCATGACTGGGACGCCTAATTTAATTGAAGCTTATGTGAGGCACACCTGACAACTCTAGAGAATTTAGAAACTCTACGGGATATGAAGTGCTCTGTTCTGTGTCCATAACTGTGTCTACTGACAAATACTCTGTTATTTCTCCTGCTACTTCGCTTAATATATCTGAATTTATTTTGTTAACGCTCTCATTTTTTGGTGCAAGAATCGCCCTTTCACATAACCTTTTGTCTTCATGCATGTTATTCGTTAAATCTGAATAAACGCTCGCAATTAATTCGGAATGACTCTGTACTAAATTACAAAAATCTCTCGTCAATTTAACGCAGCCCTCAGCATCCGTTTCCAACCGCCCATCGCCAATTTTTAATAGTGTGTCAGCATAGTTTTAGCATTGATATCATTATACAAATGCACTCTCATATTCGTAGTTAAACTGAATTTTGTCACCTTGTTCCATAAAATAGACGACTTGAGGCATGCTTTAATTTCATCTGCAGGTGTGCCCTTTTGAATGACAGGTAAAGTTTGGCGAAAGTCACCAGCCAGTAAAACCACCATTCCTCCCATTACATCGGTATTGCTGCGCAAATCCTGGAGCGTTCGATTTAGTGCTTCTACAGCTTTTTTTCTAAGTGCACAGCAAGGTGAGTAACTGTTGGGTGCCTTTCGTGTAAAGGGAAGCCAAGGAGACGCCACGCTGCCTCGTTACTGCTGACATAACGCCCTGCTTGAAAGGTCTGTACTTCATTAACGGGATTTGCCTCACCTTCACTCCTGAGATTAAATATTGCTTGTCCTTCCTTTATTTATGTACTTACAGATATACTTGATTGCACGGACAGAGCTACATGCTTCTACATTAATGTGGGCATTAAACATTTTACATAGAATGGGCGAATACGGGACAATCCAGCTGTTATCTAAGGTTTCGAACGCTCCAGAGCGAGATTTGATTGTAACTTTCCTGAAACCATCTTCGGGAGCTCTGCGTCTGTATAAAGGGTAGCTATTGTCATTGTGCACTGTTTCTTTTAATAGCTGTTTAGGGAATTTCTTTGTACATTTTCCTTCTTTCATACATGGCGATATTGAATTTCGTGCTCCACATGGACCGTGAATCATATTTCGGACGATGGTATCATACAATTCTTTATCTTGCTCAGGATGCGGAATCTCGGCGCTTATTATGTCGTCTATTTGGCTGGGCCGCAACTTCTCTTTAATCCATATTAGAATGTGGGCATGCGGTAATCCTCTTTTTTGCCATTCAATTGAATACATGAAGCACTGCACCTTTCCGAAAATTTTTCCTTTGTTAATTACATACATTAATTTTTGTACTTTTAATATAAATACTCTAGCAACTAAATCGTGTCTGTCAGTACTTTTTTGGCCCGGCATTAGCTCCTCGGTTATTTCTTTCCATGTGGGATTGCAAGTAAAAGTAACAAAAAGATCAGGTCTTCCGTAAATTCGTACATAGGCGAATGCGTCTTGTGTGTACTCATGTAGGTAGCGGGGACTGTTAACGAATGATGAGGGCAGAATTACCATTTTACCTAAATCTCTGGGGTTTACATTGGCGTCGCTAGAAACTGCATCTTGTAAATGTATATAATTCTCAACGCGCAGCTTTTTTTTATTTAAAGATATATAACAGAGACGTTCACTTTCTACCTTCACATACATGTCTACCAAAAATTGATGAAATAATTGTCTACACCGGGCTAAGAGGTTAATATCATTTTCTCGCAACATCATATGATACGCATAAAAATCCATACATGATACTTTTTTGTTCGGAGTAGGCTTTTTGTGACCGGGTTAATGAGTGGAATTTGAAAATGATAACCCTCTTGTCCTTTGCAATAGATCAATGGGTATTGCAGAGCGTCATAAAACTTGTGTGTATCGGCTACCCGTTGCAACGTATCATCACGTGCTCGCAAGACAATGTCTCGTGAAGAAAATTGATCACCACTAATTACGGCTGCTATTTCGTTTATCAAAGGTGCATTGTAGCGCCTTTCATGCTCTCCTCGAGGGGTCCAATCTGCGTGAATGACGACTTTAGAATCCTCTTCAGGTAGGTTTTCTAAAGCAGTTTTAAATGTTTTGACTAAAATGTTACGTTCGTGCAAGAATCTTTGAATTTTGAACACTGTGTCTCTCTCAACTCCCTGGATAAATTGGCAGCGACGGTCTACCTCAATTTCTTCGTCACCCATAAAATATACTTGTAAAAATTTATGCTGTTCGTTTTCAGCTGGAAAAAGTGAACCTATTTATTCTATGATAAATTTGCCCTTGCACCGTAAATGTAGGCGAAAATCCCGGCATTATTATTTCCCGGTCAACTCCGAAGGACGTCATTTGAAAGCATGAGTTATATTTCCGGATCCTGTTTAAAAAGCGCCGTGACTCATTAGCATCATATAAAAAGAGAGTTTTCAAAGGTTCTTCTGGTTCCCCAAGTAACGGAAGAGACACTTTGCCATTGGAACAGCACATTCCTGCGGTCTCATCTTTCCATTTTAAAGCGCTGCAAAATCGACACACCTTGTCCATCACTTCGATAACAACTAACCTGTGATTTTTATAATCAATCAACGGATCATAATTGAATGCTGCGTCATTAAAAACCGACCAATTGTTTCTTTGAAAATTTTGTCGACGTTCATCTTGGAGCTGTGCATTTGCATCTCTTCGCGCCTGTGTCTGTTCTGGTGTTTCAGATGCCCTTATAGTAGATTGACGTTCAGCTTGCTCAATGAGTTTGTGTTGAGTGTCATCAGGTGTTTCCGCGGCTCTTAAGGCGGCCTGACGTTCCGCTTGTTCGAATAGCCTTTGCTGACTTTGAGCAGGTGTTTCAGTAGCTCTTAAAGTAGATTGACGCTCTGCCTGTTCAAGACGCCTTTGCTGACTTTGATCAGGTGTTTCAGTAGCTCTTAAAGTAGCTTGACGCTCTGCCTGTTCAAGACGTCTTTGCTGACTTTGAGCAGGTGTTTCAGTAACTCTTAAAGTAGCTTGATACTCTGCCTGTTCAAGACGCCTTCGCTGACTTTGAGAAGGTGTTTCAGAAGCTCTTAAAGTAGCTTGACGCTCTGCCTGTTCAAGATGCCTTTCCTGACTATGAAAAGGTGTTTCGGAAGCTCTTAAAGTAGCCTGACGCTCTGTCTGTTCAAGACGCCTTTGCTGACGTTGAGAAGGTGTCTCAGATGCTCTAAAAGCAGCCTGACGCTCTGCTTGTTCTTGCCTTCTCAGTTCAGCATCTTCTAAAGATTCTAGCGATCGAGCTAATCTTTTGGCTTGTCTTTGAGAAGATACTCTTGAAAGGCTGGACTTACGTTTGCGAGGCATTATGAAGTAAGAAAAAACCTATTTATTAAAAAACGTTAAAATATCTAAAAGGAATTAAATTTCCTTTTAAATATTTTTTTTAAAAGCAAATCCAAAATATCTAAAAGGAATAAATATTCCTTTTAAATATTTTTTAAAATCAAAACAACAAAACCAATTCAAGACACAACACGAATCCGAAAACTATAGCCAAAAAAAATCGAATCAACTTAAACCAAATCACAAAACAAATCGCAGAAAACCGAAATAACAAAAACGGTACCGTATACACTATCTTTACTATTAATATTCCTTTGAAATATTGTTAAACAACCTAAAACAACGAAAACCAATTCACGATTCTAAATAAACAAAATCCAAAATCAAAGCCAGAGTCTAAATATGTATAAAGGAATACCAACCAAATCAACAAAACCGATCCAAGAAAATACACAAATCAGAAAATGAAAGCCAATATAAATCCATTCAACCTTAACCAAATCACAAAGCAAATAACAAACAACCGAAATCGAAAGCAGGTGGTCGAATAAGCTACAAAATAGAAACAATTTAAGCGTATAGGTACCGTATGCACTATAAGTTGACGCGCGGCTCAACGGCGGGAGTTAAGTACATTTCAGGAAACATTTCGTTACCGCGTTTTAAAAACCTAGTAACCACATCTAGCGGAATCAATTTAAACTATGTATACGTTAGTTAATAAGAACTCTCAAAAAATATTTTTCTTATAATTTTGCACAATTTTTCTTATTGTAATACCGATTCATTCATAACCACATATAAGAACTGTATTCATTTCCGTTCAATAAATATTACTAAGGCTTATTAATAAGGCTTACTAAGAACTGTTTCTACCATTGTTAAGTAATAGTTAAGGGTGAAAGCGTGACCGGTGGTGATAGTATTTCTGATACATACTTATAATCACGCCTGTAACCCTTGCGGGGTAGGCAGAGCATCAACGGATTACTTAATATCGTCTGCGAGGTTATCGCCTATTCTGCGAATTACGATGCACCAAAACGTTTGAAGAAAATCAGCTGGTGAATTTTATGTTTTTTATCGCTCTCTTCCCGGTCCTGCGTGGATAAATACAGATCCATACATTTTTTATCTTAATTTTGGTAAAAAGACATAATAATTCAGATATTCTGACCTTCTGTGTTCGTCCATCGTACCGTCGTCCGTCTTGTAGAATCACGGTGGCGCCACCTAGCTGAATTTAATTTTGCAACATATTCGATTTTCCCACGGGAATGACATGTTTTTCCGCTGAAAAAAGTAGCCTATGTCACTCTACAGCCACCGAACTATCCCCATACAAATAATCATGCCATGCCGACGCTCTGTTGCGACGTGAAAGAAGGACAAACTTGTGCAACATATTCGATTTTCACACGGGAATGAGATGTTTTTCCGCGGAAAAAAGTAGCCTATGTCACTCTACAGCCACCGAACTATCCCCATACAAATAATCATGCCATGCCGACGCTCTGTTGCGACGTGAAAGAAGGACAAACAAACAAACAAACAAACACACTTTCGCATTTATAATATTAAGTATGGATATAATATTTTATTATTTGATAAGGATAAAGTTCGATGGTACTAATTATTTGATACATTATGCATGTGTGAGTATATTGTGAATCTTTACACTTATTTGACTTCCATTTTTTATTGAGAAGGCTTGTGATTTGTAAAATGCATTATGTAGAATTAATGCAATAAAAAAATCATCGCTTTTATATAAATCCTTCTGTCAAGAGAAATCATTCCTTAAAAGAGGTTTATTTGCTACGCGCGATAAGAAATCCTATACGCGCGACATTATTGAAGTCTAATCTTTATGACAATAACTTTTGTAGCGAATTTAATAAAAAATATTATCAAATATATTTTTATTACTCACTCGTATACTCGAGAAACTGGTTAACGAAACATGTACAAATGTTTGATGGCACAAAGTTAGCGTTAACTAGTACCTGAAACCTTTCTCATATTGGATTTTACTCAAGAAAATTTTAATTTACAACTGAAGTACATCCAATGAAGGTCTCGCAAAATAGGTATCCAAAGTATGTAATTTAAGACTGAAACAGATGTAAAACGTTTCAGGTGCATTAAACAAATAAATAATCTGCTTTCCAAAATTAAAAATTAAAAGAAATGAAGATAAATGTATTAAAATTAGTTTTATTCAATTAGGCAACTGTGTAAAATATCACACATTGCAAACGACATCACACAAATTGCGATCGCCATTCGTCTTGGTCGGATAGATATCCGCGTGACATGGCTCACCACTCGCAAGGAAAGCTGAGCAAGCGTCAGACGTCCATTTATCGCGTTAAAGCACCATGTGCTCGGTGGCCGCTTGGGCCGTCCTGCCATTAGATCCACCGAGAAGTCGCAGGCTGTAGCGATGTAGCCTCAATCTTACCAGGGCTTGGCCGCACCTGACCATGTCCAATAAGCCGTCGAATATTTGGAGTAAACTGTAACACTTATCAACACATTAGATTACAAAAAGTCTACTTATTTTTTTCATTTCATAGCACGTTAAAGTTAACCCTTTATTTTGGTACATCGCTTAAACATTTTGAACTTTAAAATTTAATCAAGTCAACAACAATGAAACTCGAAAAAGTTAAGTTTTCACTGAATGCAAAACTATAACTCACCTAGGTGCCTTAAATATTTCTTTCAACATTTGTTAACATATTTGGGTACGTGAAGAAACAATGAAAGTACTCGCGGGTACTTTTAATATAAATCGAACAAAAATACTTAACTTTTTGCTTAAAACATTTCACTTTATACTTTAATGGTATGTCAATGTCGTAAATAGGATAACAAACTTCATTAAGACATGTAACATAAAAACAAAGGCGATAATATGATACGCGAGTCGCATCGTAGTTTTCACAAACGTGATAACCCTCACACTATTCAAAGATTATATGTGGACGGTAACAGGGATCTTTATCCCACTGCTGATGTAAGAAACTATTCCACTTCTGATGTTAGAAATTATTCTCAAAAGTATTTAAATAAAAGAACACTACTCGGTAACAAACCTTGCTTACTATCAGGAGCCCAATTACATGATAACACCAAAGTATGCAGACCAACAGCATCACTACCCATCTCAATGTAACACAGGGCAGCGTCTCAGCAACACGACCTTCCTTGCATACACTAGTAGAATACCCCAATGGGCATAGTAACGACGGGACTCTTATGGCGGCTGTACACGCTCGTCGAGACACCACGAGACAGGCCGAGTACGAGTGTGTACATGGTGCCCTCGTCGCGTCGCGTCGCGTCTCGCGTCAAAGCCTGTCGGTTTTTTGCGCTCGAGTCAAAGGGTCTCGTGAGTCTCGCGATGAAATCGAGAGCGCGTCTGTGCACACTCGTTTGTTTTCTGATAATTATAAAAATTATCAAAAAAATGGTTCAATATTGTTAAATACAATATAGGAACTTACATAGTTCTATTACAGTGAATAGAAACCATCCACCATGGCTTATTAATTCTCTTTTTATTGGAAATATGTAAAAAATTATAATAAAAAATAGCAAAGGCAAAACATAGCAACAGTTTCTTCTACATCCATCGCAGTGGGCATCTGGAGTTCAAGTGATACAACGAGTGTGTACATGGTGTGCTCTCGTATCGAACCTCTACGCGACGAGAGGCTCGCGAGGCGACGATACGAGCGTGTACAGCCGCCATTAGAATTACAGACTGATGCCTCTTAGTCGCCTGTGCGATACTTTATACTGCTAAAACGAGTGGAAGATTACCATTTTACCTTCATTTGTTCGTATTTCCTTTTATTTTTTTTTTACCCTAATTCCCAACAATATTGTTTTATATATTGGTATGTAGTTGAAAGTGAAGTACAGCTTGCTTAATTATCAAACCTAAAATTTAATGAATTACGGTCGAATTTCGACCACTTGGCGACCACTAGTGTTAATAATAAATCACTTGTTAATAGTTTAATACGACCACACCTGCTTTTTCTGTCTTTCGTGCCATTTTTTATTTTTCTCTATTTTTTTTAATCGTTAACGTCATAAGTTGTTAGTTTATTCGGCACAATGTGATTTTAGACAAATAAACTAATCCTAGAATAATACACACTAATATTGATTAATAATGATATTTTAATAAATTGTAATTATAATAATATTTATAAATTATTTAACACAAAGTATGATATTATTTTTGTAAATAAATGCATTTCTAACACAGCATTATTTTATTCCAGTGTTCCTATCTAACAGACAGTTACAAGACACTACGAATATCAAATTATTTGCAATGGAAAATAACATGAATATAGCTTTCTGAGGAATGCTATTTTCAATTTCACACTTGAAGACTAGAATGAATATAACCTTATATGATGACAACAGACGCTAGTGACTTTAAATAAATGAAAATTTTATAGGAATTCATACAATGATGATTTTATACGTGGTAGAGCCTGCAGCTACATTATATAATGAATAATATAAAATACAAATGGATCGGCTTAACGGGAAACGGATCACTCTCTCACATAATACCAGCGTAAAAAAGCAGTTTAATGCTGCTGTGTTTCGTATGGTGGGCGAAGAGAACCGGATACCCTTTTTACTAGAACGAGGCATACCATCTTTAACTCAGGGGTGCCAATGCATCTGCATTTTGATTCTTAATGGAGAATAGATATTTTTAGTCAACGGGAGAGGCCCATGTCCAGCAGTGGACTTCTACGAGCTGATGAAGAAGAAGAATCTGTACTTTACTCCTGTGTGGGACTAAATAAGGTCAGGGCAATTTTATTTAAATGTAATTATAATGGTAGATATTTTCATTTTCTAGGTTACCTATGTTTCTGTTACATACTACTGGGAAGTTTTTGGTGTTGACCTCCCGGGTCACAACCATGTTTACTTTATGAAGATAGCAGATTTTTGGATACTAATTAAGTTTTCTTTTTTGTTTGCTTTTTTATTTCTTTTTCTTACAAAGCATTGCTGGCCACCAACAGTTTCAATTAAGATCCATTTGTTCTGTCTTAGCAAATATTTGTATCAAATAATTCCAATACAATTAGTGTTCGTTTTAATTCTACAAATTAATTGAAATCACACGATACACCGCAGACGTGCACTTATTAAGATGTAGCTGATTGGAAGGCTCTCTAAGCTTAAATAGAATTTCTCGTTTGAGTTGCAGGTAAATTTTACCATTGCAAAAACTTTTCATTAAAATATTCAAACACCTTAAACACATTCCTACATACGCATTGTTTTATATTATAAAGTCGTATTGAACATACTTAATATTTATTTTTATAACTGTTGGGTAAAATTAATTATCCCGACCTGGATGAGGCGTATTTACTATAATGATTGTAAAAATGGTTTGTTGGTTTAAATGACTGCTGGTTCAAAGTTATTAAAAGGATAATTTTACGTAGATTATGGACTGTATGAGGCGGTGAGAATATACTATTTCGCGATACTGCAAATATCCCTTAATTCCGGCTACAGGAAGGATGTAAAGGACTCACCTGGACATCTGCTAATCTGCCTCGTGTCTCCAGGGGCTGCGTTGGACATTGGTTGGATGTCGGCTGTCTTCAGACATATAACGCTATATTTTGATATAATCTGTGAAAGTTATAACTTTTACAACTTTCACAGATTATCAGATTATCGCGAAATATAGCGTTATTGCATATATCCATACACTTTGTTATTTTCTTTTATAGTTCAATATCTAAACTTAAGGCTGAAGCGATTACGTGAGATATAAGCGGTGCGGTTAGTTTCGTGCTTGTGAGTACCCCGTTTAACACAAGAGTGCACATGCTAGGCATAAAAGTTAAAGTTAAAAAAAAGTTACAGCCTATGTACGTCCCACTGCTGGGCACAGGACTCCTCTCATTTCTGAGAGGGTTTTAGGGCAAGGAAATGTCCGCCGTGCTGCCCCAATGCGTGTTGGCGAACTTCACATGTCTTCGAAATATTTTTTTCTTATTTCTCAGACATGCAGGTTTCCTCACGATGTTTTCCTTCACCACCGAGCACGTGGTAAATCAGTACTTAAAATTGCAATTAACAATTTCATTGGTGCCGGCGGGGATCGAACCCGGGTTGCTCGCGTACTGTGAAACTTACAGCGAGCGCTAACCATCTGAGCTACCACGGCTCAGATGGTTAGTCAGATGGGTGGCCAATGAACGTGCACAGGGTGTTTACAAGCGGTAGATTTTAACTGTACTACGGTTGGTAAGTAATCTCTGTTTTGATAATGTAGTATTATAACACATAGAAAATCATCGGTATTCATGTATAACTACACACACACACACACACATACACACACACATATGTACGTATATATATATATATATATATATATATATATATATATATATATATATATATATATATATATACGTACATATGTGTGTACGTATATATATATATATACATAGCAACAACATACAAATACATACACACATACATATTCATGCACGCATACGCTATGATTTTGTTTCATTTATCTTTAATTTATTTATATATAAGAATAGAATATGTACATTTATTACGTATATAAATATAATATAGTCATTTAGTAAGATGCTTTTTTTATTTCATCTAAATAATGTAGTTTTAATTTTCTTTTTATATTTTGCATAGTAATGTAATTTTTAAAGGGTAATTCATTTATTAGTTTGGGTATAATATAGGCAAGTCGTTGTCTTCCGTAATGATTTTGAGGTCGTGGTAATTTCAGCAAAGCTTTTGACACACTGCGAGTGTATTTTTTATGATCAATTAAGTGTTGTATGTCTTTATTAGGCATAAAAGTTGGTAGATAGGAAACCCGGAAATGGATGGGCTATTTGCAGTACTCTCTCTCTCTCTCTTATTGGACAGTAATTAACTTTTTTTGAAAGAAGAAAGTAAAACGATGTGTGAAATAAGAAATTTGTGTATTTGAGATGTGTATTTAGCAGGGATGGTAGATATGATATGGATATAGAACGACGAGTGAACGGAGGAAATAGAGTAAATGGGGCCCTACAGTCTATTTTGAAAAGTCGGAATGTGTCCAAAAAGCACGTATGGCAATTTACAATGCTGTGTTAGTCCCTACTTTAATGTGTGGTAGTGAAAGTTGAATGTGGCAGAAGAAGCACGAGAGTAGAATAAATGCTGTAGAAATGCGGTCATTAAGGAGTATGTTAGGGCTGAATCTGAATGACAAGGTGAAAAATTGTGTGATAAGAGAAGAGTGTGGTTTGCAAGATGATGTTGTGATCAGGATTAAGAAATGAATGCTTCGGTGGTTTAATAATGTAGAAAGAATGAATGAGGAAAGAATGCTGCAGAAGTGGACGGCAGAGTTGGGAAGGGACGCCCTAGGCGAAGTTTTTGTTTTGAATTGGCGATATATTGAAAATGGGCCAATTTAGAAGTACCCTTAACCGACGACCATGTATGCGTATGTATATGGATGTGGAGGAGGTATGCCAGGATCGTGTCAAATGGAAGTCCGTAGTCTCTGCCTACCCCTCTGGGTGACAGGTGTGAGTTTTATGAGTGTTTATGTATGTAATTAACTAATCTCATAAGCGTTAGGCGGTAGTTGCAAAGTGGCGCTAACAATAACATTATAATATTAATCTTTATAAATATATTTTTATTTATTAAAATAAATCAAATACAAAGCTTAAATTAATTAAACACGGTGTCGCAAAAACCTAACAAGGTTTATCTGTACACCATGCTTCATCGACGGCACTCGGTGCTTAACCTACGTACAGACATTGTCTAATGGCTGATTAACACAGGGACAGTAACTGGCTCCAAATTCGAGGCAAGTCAGTGCTGACCCGCTACTGGCATAATGTAAATTAATTTGGAGTCAGTACAGCACTTTCGCGCCAGTGCTGACTTCAATATTCCTGCTTGAATATTTTGAAGTCAGTCGACTCCTCCCGCCACTCGAGCTAGTGGTATTAACCTTGTCTAAACGACCAAGTCAGTACTTGGTCAGTCGCTGGCAGTGCATTGTAGGGTGACGTCACGTCAACAACAAAGCAGAACCTCCAGTTTCTTTTCTGTCGTCTATTCCTTTTCTTATCAAAAGTCGTTTCTTTTATAATGTCTCTTCTTCTAACATTTCCGTAAACTCTTTCAACAGGAGATAGGAACATTTTTTCTCAATAAGTAGTTCGATCGTTGTAAATTCTGCTGTTTCTGTGAATTCATTTTTCCCCTTAGATTTCAATTTACCACGACTACTGACTGCGTGTAAACAGTGGGAGTCAGTTCTCGGCGCCAGCACTGGCGTCTGTTACTGACCCCGTGTAAATCAGCCTTTACATATTACGGTAAATATAATATGCTTTAAAATCGTAGCGAAGATCTACACGCTCGCAATGCGTACATTCACGGGTAGTAAAAATGTGTCATTAATCAGACGCACAAAACCGGCTGGCCAATGAACGTGCACAGGCTGTTTACAAGCGGTAGATTTTAACTGTACTACGGTTGTTAAGTAATCTCCGTTTTGATAATGTAGTATTATAACACATAGAAAATCATCGGTATTCATGTATAAACACACACACACCCACATACGCAAATACATACATTTCTATTTATATATTTATACATACACACGTACATACGCACATACATATTCATACACGCATACGCTATGATTTTTTTATCATTTATCTTTAATTTATTTATATATAAGAATAGAATATGTACATTTATTACGTATATAAATATAATATAGTTATTTAGTAAGATGCTTTTTTTATTTCATCTAAATAATGCAGTTTTAATTTTCTTTTTATATTTTGCATAGTAATGTCAATTTTAAAGGGTAATTCATTTATTAGTTTGGGTATAATATAGGCAAGTCGTTGTCTTCCGTAATGATTTTGAGGTCGTGGTAATTTCAGCAAAGCTTTTGACACACTGCGAGTGTATTTTTTATGATCAATTAAGTGTTGTATGTCTTTATTAAAAAAACTGCTCGTTAAGTAAAGTTAATTTAACTTTCTCATGGACGGAAATAATTTTACAGTTACTAAATAAACCATCATAATTGTTTCTGTGCTTGTCTTTTATGTGAGGTAATACGATGGTTTTAAGAATTTTTAGCTGGAGTTGATAAATTAGGTCTAGGTGTGATTTGTATGTCCGTCCATAACTACTCAGCCCGTAGGATATGACAGATTCTCCTAACGCTTTGTACAGCAGCATTTTCGTTGAAAAGGATATTTTCCATTTAATTACTGAAAACTTTGCCAAAATTGCTCTCAATTTATCGCAAACATAGTTGATATAGTCGGTCCATTTAAAGCGGTACTCAATGACTAGTCCAAGATATTTTTGCGTTTTTACTACAAAACCCGTAGAGTTCACATGCGCAGTTGATATGGTCTGTAGTGTAGTATAGCCCCCACGACAGTATATTAGTGTTAAGCTAGAATAAGTTTAAGCAGTATAATTAAATTTCCAACAACACGTCTCTATCTCATTAACACCTTCTGATATTACATGGAGACTCCGCCAGGCGGTGCGCTACGCCAATGCACGGGCGGTGCCTAGTTAAAATGTGGAAATAAATATTACTAAATTAAATGATGAAGACATGAGTGAAATAATTGACAAAAAAAAAATTATAACAGAATGGACATACCGAATGTGACGAAAAATAAATAAATATGAATACAATAATGATTTTACAGAAGCTGACTGAAAAATTAAAAAGTATAATGTATATGAAGTAATATAATATAAATATATAATAGTACTATGAAGGCAACTAAGAAAGAATGAGGAAAATGAGGAAAAGCTTGGCATGCTCAGTAGAGCGGGGCAGTATTTCATGCCGGCACACCGCCTGCAACTTTACAAGGCGCAGGTTCGGCCTCACATGGAATACTGTTCCCATCTCTGGGCAGGGGCTCCCCAGTGCCAGCTCCTTCCACTTGACCGCATTCAGCGCAGAGCGGATCGAATCGTCGACGACCGAGTTCTTTCCGATCGGCTTGACTCACTAGCACTGCGTAGAGGTGTTGCATCTCTTTGCGTATTTTATCGCATGTACCACGGGGAGTGCTCTGAGGAATTGTTCGACTAATTCCAGCCGCTCAATTTGACCATCGCATCGCGACAAAACTCGCGATACCATCCATACCATCTGGATGATTGGCGGTCCACCACTGTGCGATTTAGAAGATGTTTTCTTCCTCGCACAACTTCCTTGTGGAACCGATTACCAGCGATTTTTCGGACCGATACGACTTAGGGACCTTCAAGAAAGAGCCTACTCCTTTTTAAAAGGCCGGCAACGCATCTGCAATTCCCCTGGTGTTGCAGTTGTTCATGGGCGGCGGTAGTCACTTAACATCAGGTGAACCGCAGGCTCGTTTGCCCCCTCTCCTATAAAAAAAAAAAAAGTGATTTTTTTTATATAATGAACAAAGACCAAAATTCAAGAAACGGCAGATTAATTTAAAAAGGAAAGAAGCGGTTGTACTCTTGCGAGCTTCGTCCTGAAGAATATGAAAATTGAACCAAAAAGAAGAAAAGAAAATTTGAGTTAACATCGAATGAGCTTATTTTTGTCATTTCTTTTTAAGATTTCTTTAAAAACTTTTAACTATTATAAAAAAAAAGTTATGTTTTTAATATTTTGTATTTAATATATGATAAAGTTGAATTAATTAATCAGATACCTCACAATTTAATTGATATTTTAATATATTTATTACTGTACCTGAAATAAATCATAATGCAATATTAAAAATTAAGTTACGTTTTAAGCACTCATGTATGTATTAAGACGATTTTATATTCAATTTTATTCAGTTATTGCTTATTGTTTTATATTATTTTTATTACTGTGTCTTGCAAAAACGAATTTAATAATATAGTAGATTACATTTTTACGTACTTAAAATACCATGGTTTATCATCAATAAATTTTTCGTTTACTTAAAATAACACTGATGATATATTTCTATAGTAAATTTTATTTAAATGTAAGTATTTAATTTGAAAAGGGTTAAAACAATTCGGTATTATTAATAAGTCTTAGTTTTTCTTTTCTTTTATAAAGGCAGCGAACCTTAGTTATATAATAACCTACTTAAAAATTAAAATTGTTCTTTTGAATGTTAACATTTTTTAATGTTTTGTTGTGTAAATTTGATAGGTGTTATAGTGATTATTCAATTATTTTCTGTAAATGATATAGTAAATATCATACTTCTAGCAATCTTTTTCGATCTAGGTAAAAGTAATGTACCTATCTAAACTTCTCTATATTTAATTTTACTTGTATCCATATAATATGTATGTAATAATAATATTGTACAAGTTATGTTAAAATTAGGTGATCATAATACAATGTAATCGCAAACGTTTCCATATACGTACTTTGGTAATTAAAACAAAGGTATCTCAAATCGCTTGCGCTGCTAGGAGTGGGATTACAATTTGTATTTTGATCTGTCTGTTGTTATGTGATTATGTTATTGTTATTGAAAATGATTACGTTGCTTTGACTTCTTTGTTCTGTATCTTAATATGAAATGTAATAATTTATTTTCGGTTTAACCCTTGATTTACCACCCTAATTAAAATTTCACTTATCACCACCATGAGTCCCCGGGACTCATGTTTTAATTTTTTAAATAAAAACTAAACGAAAGATGTTATTTATATTGTTATTTATTAAACTTCTAGCAAACACAATAATTCGTACATATCCGGTAATATTTTGTGATAAACTCAAATGAACATGCACATTTCTTAAGTTTACAAATACTTTAAAATTAACAGTCATCAAAAATCGTCTGCTACGACTTACAGAAGAAAAAATAAATGTTGTAACTCTTGGATAAAATAAAATATTTTTTCTTATAGAAGACATTATGAGGTAATTAAAATAATAATAATAATGGCACTATACAATTACAAAACGTGCAACAAGTTAACATACTAATGTTACACATTTTGGCATATCTTTTGGAACAAGTAAGGCAGATTGGCTTCCTACAGACAGTGCAAAGATAAGCAGTCTTTGTTCGTTTCTTATAATTACAAGTATAGCAATATTTGCGCTGATCTCTTGGTAAAATATCATCAGTTTGCGATGTACTTGGTTGATCAGGCATGTCTATTTTAGTAACACGTGAAATAAGTGTACGAATCTCTCGAGGCATGGTTGTATTGTGAACGAGTTTTCAAATTTATAAAATTGAGATCTTCGGCAACTGCTTTCAGAAAATTTAGTCTTGTAAGATTTTTCACATTAGACTGCTGACTATATATTATATAAGCATTGACTCCTGACAAATCAACAATGCGATAAAATACAGCCATAGGCCATCGAGATGTTCGTCGACTGCAAGTATACACGGAGCATTTCTGATCAACTGAGTCCACGCCTCCCTTAGTATTATTGTAGAACTCAATTATTTCAGGTTTCTTGGATGTCTCATTCACTGTGTTATCGTGGTGCATACTTGAGTATAAAATTACGGCTCGATTTTTTTTTGGGAACATAACTAACTAGAGTTATATCTTTGGTGAATCCGAATATAGAATGATCAACATCTCTAGTTTTGTTTGGTAAAAACGGTTTAGGTATTTCTATCTTGTTTTTTCGTAATGTTCCTACAGTTGTTAGACCCTTGGTTTTCAAAAGAGTTGCGAGATCTATGGAAGAATACCAATTATCTGTAGTGATATTACGATTAGATGCTATAATTGGTTCGCATAACCTCAGTACGGCTTGGGTTGGTACAGGTCGTTTTCGATCTTCTTCCGACAAAGAGTAGCCATCGGATCCTTTTCCAGTATAAAGATATAAATTATAAGTAAAAAAAGTCTCAGAGTCTACCATCAACTGCATTTTAAGGCCATATTTCCCAGGTTTACTTGGCATGTAAACTTTGAATCTTGATCGGCCACGAAACTTTATCAACATCTCGTCGATAGTTACATTGGTACCCAGTGTATAGTTAGCCTGGGAATTGGCTACAAACATTGACAGAAGATAGGAAATAGCACATCCAGGGTCTTCTTTATACGTTGTTCACAATCTTCAAAATTATCAAAACGCAAAGCTACAAGTAAAGCACAGAACCTGTGTTTCGACATAGTAGCTCTAATTATTTCTGCCCGTGCCATCAGTAGCAAAAAGTGACAACACACTTTCACGGCTCGATTTGAAAACCGATGTATAAAGCAAAGAGCAATAAAACCTTTTATTTCAATTTGGCTTGTTTCTCTAAAATGCTTGCTTGATGACGGATGCCTTTCACGTAATTGCTCTAGCTTTTTGTTTGTCCACGTAATAATTATATCCAACATGTTAGAGTCAAAAAAAATTTCAAAAGCCTCTAAAGGGTTCACGTTTTGTACTGATGATGATGGTCGAGATGGCAGTCGTAAAATATTATGAGAGGCTGTTCGGACATTGCGTGACGGTGGAGTTGTAGACCACTTGAATCTATTTTGCCATAAAATAATTACCTGATGATGAAGGTAAGTTGTCCAAGTTACTATCCTGTTCTTCAGTCTCGGAGCATTCGGAATCGGTGTCGTGATCACTCACAATATAATCGGCGTCCTCGTCATCGGAATGTGGCTCACGAATACATTCAGCTGCATAGCCGCCGCCATCGCCAATCTCTTCTTCTTCGCCCAGTAAATTATCTTTTTGCAGCCAATCGTTTATGATATCTGAGGCTAAATCATCTGCAATGTTTACCGATTTAATCCATCTACGTTTAGATGCCATAGTAAAAGCCTAAAACAAAATTAAAATAGATAAACAAAAAAGTCAGTAAATCCATTTTTGAAACACAACACTCCACCATGAGTCCCCAGGACTCACACTCGATCATATTTACCTTTCCGAACTACGTGCGCACGCGACCGCTCACCTCTGCGTCCCGCGCCTCACTGCAGGAAGGTACTAGAAAGCGCAAGTCTAAACTCTAAAAAATAAACTATTTTTTTGTTGTTTAAAAGTAGTGGTGAGTCCCGTGGACTCAGGGTGGTGCATTAAGGGTTAATATTTATTGAACTTTCAAATCATAAGCTTTTAATTTTTATAGTTCATTATTTTCTGGGAAAATGGTAAAGTTTTAATACTTATCTTATTTGTGTGGACTATGAAAATAATTACTTCGTTTAATACGATTTTTGAACTCATTATATTATGTATACGGTTAATCAATTTAAATATTGTTATGCCCATATTGTGAGCCTCAATCCCTGACTGATAATGATATAACTAAATAATAAATATTATACGAGACTATATGATATTAAAAGATGTGAGTGAATTTATAGCTAAGTTAAGAAATACGGAATTATAAATGAAAAAAAATTATAGTGTGTAGTTGTGAGAGTAAGGTTAAGAAAATTATCGGAGGTTAGTATATCCACATACAATCGGCATGATCAGCTGAGAGTTTGAAAAACCTAATAACCGATTATTTTTTAAGGTTGTGCGGACACGATTAATTGCGGAATAAGTTTTAATGTATTATTAATGAGGGAAATGAGTATTTATTATGGATTGTAAAGGAATATTGTCCATAATCTTCTTCATGTAAGTATGTATGTACGCCAGTCGTGTACGTGAAAGTATTGGTACAATTAAATAATGATTAATATGAGCTAAAATGCTATTATATGTAAAGAAGTGAATGAAATGATATTGGTCATTGTCTTGATCATGTATGTACGCAAGTCGTGTACGTGAGAGAAATGACACAAATATTTAATAATTAGATAAAATGCAGAAAAGAAAAATGGAAAGTAATGGTTCACTAAGAATAAAGTAAATATATAAAGTAAAATATAATATTGAAATGTGAAAATAATGTATGAAAATTAGAAGAGTATTATTATTGTTCGGATTAGAAAAGTCCTATAATGACAAGATGATTTAAGTCACTAAATGACTTAATACGTAAGTGACTGAGTTAAAATGCACCACAAATATATTGTAAAAAATATATTATAAGGAAATATGTAAACGTACGTAAACGTTTAGCATTAATAGACTGTGACGAAACTATATACAAGATTGTGACCTCGACATTAATATGAGACAGGGGGATCTGGCCAACCAACCAACCCATAGAATATACTACCTATTATATATTCTATAATTTACATTCATAATAGACATAAGTTTTATATTTATTTTTATAAGAAAAAGAAAACAATGTATTCGTTATTTTTTTTTGTTTGTGGGAGGAGTAGTGTAGTGTAGCCCCCACGACAGTATATATAAGTGTTAAGGTAGAATAAGTTTAAGCAGTATAATTAAAGTTCTAGTACCAACAACACGTCTCTATCTCATTAACACCTTCCGATATTACAGGTCTGAGTGAAGGCAAGCGTGATCGTGGACGATTAATTGAGGACTTGTATTAATCCTATTTTGGCTGCAGCTGATATACATAAGCTTAGTTTTGTTGGCGTTAAAACAAGCCCGCTATCATGGGACCACTTAGTTAGAAGGGTTAAGTCCGTTTGGAGCCGATGTAGTGCGACATTTATGTTAACGTCTGCGGATACTAAACATGTGTCGTCTGCAAATTGATAAATTTCACAGTTGTTAATCAGACAAATCAGATCGTTAACATATGTGATGTAGTGCACTGGCCCCAAAACAGAACCCAGCTTTTTTAGTGCTTAATGAACGGACAATTTTGTTAACAGATCCTGCAGTAGCTTTTTGAAATCTAATAGAGACGTCAGCTGGACGGCGGTAACTAGTTGAATCCAGAATACTACTGTTACATTTGGGTATAATATTCTTTACGCTATCACTAAATGTTTTCGCAAAATTATAGGCGATGTTGGCATTTTTTATTGTGTTCGTTTCCATAGCATTTCTTACCACGTTGTCTACTGCAGCAACGACTTTGCTTTTAATTTTGTTTAGAATGACCCATAGATTTCTTATATATTTTCTGTTGTTAATCATTTCAGATTTTATATTTTTGTTTTTGTATTCTTGTATAATTTTATTAGCGTAATTTCTAGCTTTATTGTATTCCAATTTTAATATTTTATTATTTGTATCTTTAAGCTGTTTAATAAATCATTTGTCTCTATAGTTGGTGTTAGTAGTACACTATTGAATAAAAGTGATTCTATTCTATTCTATAAGCCTTTTCATGTGACTCTAAACATCATAATAACATCCTTCATCAGAAGTGGGAAAGCTTTCCATTCAAATTATCTATAATTTAATGACCTTTCTACATCAGAAGTGGGATAAAGTCCCCGTTATTGCCCACATATAATCTTCGAATAGTATGAGGATTATTACGTCTGTGAAAGACTTTAATGCATATCGCGTTGATGACTTTGTTTTTATGTTAAATGTCGTAATGAAATTTGCTGTCCTATTTACGACGTTAACGTATCATTAAAGTGTATAGTAAAAAATTTAAAGTGAAGTGTAAAACATACCAAAAGTTAAATCCTTTTTTTTTTCGATTTATAATAAAAGTACCCGCAAGTACTTTCATTATTTCTTAATTTACCTAAATATGTTAACAAATGTTGGAGGCTTTCTAGACGAGTTTTAGTTTGCATTCAGTGGAAACTTAACTTGTTCGAGTTTTTTTTATAATTTGATAGTTCATGCGAAATATGATTTACATGGGCTACATTTTAAAGTTCGAAACGCTAAAGCGATGTACCAAAATAAAGGATTAACTTTAACGTGCTATGAATTGAAAATAATAAGTGGCATTTTTGTGTAGTAATGTATGTAATGATCAGTGTTGCAGTTTGCTCCGAATTTTTTGTGGTCGACGGGGTTGGGGTTAAATGTCAGGGGATTGGTAGAGGTCGCGGCGGCAATTATGGATGAGGAGGATATCGTGACGGCGGTTGATGAAAAGGAGATTGGTAATAATTTTGAGCCAGTCGATAGTGATACATCTCTAGCGATAATATTGTAACTACTAACCTCGATACTCTAACGGCAACAGGTAATGAGTCGAACACGAACATATTCCAAGTTCATGCGCATGCGTGTAAGTAAATTTCTTATCTTCTTTGTGTTATAGTCGATCGTATGCAAATAACGTTTCGTTTCACGTTCAAAAAAATTGATAGTGTCGAAAGGGCCTCGCACGCACGGTCCAAGGAATAAATATTGTACGATTTCTGGTATGTGGATAAAAGGGTTACGGACATCCGGTCCACAGTTCAAGTGACTTCTTATGCTGACGGTTTACTGCCAACCGCACGAGGACGTGCGATAGTCAGGGGTGGTTTTATCGGCGCGTCCATGACCTAAATGAAGTCAGGGATGGTCGAGCATTGTAATATGAAACAAGTGTTAATATCGGGTTGCAGGTGGTGATAACTGATAGACCGTATGCTGTTTACTGCCAACCGCATGAGGACGTGCGATAGTCAGAGATGGCCGTGTCTGCCCATCTAGAAAATGCAGATAGGTTGCATCACTCTAGCGGAGTAATTCTTCTAGTGGCGGAAAGGAAGATGGTGTTGCTTGGAGGCTGGTCTGTGTTACACTAGGATGTGTCGTGTTGCTGTTGGTTTACATACTTTGGTGTTATCATCTCACTACGTCCCTCACGTTACACTACTGTGTTATTGTGACAGGGACATGTTTGCGGTATGGTCGGACTGTAATTGCTCTATACTGAATTGAAAAAAAAAAATGGTTCCTACTATCATTGCAGGGCTTGTTCCGGTCCAATGATATGGCTACAGGGAATAGTGATTCCGGACTAGCATAAACAGTACTTGAAAAAAAAAGTAAAATAGAAAAAATAATGATTCTATTTAAAAAAAGGGAGAAATGATTGCAGAGCTTGTGCCGATCCAATGATATCTATTCGCAAACGCTATTTATTCGCAAACGAGGATAGATGTAAATATCTATGGGCCATAGCAACCATTTACCATCAGGTAGACTGTGTGCTCGCTTGTCACCCCTATCCTATAAAAAAAAACTTTTAGCAAAAAAAATCGATAAATGATAAAAAAAATTCATATTTCATGGCAGATTGCACGGAAACTGTAAGTGTTATCGCTTTTGTATTTATAAAAGGTTGATAGCTTTATCAAGGGTCATTTCGTACCTACACACTTTTCATGTATGGGATGCTCACCCAGGAGGGGGATGGAGAGTGGATAAAATTTAACGTCGCTATATAACGTACATATGACGATAGATAAAAGTACTCCATTAATTTGTCCAATTTTTTAGCTGAATTGATTGAACTAACCTCGCTTATTTCTATAAGCGAGGTTAGTTCAAAGAGTTCACTGCTGGTTTCTCTCAGTTGTCATCGGTTAGAGTTTACGCGCCGTTCGCGCGCCGAGCCGTATTGAATTAATTTAATTTTTCATCTTAAACTATGCGTCCAAATAACTTGCTATAAAGAGCAAAGTTTATCTTCATAAAATTGTCTTGATGATGAAGTAACTTTCGTTCTTAAGGATTAATATGCCATGCCTAATAATAACGCTCATAAATCACTTTTTCAATAAATTTTTGTCATAATTTGTGTTTTATTGTGGCTTATGTATAAGAAATAGGCATATAGTATCGCGAACTTTTTTTAGATGGAGTAAAAGATCTATATTTTGTAGAAATTGTATTTACGTATCACTAACTATTACGCCAGCGCATGCGTATAAATCATTTCGGGAGCGCTTTTTCTTCCGACCTGCTTAACAAAAAATCAATATTTAAGGCTAGCTGAGAGGTATAGCCTAATGCTAGATAGCCTATACTATTAATCGTAATCGTAAATCTCTCTATGATATACAAAAATAATTTTTCATAATGGTTTGGTAGTTCCAGAGATAAACGTGCTTAAACAAGCAAAAAAAAACAAAAAAAACTCTTCCGCTTTATTATATTAGTATAGATATAAAATATAAAATAAAATAGTATAATATAGTATAGATGTAAAAAAACAACATTAATAGGTCTAAGCCCGGCGAAGGCAGGGCGGGTTGCTAGTACTATCATCATCATCATCATTACAGCCCTTCACAAGTCCACTGCTGAACATAGGCCTCCCAAGGATGCCACAAAGCACGGTCCTGAGCCACCCGCATCCATCGACTTCCTGCATGTCTTACCAGGTCGTCACTCCATCTAGTGGGGGACGCCTACACTTCGTCCGCCGGTACGAGGGCCGCCACTCGAGAACCTTTTTCCCCATCGGTTGTCGGTTCTTCGAGCTATATGGCCGGCCATTGCCACTTCAGCTTACTAATCTGTTGGCTATGTCGGTCACTCTGGTCTACTGCGGATATCCTCATTTCAGTTTATCACGCAGTGAGACCCCGAGCATAGCCCTCTCCATAGCTCGCTGAGCGACCTTGAGCTTCCTCATCCGGCCAGCAGTGAAGGACCATGTCTCAGTTCCGTAGGTCATCACTGGCAACATGCACTGGTTGTACAGCCTCGTTTTCAAGTTTTGAGGTATACCTGACGAGAAGATGTGCCGTAATTTCCCGAACGCTGCCCAGCCGAGTTGAATCCGTCGATTGACCTCTCAGTCGAAGTTGGACTTACCTAGTCGGACTATTTGTCCCAGGTAAACATACTCGTCAACAACTTCGAGCTTAGTGCTAACAACTACCGGCATAGGTGTGACATGGACATTAAACATGATCTGTCGTGTTGCTGTTGGTTTACATACTTTGGTGTTATCATCTCACTACGTCCTCACGTTACACTACTGTGTTATTGTGACAGTGACATGTTTGCGGTGGTCGGACTGTAATTGCTCTATACTGAATTGAAAAAATAGTTCCTACTCATTGCAGGGCTTGTGCCGGTCCAATGATATGGCTACAGAGAATAGTGATTCCGGATAGCATAAACAGTACTTGAAAAAAAAAAAGAAAGAAAAAAATTGTTCTTACTATTAATGCGGGCTGTGCCGGTCCAATGATATGACTATAAGGAATAGTGATTCGGACTAGCATAAGCGATGCTTGAAAAAAGTAAAATAGAAAAATAATGATTCTATTTAAAAAGGGAGAAATGATTGCAGGGCTTGTGCCGATCCATATAGTATCTATTCGTAAACGCTGTTTATTCGCAAACGAGGATAGATGTAAATATCTATTGGCCATAGCAACCATTTACCATCAGGTAGACTGGGTGCTCGCTTGTCACCCCTATCCTATAAAAAACTTTTGGCAAAAAATCGATAAATAATAAAAATGTTCATAATTCATAGCAGATTGCACGGAAACTATAAGTGTTATCCTTTTGTATTTATAAGAAGTTGATAGCTTTATCAAGGATCATTTCGTACCTACACACTTTTCATGTATGGGATGCTCACCCAGGAGGATGGAGTGGATAAAATTTAACGTCACTATATAACGTACATATAACGATAGATAAAAGTACTCCATTAATTTGTCCTATTTTTTAGCTGTATTGATGGAACTAACCTCCTTATTTCTATAAGCGAGGTTAGTTCAAAGTCACTGCTGGTTTCTCTCAGTTGTCATCGTTTAGGTTTACGCGCCGTTCGCGCGCCGAGCCATATTGAATTAATATAAATTTTCATCTTAAACTATGCGTCCAAATAACTTGCTATAAAAGAGCAGTTTATCTTCATAAATTGTCTTGATGATGAAATAACTTTCGTTCGTAAGGATTAATATGCCATGCCTAATAATAACGCTCATAAATCTTTTCAATAAATTTTTGTCATAATTTGTGTTTTATTGTGGCTATGTATAAAAAATAGGCATATAGTATCGCGAACTTTTAGATGGAGTAAAGATCTATATTTTGTAGACATTGTATTTACGTATCACTAACTATTACGCCAGCGCAAGCGTATAATCATTCGGGAGCGCTTTTCTTCCGACCTGCTTAATCAATATTTAAGGCTAGCTGAGAGGTAGCCTAATGCTGATAGCCTATACTATTGATCGTAATCAATAAATCTCTCTATGATATAAAAATAATTTTCATAATGGTTTGGTAGTTCCAGAGATAAACGTGTTCGTTGTTCTTGTTCTTTATCTTTTTTTTTTACATAAGTGGACAAATATTTTAATTTCATTTATTGAGAAGTTTAATATCAATTTTATATTTCGTCTGAACCTTTCAAGCTTGAGATATATTTAAGTTTCATTTTAATTCATATAAGTCTTAATAGAGTAGTAGAATGAGAACATTATAATAAATCTATGTTTTAGAAAAAACAACAATCATAACGACCACCGATGGGGAAGAAAGGATATCGAGTGGCAGCCTCGTACCGGTAAGCGAAGTGTAAGGTGGCCGCTACTAGATGGAGTGATGACCTTGGAAGAGATGCAGGAAGTGGATATTTGCAGGTGGCTCAGAACCTTGTTTTCTGGTATTCCTTAGGGAAGGTCTATGTTCAGCAGTGGACGTGCGATGAGCTTTAAAGATGATGATGGTGATGATGATATGAGTAATCATACTATATACTATACTTCGTCTAACATCAATATTACACCTATACCAGTAGTTGTTGGCAACACTACGCTTGAAGTTGTTTAAGAGTATGTATACCTGGAACGAAATGTTAGATTAGGCTGGTTTTACTTTAACCAAGAAGTCAACCGACAAATTCAACTCGGCTGCGCAGCGTTCGGGAAATTGCTATGACTTTAGACTGTGAAATATATCTTGGGCGATACACATATTTCACCGTCTAATGACAAAAGTAGTTTCGTAATTCCCTTTTAGCTTATTTTATGGGAATTATTTAAGGCCATTGGGAGACGATGTGATGAATGCAGGTGACTTAGTACCGTGCTTTGTGGTATTACTTGGGTGAGACCTATGTTTAACATAGGACTTGTAAAGGACATCATTACATGACGATGATGATGACAACGATAATGATGGTGACAACGATAATGATGATGACAACGATAATGATGATGACAACGATAATTATGACAACGATGATGATGATGATGATGATGATTGGAAAACAAATAAACCTTACAAATAATAATGTTAAGCCTCATATTTGTAAACAAGGTATTTGAAGATTTTTTTGTTTTCACTAACAATACGAACCCAGATCATACACTACGCCGAAAATGGATTTTTTTGCATTTAGGATATGGGCTTCATTTTCCCTTTCAATGCTGCCTCTTGATATACAGAACTCTTTGTAAAATCTTGTTTTTGTAATTTGAGGGAGCAGGTTAATAAAGAAGGCCTTCAGAATGCCTTACGATAAGGTATAATATTACGATGCCTGACTTGCAATATTTTTATTCAAAGTTGCGGCCATGAATGCGAGAACTTATTTATTTATGTGAAAAAAGGAAGTAACCTGATTTACGTACATGTGAATTCAATGAGTGACCAAGTTTCTGAAGTATAAATAAATAAAACAATTATAATATTATTAGGTTAAAATTCGAAGTTTTTTCAGCCAAATATTCTTTTTCATTCTCAGAATCGTTGCAAAAAAGTAGTAGGAAAGTGTGTGGTCTCTTTATTTAGTTTTCAATTTAATACAGAGACTCTTTTTTTATCACTTTTTAAAAAAATTGCATAAAATCACTTTATAGAAATGGAGCATAAGTGATGTGAAGACAGAAATGCGAATAGTAGTAATGGGTTCGATAAAAAAAATCAAAAAGATAACACTAAATCGTTATTTAAACGTGTACGTTGCAGAGGTTCCATAATGAAACCGTGTAAAATTTTTATCAAATGAAAAGGTATTATTTTTAGGTCATGCTAAAACATATTTTTATTAAATAATTTACAATTTTATTTTATAAAAAGAAGCAGTTCAACATTGAGTTATATGTACTACGTACTAGAAGCTATTCCAAAAAAAAATGTGCCCTACTTTGTCTTCGCGCATTCGCGTAGGTAGTAAAATATTACGATATTATTACCTATTTTTCACTTAAACAACAAAACAATTTTACTTACTTGACTACTGAATTGTTATTTACGTGGTTTAAACTTTAATTTGAAATCTGGTATTATTACCCCACACTGCACGAATATTGAAGCCACAGTAAATGACACTAAGTAAGGTGTACGGATTGCAGTACAGTTAAGTTGAACATAGTGAATGTTCGGAATGCGAAATCTAGTGCGTAGTACGTATATATCAATGCAGTTCAAGCGATCTTTCGTATACCGTTAAAATAATAAGTCTAATGTATGCAGTTATTTTGTTATTAACTCATATCTCAACATAATAAATTATTTATTATAATTGTAAATATATAAAGCTGACAATAATCAGGTTCTTTTATATGTGTGTTTTTTCTTTCGACGGCTAGTTCTATAGTTATAGTACTATGATTAAAATATATTAACCCTACCCCTCAACGTCTTATGACCATAAGTTCATAGAGTTCACATTTTAAAGAAAGTGATCTATAATAAATAAAAATTATGTACCTGCATACATACATAAACTCTTACGCTCTTATGTAATTACCCAGAGAGGTAGCAGAGCCTTCTGTTTGGTACGATCCTGACACATCTCTCGCTTTTTAGGGTTCCGTAGTTACACAGCAAGGAGCCCTTATAGTTTCGCCATGTCCGTCCGTCCGTCCGTCCGTCCGTCCGTCCGTTCGTCCGCGGTTTTGCTCAGAGACCCTAGGTGCTACAAATCTATAATTTGGATAGTTTCAGATATTAATCACGCCTAGAAAACTGTGAAATAAAATCTTAAAAAACATTTTTATTTTAGGTACTTCCCATACAATAAATGGAGGATGATTTTTTTACCCGTCTATTACATCATGTGGGGTATCGTTAGATAGGTCCTCTAAAAACACTGGGGGGTGTGGAAAAAAATATTTTCGATTCAGGGGTCCGTTTGCGAAATATTTAGCCTTAAAGTGGCATTTTTCATTAGAGTCATGTGTGTGTGTGTGTCCCCACTCTCTACTAACTAAACCTCTGTATATAGAAATTTTGAATGTATACACATAGTAGTATATATAATGAAATTAAAAGAAATCTATCACAGCTAAGTAGAATTAAGTTAACGAGTAATAGTCGACCAAGTTATAAAATGCATTTGGATTATAAAATTTCGTTACAACTCATAAAAATGACCTAAAACTAGTTGCATTATAACTTTGTAATGTTATTGTTAAATGTTAAAATAAATATTTTATGAAGAAAACTTATATGCATTAGGGTATTTTCAAAATCGAAAAATTTTTTAATCGTTTTTGAATACACCTCCTATAAGCCTGATTTGAAAATAAGTCCTTCAGTTACAATCTTCCTATTTGGGCCCATTTTAGTCGTTATAGCGGTCAAACCGCGAACTTACTTATTATGCTTATTATCAAGAATGCCCACGTATTATGACGGGCAACTACGGAACCCTACCTCTACATTGAGCGTGACCCGACACACTTGGCCAGTTTTTCATATCCATACGCATACATGCTTGTTCTTGGTCCATCTTTAATATATAATTTTAATTTTTAATACCTATATAAAACTTAGCTGTATTATAATTTAAATTATTAATAATTCTTCTTATTTTAATCATGTTTAACGACTCTATTCACGGTATAAATATTGCCTTTCATTGTTAGTAAGCTCTGTTGATTGCATGTCACTATTTACGCTTCGAGAACGCGGAAGTTTCCATGAAAGAATTTCTTTAATATCAAACGTTTAATTAATTTCAGATTAGGGTATCAGTTTGGTAACATTACTTCTTCATTTATATCATAGAATTAAATTCAAACGTATATCTATGTTAGATTAAATATTAATAATAAAATATGAACCTTCTGTTTATGAAATGGATTTACCTGAATTAACAGCGTATATAGCAATAAACATTATTTTGCAAAAAAATTATGATTAATTTGCTGAAATCCGCGACAAAAATTAAATATTTTCCCATTATAATTTTTCTCACAGAACACAGTCCACCAGATGTTAAGTGGATGCTGTGGCCCAAAGACATCTAGGTACATCTATCTTCCGTGAAGAATCAAAATGCAGATGCGTTGTCCGCTGAGGACTAAAATGGAATGCCTCGTTTTCACTAAAATGAGTTTCCGGTTGTCTACTCACCATACGAATCACAGTAACATTAAGCTGCTATTCGTGAGGCGTGATCCTTTCCCGGTCGAGCTGACCCATTCGTTAAAGTTTCATTTTCCCATTCGCTTAAACTGAATTTAACACCACTATTTCACCCTTATAATTTTCTTATGCAAGTAAATTAAAGAATGGAGATGTACGTACTTGCATTCTGACGTTTCTGCAAATTTATAGCCTTTTTATTTGTTCTAAGAATTTATGGTGGGTGAAGTGCTAGAAAAAGTATGTTTTGAGAAATTTAAGAATTTAATATTATATTTTACGTGGTAAAGCCATGCTGCACTATATTATAGTTGTAGCACGAATCGGTTGGCTCGACCGCGGTAGGATCACGCTATCACAGAATATCAGCGTAAAATAACAGCTGCTGCTGCCGGTGTGGTTAGTGTAGAGAACGTGGATCCTTTTACTGAAACTAGGCATTCCGTCTTAGTCCTCAGGGGTGACAACGCAGCTGCAGATCCTTAGTCGAAGATAGACGTAGATTTCTACAGGCCACAGCAACCACTTACCATCAGGTGGACTGTGAGTTAGTTTGTCACTTTTTATAAGAAATGATGCATTATTATTATTATTACCGATGAATTATTATTACCTAAAGTGACATAATAATGCCCTCATGATAGCGATGTTTTTTGAATTCTAAGTCTCGTTTTCTTCAGAAAGATTTAATTTCTCTTTGAAATAAATATTAATAAATAGTCTCAAAAACACCAACTACGTTTACGTAAGGCTTCCGGAAATCTTAGTGAGTTGTCAAAGTATTATTACTACGTCCTTTTCTGCCTAGGAGTTCGTCTGGGTAGGTACTGCCCTCTTACCTATTGTTCCGGTCTGAAGGGTATAGGGCCAGTACAAATATAGGATGTGAAACATTCCATTTAGTTCTCGAATTGACAATGGATATGTACTGTAGCCTCCTTTGTTTGAAGTTTGTTGTAGGTGTTCATGTTGTAGGTGGTGCAGTAGCCTGGCAGTAACCTGGTAACCAGTAACCTAGACTGTAAGTTCGTATATCACTTCAGTTTTAAATGTAATTATGTAATGGAGTGTAAGCACAAAACGGCTCCACACAAATGCACTGTATAACCGCGCCGCTCTCGCTACCGCTCTAGTACTCTGGTATGGGGTTTCCCACTTGTTCAGTACACTAAATATTTCGCAAATTTGTTCATCATTTTCTAATCTATGTAAAATAAATTTTGGGAGATATGAATTATAAGACATTTTAAATCTTCCATAAACATTCTACCGTTGTCTTGAAATTCATTATAATATTTTAAATAGAATTAAAAAGTATGTAAATTTTGATTTTAATCACTCTTTCGCTCTACACATCTCTTGTTCAAAGCATAATTTATTTTAAAGCATGTCTTAAGAATTTCACTGAAATAACAGTTTTATTTTCAAAAACTTCTATCTTTCATGCTATGAAAAATAATATCGAAACCTACGTAGTCTCTCATTTCGCTGAAAGGTACTCGTGAATTTACAAAGCTGAACTAACAACGACGAACTTTTCTCACTTCGAGAAATGTTTTGTTATTTTACAATTAGCATAAGGTCTTACTTTTCGAATACCGCCCACATGCTGGTGAAACTAAAAATGCGATGTATTATGATACCTTTCAGTTTTAAAGCCATCATTACCTATCACCGTGGATAACTTATTACGACTTCAATCAAAGTGCAAAACATGATTTTCGATAAATTTTGGCACTGGTTTTGATTCTAAACTGGAATATGTAACGTATATTAGTGTGAATAAGCTTCATATAGCTTTTATTTTACTAAAATATCACTATAATCGGAGGTATTAAGTCTTCAGTTACTTATTAGTTAGGCAGTTGTTAAGGCGGGTTGACAACCGTTTTTTATTGAAGTGAAAACTTTTTAGCACCGTTGTGATTTGAAACTCAATGACACAAAAAGAGACAAATATATAAATCTATAGGAGACAATGAGATAGAATCTGTACTAGTAATATAATAAAGCGGAAGATTTTTTTGTTTGTTTAAACACGTTTATCTCTGGAACTACTGTTCCAATTTAATAAATTATTTTGCATATGCCAGATTCACGAAAATTATATAGGTTATATTTTGTTACACCTCTCAGATAGACTTAAATATTGATTTTGGTTAAGCAAGTAGTAAGAAAATGCGCTGCCGAATCGCTTTATCCATGTGCGCTGGCGTAATTATTAGTGATACGTAAATACTATATTCTACAAAATAACAGATCTTTCTTTCATCTAAAAAGTTCGCGATACCGGCCTATTTCTTACTTTAGCCACAATAAGTTATTTTGTGACAAAATATATTGAAAATTAAAAGTGATGTATGAGCGTTATTATTAGGCATGGCATATTAATCGAACGAAAGTTACTTCATCATCATCAAGACAATTTTATGAAGATAAACTTTGCTGGGAGTATCATTTAAATATCTTTTATTTTAGAGAACAAAATAATAATGTGAAAATAGTGCTGATACGCAATGTTGCTGATGCGTCCTTAGCACCAATGAATTGTTAATTGCAATGTTAAGTGCTGATTTAACATGTATTCGGCGGCGAAGGAAAACATCGTTAGGAAACCTGCATGTCTAATAAATTAATAAAATATTTTAAAACAGCCGCAGACGAATGACGTGCAGTTTCGTGGTCACTTGGAAGAGAAGCAAAATTGGCCTCTAAAAAGCTTGGCGTACTCAGCAGAGCGGGATATTATTTCAGGCGCAGGTTTGGCCGCACAATAGAATACTGTTCCTATCTCTGGGCGGGGCTCCCCAGTGCCAGCTCCTTCCATTTGGTCGCATCCAGCGTAGAGTGGTTCGAATCGTCGGCGACCGAGCTCTTTCTGATCGGCTTGACTCACTGGCGCTGCGAAGATGTTGCATCTCTTTGCGTATTCTATCGTATCTACCACGGGAGTGATCAGAGGAATTGATCGGACTAATTCCAGCCACTAAATTTCACCATCGACAGAACTCGAAATACCATCCGTACCATCTGGATGATTGGCGGTCCATACTGTGCAATTTAGAAGAAGTATTCGTCCTCATACAACTTCCTTGTGGAATCGAATATCACCATCAATTTTCCGGACCGATACGACTTAGGGACCTTCAAGAAAGAGCCTACTCTTTTTTAAAGGCTGGCAACGCATTTGTAATTCCTGGTGTTGCAGTTATGGACGGCGGTAGTCACTTACCATCAGGTGAGCCCTATGCTCGTTTGCCTACTCTCATATAGAAAAAGACCACCATACCGAATTGAATCAGCGCGACGGACATTTCTAAGCCCTAAAACCCTCTCAGAACTGAGAGGAAGCCTGTACCCAGCGGTGGGACATAATATATAATAAGCTGTAATTTAAGTTAAGTTTTGTTTTTGTTATGAAAGAGAGAACAACGAATCATACTGCTCACCTGATGGTAAGTGATCATCGTCACCCATGACCATCCGCAAAAATAGAAGAATTGCAGGTGCGTTGCCAGCTTTTAAAAAAAGAGATGTTTATAGTTCCATTATACATTTAGGTATTTTAATGCAAACTGCAATTTTAGGTATAGAACGAAATCTTCTTTTGATTAAAGTCAATCTCCTAACATAGATTTTATTCGATTTACAAAAATATTTTCGTTTAACAAATATTTGATTCTTTGTACCTATATTAAAAACTTAAGAAGTCTGAATGCAACACTGGGCCATATGATAATTGATAAAAATACTATTAAATTGTAGTAACGGTGCTGCAATTGAGGAAACAATGGTACCAGTTTTATCAATTTGTTTTATGTCATTTAATAAAAAAAAGTTTTAAATAAATTGTTACCTAAATGACTGCTTGGTCTTGGTTTCCTCTTCTCGTCATCGTCTTCTTCGTACCAATGACAATATTTCTCTCCATACTCCAGTACGTTCAACGTTCATCCTCTTTCTTTAAGCAATCATTTTATTTTACAGCTGTATGTTTATGGAACTCCTTACCTTCACATATTACATTTTGCCATCAAAAATCTTCTCAAACTTATTAATTGGAACTCTCATATTTTCCAACATACTCGTATCCTCGACTGTCATCATCATCAACTTTTGATAGGCTGCATCGGTAACGGTTACCCATTTTATTTTATAAAGACTACTATCTATGTACACATAACGGATAATTATTTGTCGTACCTCCTTTTAATTGTCATTCAGATTTCCAAATTCAAATACACGCAGGTCAATGTTTTAAATGGTTCGTCTAATAGTCCAAGATCCCAAGGCCACCAGACGTCACTTATTTTCTGATGAACGAAATGTATGATTGAGTAGTGTTAGTATATACTATGAACGCATGCCGCAGTATCGCTTTGCAGATGCTTTAAAGCTCTCAAAAATTACTCAATTTCACTTATATTCTGAAGCTCTATTTTTATATATTTCAGCCAGACAACTATTTTAAAATGTTTTACAAGAAGGCAGACCGATCAAAGGTCAACTATCCCAACCAACCAGACACTTTTCGTCGGAGAAAAGTGTCTGGGAGTATTGATGACTGATTTTTAACGATATTATCTAACATTTACGCAAATATCAGTTGGGAGAATTAACGTGAGGTGAGTAATGTTTTTACGTACCTTGATTACCTTATACCTGGGAAATGGCCCTCCGGCCAATCTAGCAGGTAGACATACGTTCATAGTATATACTAACGCTACTCAATCATGCACATTTCGTTCGTCAGAAAATAAGTGACGTCTGGTGGCCCTGGGATCTTGCTCTATAAATTTCAATCATCAGAAATGTTGGATTTTACACTAATAAAAACTGAAGTAGATTTACTACGAGTAAGCACTGAAATCGCCTGTATGAGGAGTTTCTATGTTGTTAGAAATATAAAAGTTAAAAGCGCAATAATAATTATTTTTACATTGCATTAAGTTTTTTAAATTTTAAAGTATGGTAACCTGAATTTTTGAGTCGCGAAGAGTCCTAAATGTTTGAGCACTTAAAACATTCCAGCAGCTTCCCCCATACATCAATCCATACATCCATTACAGCCTGTAAAACTGAACATTGGCCTTCCCCATAAATTGCCTCATAGTGGGGATATTGCCACAGCTTCCATATTGCAGACGGGTTGGCAACTGAAGATGCTGCTGTCCATATTCTGTTTTAGTTTCCCTCTGTCACCTCTTAAGACACCCACGGGATGACATGGGGTAGTGGATATTTTCATACCGCCACTGCCCGGATTACAACTACTTAAAACTCTCAACCTCTTCCCCGCGGACCTCTGAGGAGTACAGTCGTATTTATAACAATCTGTGTTTTTTTCCCTTTAAATTTATTTTTAATACAGTTACTGTGCATAAAATTGTGGCTCAAAAATAAGTGCATTAAAACAAAGTAACTTTTTTTGAACCAGCTACTCTAGTTCATCTCTGCAGTCTCACATCTAGGTCTTGTAACACCCATTTAACCGCCCATCGTCGCCAGCGCACTGAGTACGAGGGCGGTGCAACTCGACAATCAACGGCGCACCCAAAAGAACATCACGCACTGCGTAAACGTGGAAAGTACAACTGCGCTCCTGGTATAATTCAAATTGCCTGTTCCTTCAAGCTACTACATCTCTGTTAGTGTTCGTTTAGCTTGTTACTCCTAGTACAGTAAACTACCCACCCTTCTTATTTATTCAGCTATATGCTTGTATAACCAGATTACTTATAATACCATAATGCCTTTGAACGCACCCACCAAAAAAAACTAATGTCTCAGAACAGATTCAGAAAGCATAGGTGGAAGTGTGTCTGATCTTCAAAATACAGTAACAACAACAATATTAACATGGGACGTTTAGAAGCGTGAAAATGAATTTCGTACTTTTATGGAAGAGGTGCGTATAAGTTTCCAGTTTTGCATCCGAACAAACAAATAAATTACAAACATTGGAGTATTCATATCAGAATAAAATCAAAAAATAATACTTTATAACTCTCAATGGAAACACTGTCTCATAAATACATTAAATTGGAAGAATTGGAAGGGCTAAGAAACGAACGAAAAAATATAAAACATATATAAAACAGCTTGATAAAATCGAAAACTTGGAAAGAGCTTCATGTTCAACCTATCTTGGTTGAACATGGTATATCAGAAATATACCAAAAATTCATAACGAGAACAAACAAGACTTTCAAATACAGTAAAAAAAATTGAAACATATTAAATTTACAAATGAGAATATAAAGACGTATATCGAAACACAACAAAATCTAATATATTAAAACCAATAGTGGTCGAATTCTCCTCAGTTTTGACAAAAAAAGTATTATTATATAAAATATTATTATACAAAACTTTAAAACTTACTCTGAAAAAATGAAAAATTAAATTCTACTTTATTGGGTTTGACAGCACACATAAACAACAGATTTACATATCAGGCTCTTACACCGAAAGGAAGACGTTTATTTTACCTGGAAGAGATTTTGCAAATATCTCATAGTTTATTGGCTCGTTAGTCACTGTCGGTACCCAAATTGAGCTACGAGTATTTTACTCTCACTTGTCAGAGACAGTCAAATGCAATGACACGCAATAATAAGTATCACAAAAAGATGAACATTTAAATTATGCCATATTTCAGGATAAAAAATTTACATAATATTTTTTTTAAATAAAATGGTACAGCCACAAATATTCATTAATCCTATTTTTTATTTATTCATCAAAAGTTCACTGCTGAACATAGGCCTCCCAAAGATTCTTACAAAGGAAATATTAATGTCATAGTTGCCACGCTTGTTTTTTTTTATTTATATCGGCATTTTTTAACCGCAGTATATTTTTATTTCTAGGCTGTTATCATACCGATAAGTGGCGCCGTAAGAGAATCCACTACCTATAACATCATGTGGTTGCACTAACAGGCGACAGAGAGAATCTGTAACAGGAGGGGCAGCTGCATTTTCCTGATAAGAAGTCATTAATAATTTAAAACCTGCCAGAAAACTAGGCAGCGTGGAAGCTATGATAAATACCGCTATTTTGAGCAACCTCCCATAGGTTATAAGTAAGTCCCAAGTACTATACAGACCGACAAACACCCATCTATGCCTGTTTCCTCGATTTGTCAAAAGCATTTGACTTGGTTAGCTACGATATTTTATGGCAGAAACTGCATAGAATCAAGGGGCCTGCTGAATTAATTAATATCTTTAATTATTGGTATTCAAACCAAGTTAATGTCGTACGATGGTCGAGTGCTTTTTCTGAGCCGTACGAGTTAGAGTGCGGGGTGAGACAGGGGGGTTTTAACCTCACCTAAACTCTTCAACTTGTATATTAATGCACTGATAGAGGAGCCATATTGACAAAATATGTTTGAATAATATTAGCTACGGACAATATAGTGCTGCTGAGTGCCTCTATCTGTGGCCTAAGTAAGTTGCTAGGCATCTGTGAGAAATATACTGTTAGTCATGGACTAAAATACAATGTAAGCAAAAGTGAATATATGATCTTTCAGGCCAGAAACAAAAGTTCACTAGCGTTCCTCCTATTAAATTGAATGGAATCCCTCTGAAGAGTAGAATATTTTAATGATATCTTATATATATTTACATGAACACTACATTTAAATAAAATTAGTTTTACGGATTTTATCGCGTATATTAACTTATTTATATTCCCGACGTTTCAGTACTTTACAGCACCCATGGTCACGGGGGACTGAGGTATTGACGTCTCAATGTCATAGTTAACCATGGTTACCTCCAGATTAAAATTATTAATTTTTGTTCCGATCTACGCAGTATGAACTTACAGTATCTTGAAGTCTTGCAGTTGTATGCTTGGGTTGGGATTTAATTTTATTATTTATAGGATCCCAAGCAGATGGTAAGTACAACCATCTTCTCTATTGAAATTAGGATGTTTTTGATTTCAATAGCCTCGCGAATCATCCTTGGAAGGAATCGGTGTTCTTTAGCGAGTTTGTGGTCTATTAAATCTAATGTAGTGACGGGGTCGGTCCTGTACATGTTCATAGACTGCTGACTTCCCGGAGCGTCGATTCTTCACATCAGCGATAAAATCCGTAAAACTATTTTTGTTTAAAAGAACATTTTAAATATCTTGGACATTTGGTAACCTCTGACCTGAGGGACAATTTAGATATTGATAGAGAGCGCAGGTCGTTGTCTGTAAGAGCTAATATGATGGCGCAGGTTTGCTCGTTGCACAACAGAAGTTAAGATTACGCTGTTTAAAGCTTGTACATCCCTCTATAGGAGCAGCTTCTGGGTTAATTACTCTCAACAGCAGTACACGCCTCGCATGCAATACAATAATGCATTTCGAGTGCTGATGGGCTGCCTCGGTTCTGCAGCGCATCAGGAATGTTAAGCGATGTATCCGGGCCAGTTCAAACCACATGCTAGTGATGTTCTCGAATAGAGTTAACTGTCAGTACCTGAACCATTGTTGTATGGTTCATGTACTGGCAAATAAATAATCTGAAATCAACAAATGTTCTTACTTAAAGATTTTATTTATTCTCTTAATTATTTATTTTATTTAACTTTTCTTTATTATTATAATTAACTAGATGTTACCCAGGCTTCGCCCGCATGGTCACTGGGAAATGAACTATCCATTGCTTTTTAAATTGAACGAAAACTGAGTTTTATAGATTTGTCAGGCTGCAGTCATTAAAGGAAACTGAGCAAAATTATAAATGTGTTCATTGTATGTCATGTTCGTGTGTCTGCTGTAACCTTCACAAAATATCTTCCGCCATGTACTCTTAATATTTGTCCCACAATTTATGTGCATTAGATAGCCCATAAGATGATATGAGAGTTGCATAAAGATCCCTAATTTTGGCTGGTGACTGGCACTACAGCTTCCTCCATGGTTTCATCCCAGTGATTATCGTTTTCTAAAAGATGCAGAGCTTCACATGCTTCTCTATAAGTTGCGCATTCCTGACCGTTGACAGTTTAAGGTCTTTATATCCTGTAGGACCCCGAACATGGTGCAGCAGCAATCGTAAACAAAACATTTAAAATTAGTTACATGGACGGTATACACGACCAAGGGCATCTGATGACTTTACACCAATTTGCAACAGGCGCGCCTTGAATACAGTTTCCACTCCTTCCTAGATGTGTTCCAAGTATAATAGCGGGGGACTTCAGAATATAACAACGTTTTTGCAAAGGGTCGGTTTGACAAAGTTGTAAGAAGCCTGTTAGTGTAGTTTTGGCGGTGATGCAATTCTTTCTTGGAAATTTCTTTCGGTGAAATATACACTCTCCATTTTCTAAGTGCACAGCAAGGTGAGTAACTGTTGGGTGCCTTTCGTGTAAAGGAAGCCAAGGAGACGCCACGCTGCCTCGTTACTGCTGACATAAAGGTCTGTACTTCATTAACGGATTTGCCTCACCTTCACTCCTGAGATTAAATATTGCTTGGTCGCTTCCTTTATATACTACAGATATACTTGATTGCGCGGACAGAGCTACATGCTTCTACATTAATGTAGGCATTAAAATTTTATATAGAATGAGCGAATACAGGACAATCCAGCTGTTATCTAAGGTTTCGAACGCTCGGGCGAGATTTGATTGTAACTTTCCTGCCACTATCTTCAGGAGCTCTGCGTCTGTATAAAGGTGTAGCCATTGTCATTGTACTGTTCTTTTAATAGCTGTTTAGGAATTTCTTTATTTTCCTTCTTTCATACATGGCGATATTGTTTCGTTACATGGACATGGTATCAGACAATTCTTTATCTTGCTCAGGATCCGGAATCTCGCGATTATTATGTCGTCTATTTGGCTGGGCCGTAACTTCTCTTTAAGCCATATTAGAATGAGGGCATGCGGTAATCCTCTTTTGATATTCAATTGAATACATGAGCACTGCACCTCTCCGAAAATTTTCCTTTGTTAATTACATACATTAATTTTGTACTTTTAATCTAAATACTCTAGCTAAATCATGTCTGTCAGTACTTTTTTGGCATTAGCTCCTCAGTTATTTCTTTACATGTGGGATTGCAAGTAAAAGTAACAAAAAAAAAGTCTTCCGTAAGTTCGTACATGGCGAATGCGTCTTGTGTGTACTCATGTAGGTAGCAGGGACTGTTAACGAATTATGAAGGCAGAATTACCATTTTACCTAAATCTCTGGGGTTTACATTGGCGTCGCTAGAAACTGCATCTTGTAAATGTATATAATTCTCAACGCGCAGCTTTTTGATTTAAGATATATAACGGAGACGTTCACTTTCTACCTTCACATACATGTCTACAAAATTGATGAAATAATTGTCTACACCGGGGAAGAGGTTAAAATCATTTTCTCGCAACATCATATGATACGCATAAAATCCATACATGATACTTTTGTTCGGAGTAGGCTCCTTTGTGACCGGGTTAATGAGTGGAATTTGAAAATGATAACCCTCTTGTCCTTTGCAATAAATCAATGGGTATTGCAGAGCGTCATAAAACTTGTATGTATCGGCTACCCGTTGCAACGTATCATCACGTGCTCGCAAGACAATGTCTCGTGAAGAAAATTGATCACCACTAATTACGGCTGCTATTTCGTTTATCAAGGTGCATTGTAGCGCCTTTCATGCTCTCGAGGGGTCCGATCTGCGTGAATGACGACTTTATAATCCTCTTCAGGTAGGTTTCTAAAGCAGTTTTAACTGTTTTGACTAAAATGTTACGTTCATGCAAGAATCTTTGAATTTTGAACACTGTGTCTCTCTCAACTCCCTGGATAAATTGGCAGCGACGGTCTACCTCAATTTCTTCGTCACCCATAAAATATACTTGTAAATTTATGCTGTTCGTTTTCAGCTGGAAAAAGTGAACCTATTCTATGATAAATTTGCCCTTGCACCGTAAATGTGGCGAAAATCCCGGCATTATTATTTCCAGTCAACTCGAAGGACGTCATTTGGCATGAGTTATATTTCCGGATCCTGTTTAAAAGCGCCGTGACTCATTAGCATCATATAAAAAGAGTTTTCAAAGGTTCTTCTGGTTCCCCAAGTAACGGAAGAGACACTTTGCCATTGGAACAGCACATGCCTGCGGTCTCATCTTTCCATTTAAAGCGCTGCAAAATCGACACGCCTTGTCCATCAGTCCGATAACAACTAACCTGTGATTTTATAATCAATCAACGGATCATAATTGAATGCTGCGTCATTAAAACCGACCAATTGTTTCTTTGAAAATTTTGTCGACGTTCAGCTTGCAGCTGTGCATTTGCATCTCTTCGCGCCTGTGTCTGTTCTGGTGTTTCAGATGCCCTTATAGTAGATTGACGTTCAGCTTGCTCAATGAGTCTGTGTTGAGTTTCATCAGGTGTTCCGCGGCTCTTAAGGCGGCCTGACGTTCCGCTTGTTCGAATAGCCTTTGCTGACTTTGAGCAGGTGTTTCAGTAGCTCTTAAAGTAGCTTGACGCTCTGCCTGTTCAAGACGCCATTGCTGACTTTGAGCAGGTGTTTCAGTAGCTCTTAAAGTAGGTGACGCTCTGCCTGTTCAATACGCCTTCGCTGACTTTGAGAGGTGTTTCAGAGCTCTTAAAGTAGCTTGACGCTCTGCCTGTTCAAGACGCCTTTCCTGACTTTGAGAAGGTGTTTCGGAAGCTCTTAAAGCAGCCTGACTCTCTGTCTGTTCAAGACGCCTTTACTGACGTTGAGAAGGTATCTCAGATGCTCTAAAAAGCCTGACGCGCTGCTTGTTCTTGCCTTCTCAGTTCAGCATCTTCTAAAGATTCTAGCGATCGAGCTAATCTTTTCGCTTGTCTTTGAAGATACTCTTGAAAGGCTGGACTTACGTTTGCGAGGCATTATGAGTAAGAAAAACCTATTTATAAAAAACGTTAAAATACCTAAAGAATTAAATTTCCTTTTAAATATTTTAAAAGCAAATCCAAAATATCTAAAAGGAATAAATATTCCTTTTAAATATTTTAAAATCAAAACAAAAAACCAATTCAAGACACAACACGAATCCGAAAACGATAGCCAAAAAATCGAATCAACAAACAAATCACAAAACAAATCGCAGAAAACCGAAATCAAAGCTGTAGTCAATATAAATATAACCAACGATAAAAGAAGTAAGTGTATGGTACCGTATACACTATCTATACTATAATATTCCTTTGAAATATTGTTAAACAACCTAAAACAACGAAAACCAATTCACGATTCTAAATAAACAAAATCCAAAATCAAAGCCAGAGTCTAAATATGTATAAAGGAATACCAACCAAATCAACAAAACCGATCCAGAAAATACATAAATCCGAAAATGAAAGCCAATATAAATCCATTCAACCTTAACCAAATCACAAAGCAAATAACAAACAACCGAAATCGAAAGCAGGTAGTCGAATAAGCTACGAAATAGAAAAAATTTAAGCGTATAGGTACCGTATGCACTATAAGTTGACGCGCGGCTCAACGGCGGGAGTTAAGTACTCGTACATGTCAGGAAACATTTCGTTACCGCGTTTTAAAAACCTAGTAACGACATATAGCGGAATCAATTTAAACTATGTATACGTTAGTTAATAAGAACTCTCAAAAAATATTTTTCTTATAATTTTGCACAATTTTTCTTATTGTAATACCGATTCATTCATAACCACATATAAGAACTGTATTCATTTCCGTTCAATAAATATTACTAAGGCTTATTAATAAGGCTTACTAAGAACTGTTTCTACCATTGTTAAGTAAAAGTTAAGGGTGAAAGCGTGACAGGCGGTTATAGTATTTCTGATCCATACTTATAATCACGCCTGTAACCCTTGCAGGGTAGGAGACATCAACGGATTACTTAATATCGTCTGCGAGGTTATCGCCTATTCTGTGAATTACGATGCACCAAAACGTTTGAAGAAAATCAGCTGGTGAATTTTATGTTTTTATCGCTCTCTTCCGGTCCTGCGTGGAAAAATACAGATCCATACATTTTTTCTTAATTTTGGTAAAAGATAGATAATCCAGATATTCTGACCTTCTGTGTTCGTCCATGGTACCGTCGTCCGTGTTGTGAGATCACGGTGGCGCCACCTAGCTGAATTTAATTTTGCAACATATTCGATTTTCCACGGGAATGAGATGTTTTCCGCGGAAAAAAGTAGCCTATGTCACTCTACAGCCACCGAACTCCCCATACAAAAATCATGCCATGCCGACGCTCTGTTGCGACGTGAAAGAAGGACAAACAAACAAACAAACACACTTTCGCATTTATAATATTAGTATGGATTATTATACTGACAGAATGTTTGTAATCCGGTAATACCTTACTTGGACGGTTATAACCGTTTTGTGACAAAAACAAAACCAAAATGATGAAATAATAAAAAGTAATATGGGTATTTTTGAAACGCTCCAAAACGAAGACAGATGATAGTACTAAGGATACCTATGATGATGGGTCACAAAAAATTCGATCGAGGAAAAAATCATCTTTTCACAACGTTTTATTAACTTTATTCACGCTCCATCATGTACATATTACAGTTATTTGAAACGATATTTCACAAAAAAAAATGAAAATACTGAAACATAAAACCAGCAGTGAAACTTAAAAGAAAATCAGCTGACAATAGGGTCAATATCCTCGCGGGCTCGAACTCACCTAGATCGGTATATATATATATATATATATATATATATATATATATATATATATATATATATATATATATATATATATATTTATATATATATATATATATATATATATATATATATATATATATATATATATATATAAATATCGGCGCAGAAGCATCCGACGAGACCTGAAGCGATGACGTCAGATCACGTGACACGGTCGCTCTCCCGCACACGACTGTATAAAATGGGCGTGCACGCGTGCGGCTGCGCCCTCTCTTTCCTTAAGGGGTCGCATCCGATTCGGCGGAAAGGCCATACAGGCCAAAGCCGTTCCACAGGTGGTGTTTAGTGGGTAAGGCACTTCTTCAAAGTGAGTCCCACATAACTACGCAGCCCGCTGTGTGTATGCTATGAGCATTCACCACCTCCCTCCCCGCTTCCGGAGGGTGTCCTTGCATTTGGCGCAAAAAAGGTGCTGCGGGCAGTCACTTTCAGCGCTGATCGCGTTAAAGTCGTGTCGCGTAAAGTGTTGTGAGTGGTTTAGTGGTAAACATAGTCAAATACTTAACAATAAATGTGAAGTGATTATTTTGTGAGTGAACTAATTAAACTGTGTACAAATAATTGTGTTATTAAGCTGTAAACAAATATAATAAACAAATATTTTGTGAATTGTGTAATTGAAATTTGTAAAAATAAGTGTGATCTGTCGTATAAATTATCAGCATGGAAGGTAATAGTGGTTTTAACGACAACCTCACCTCCTTCATATTATACATATGTATTGTATTCACAAAAATGTATTTCAATGTGTGAGTGTATGTATGTATTTAAATATGTGTGTGTGTGTGTGTGTGTGTGTGTGTGTGTGTGTGTGTGTGTGTGTGTGTGTGTGTGTGTGTGTGTGTGGGCGTGATTGCATAGATGTGTGCAGTATATGTGTATGATTTTAATCCAAATATCAATACCTAGATAAATTTATCATTTAAGGAGAAGTTCAGTTTCTGTTTATTGTAGTTTTTTAAGTCAACTTTATTTTACGTTCCCTGCTCGTCACTGGATATAGTTTAGACTTTGATTGGAGCGGTTGTATAATAACGATGACAAATACTGAAATTGATTTCTTGCGAATTGGGTATGAGTGCGTTTAATTGTGGCCACTTTATTATGTCTTCTTTTATATAATATCAATTTTTTTTGACTTGTGTTTTTACTACAGTATGGAGAATATATAGTTTTCTAATTGTTAGTAAATCGGCAATGGAATACGGAGCTTGTGTTTAAATCTACGATTTTTAAATACATCACCTTTAAGCCTTCAGACACTTTAAACTGTCAGACAGTAAGTTAATATGGGTTGAGCTAATGCCATATACACTTGGTTGATAAGTTTCTTGTCCAACATGTCTCAGCATTTTAAAATCCACATCAGCTTGCGTGTTCTAGTCGCGACGAGATCAATATGCGATTGCCAGGAAAGTCTTTGGTCTAGTATAATACCGAGGTATTTAGTTGATGCTACCTAAATATAGAGGACAACGACAGTTATCATCCTTACCACAATTATAGACATGTATTTTAATGTCGAAATCATTACTGGGTTGATTACTGCCTAAAATTGAAAACACATGTAATTAATCTTTTGTGTGCTTCAGCAGATTAGTTCTAAGCCACTCACCAATTTGACAACCCGTTTCAGCCTCAGTTTTCACTGCAGTCCAAGATGACCCGAAAACCACAGCAGTGTCATCATAAGAAGAGATCGCGTCCCAGTCTTTATGTTACAGAGGTCACTGATGTAGATAAGAGACAGGGTTGGGCCCAAGACACTGCCCTGTGGGACACCGTCACATTCATTCGACCGCTTACAGTATGGCCCACTTTTACTCTCTGTGCCCCCCATAAGGTAGTCCTTAGGAAACTCAAGTGGAATACCTCGTATACCCACATCTTCCATTTTCTGTAAAAGGATGGGGATAGAGACAGTGTCAAAAGCTGTTTTCAAATCCAAAAATACTGCCAGAAATTTAGCTTTACTATCAGTTTATTAACAATTTTGAGAAGTTTATGCAGTCACCGCATCTTCTGTATTTTTTCACTACGGAAACCACATTGTGATTCAGACAAGATGTTAAAATCATTGAGGTAACACAGAATTCTTTTGTTGATAAGTTTTAATAATTTTGGATATTGCTGGCAGTACAGAGATAGGTCTATAATTGTTAACATCTTCTCCATCCCCGTTCTTGTACACTGGGTGATGATTGATTCTTTAAGGAGTTTTAGAAATACTACTTTATTAAAACACAAGTTGGATAAATGAGTGATGATAGGTACAACTTCGTTTCCAGCAATTTTAGGAATCTGGTTGGAATATTATCCCAGCCGGAGCGCTTTTGGTTTTAGTCCCATCAAGATAGAGTGACCTCCTCCTGCTCAGTATCAAGAAGCACAAATGAGGACAATTGAGACTTTCTTTGGGAAACGCTCACAGTCCTGGTACCATTTGGTGATCCATGGGGTTGGGTATATAATTAGCTAGATTTTTGCTATATTCCCAAAAAGGTATTTATGAAATCAACAGAATGTTGCGGGGATGTTTCAATATTAAGTATCTTTGTGTTGTTTGATTTACTCTGTCTAAGATGTGTGATTAACGCAATATTATTCCAAAGCTTCTTAGAGTCACTAGTGGAATCCCACAGGTATACATCCCTCGTCTTGTCGTTAAGTGCCGTACAAATCTTGTCAACTAGTTCTCTTGTTAACACTTCAGGATCATCTAAAGATAACAAGCAGCTGTAAGGTTCATGGCTCTGAGACCATTCAATGCTTCATCATAATCTGTCCGCGTTCTGGTTTTCCGACACTCATTTCTGAAACTATTATCAGCAAGGTGTAATAGAATCATAGCGTGGTCTGTAATAGTTGTATTTAAAACCCTGGCATTGATATGATGACTTTCTAATTTGAGCATAATATGATCCAAGGAGTTATTATCTAGTAGAGAAATTATGACCCATGGCAATACCATGTGGCCCTAGTATATCTAGGTAATTGAATCTGTTTCGACGGTCCATGCTCTGTTCATTGGTACGTGAAATTGTGTTAATATTTATATCACCTGCTAAAATAATACACTTATGCATTTATGAATCCAAAGTGGCATCAGTGAATTAACAAACAGGTCACAATTTGTATAAGAAGGTGATCGGTATATTCCCAAAATTGTTTTATCTAAGTAGATGAATATTTAGAATATTTAAATTTATGCTCCTATTATGGCTTATACCTGCACATAATCCCCACTAAACAGAATAGCTGCTTAGATCACGTTATTTTGAATACTAAATTACAATCCTAACTTTAGTTTTACAATCTTCAGTCACGGATCACCAGGCCGTACTACTATGCCTAAATATGAAACAAAAAGATTTGGCCCTCTAACTTTTAAGAAAATAAATAGTGCGGCTCTGGAATCTGATTTAAAGCAGTTTTAATTGTAATACCGTATACGCTTCATGTGATTCAAATAAGTCCATGGAATTTTTCATAACATCAATTAAAAGGGCTATAGAGTCAAATACTTTAACGACTAAATTATCAAAACGAAACAGAATCATCAAACTCTGGATAACTTCTGGACTTATTCGTTGTATGAGACAAAGATAGATGCATAAAAGTCACCAAACAATGAAATAATTAAGAGCATATGAAAAAAATCTATTAATAAATGCTAAGAAAAGCAACAAAAACCTATGGAATGCAATAAAAACAATAGCATGTACATTAAAACCTAAAAATAAAGCAACCGAATTGATAGATCCTACAAACGTGCAAAGATCAGTCGATAATATAAACGAGTTTTGTAACAATCAGGACTTTATCAGAAAACATAAGTGTAAAACCTCTCACACAGTGAATATAACAAAGAATATACACAATTCCATAAAATCCTAGTATTGTTAAGTACTGATCAATTTGTGAAAGCAACTCATTATAGCGTCAAAAGATGTTAGTTCTGTTGGCTGGGACTGTATACCGAATAAGGTCCTTAAGACTTCAAACATCCTCGTCCTCCTTTGACATATATATTTAACAACTGTTTATTTCCGCGTTTCTAAAAAAATCTATGATATCCAATTTACAAAGGTAAACGAGACTGTGTCAACAACTACAGGCCTATATCGATATATCCATTCATCTCTAAGCTTATGAACGCATAATCAATAAAGACTAGTCAAATACATAGAAAAATAACTTTATTTCTAAAACCCAGTTCGGTTTCAGTTAAATCAACTAATTTTGCAGTCCATGACAAAGGCAAAAAACTATAGGTATATTTTGGATCTTGCAAAGGCTTTTGACTAGTGTCCATTCCTTTATTGTTACATAAACTTAAATCTCTTGGAATACGTGGTGTTCGATTAAATTTATTCGAGGAATATCTTTCTAATAGATATCAATGTGTTAAAATTACGATCATGTTGGTGGAGATCTACCGATTACACATGGTGTGCCACAAGGCAGTATATTAGGCCCAAGCCTGTTTATTATCTATATAAATGACCTCTGTCAGCCTAACATCTTAAATTCTAAAATAATTTGCTATGCAGATGACACTGTCTTGCTATCCTCTGAAGATTCGTGGTATAATGTTTACAAAAGGCACGATTCAGTTTAAATTTAGTTACTCATTGGCTGCAACAATATTTTCTTACTTTTAATGTCGATAAAACACATTTATCTCTTTTAGTATGCGAAACTCTACCTAACCGTCATGCCGTCTCTTTCACTAATTGCTCATAATTGTTGTAATAATAACTTCATGTCCTTCCATTATTAAAACCACTTCCATAAAATATTTGGGGGTAATATTAGACAAAAACTTAACCTTTCGTGATCGTTATGGTTTGTGCGAAACTAAAACTTAGCTTTGTTTTCAAAATATTCGACATGTGGCGGATCCCAAATTGCTGAAACAAGTATACTTAGCTCTCACTCAATTAACTCTGAATTATTGTATTATTATGTGGAGGTATATCAAATAGATCCTAAAGCCCTTGAAATAGCACAAAGAGCAATCCTTAAAGTATGCACATTTAAACCTCTTTCACATTTCAGTTATACCAATCATTTGGTGTACTCACTGTTCGTCAGCTATTTATTCTGAATACAGTGTTGAAACAACATTCGTGTTTATCTTATGATAAAGATTTCTTGTTATCTAAACGAAGAAAAGATAAAGTTTGCAAAATTAGACCTATTTCTAGTCATTCTTTCGTTAGTAAATATTTTTATCACCTTGGACCATTTCTTTATAACAAAATCAATAAAAGACTGAATTATACTCCTTAAATAAATAAAAAAATATTTGAACTTTTACATAGGTTAAACTATGAAGAAACTGACTTTATTTACTACATGTTAATATTACTTACACACCCTCACACTCTCATGCATTCAACATATTATATATATACAAAAGATACATTTTAATACACTTTAACATTTTCTTTTATCAAAAACACATTTTGTTAAGATTAAGTTTCACATTTATTTGTTGTATACCTTCAATTTAAATTAAACTTATGTTAGTCTGTTAATATGTAATAAGGAAGAGCACTGTGATCTGAAATACAGATATATATTTGTCTAGTTACACAGATGTTCCATCATTCATTGTGAAATAAGTGTAGATCATGGAATAGTTATTTATAAATGTGATAGTTATGCAAGTGGTGAAAACAAAGTATTATTATTATTAAAGTATTATTTTTGGGTATTTATAGAGTGTTCTCATCTGGTTGAGCGGAATAAATATATTAAAATAATAAATAAACATAAATATATATTTAATATACTAACATAAATAAATGAATAATACATAAATAAATAAAATCCCAACCAGATGGAAGCCCTCGGCGAGGAGACCAAACGGCTGAGGTTAGGGGAAAGGAAAGAAACCGGCGGACGATGCGGGCGGTATCAAGGAGCACCGCCTGCATTTGAGCCGGGCAGTCCGTCACGGAGTCCCAGTTGCCTCAGATGACCCGAAAGGCTGACCGGATTAACCCGTTTGCAAAGACGACTACAGGAATAATTTCGGTCGGCAGACCACCCACATTGGTCACCTCGTGAGCCAGGTCCAGTTATTTTGTTTTCTCATCTCTTATTGTTTCTCAATAGTAATGTCGATCAAAATATCCTTGATGTGCGGTTCATCACCATATCAATTATTCGCAAGAATAGTCCTGTCTGTGATGACCCGGTCTCAGTAAAGCCTGGCGCGGTCATTTTCGAGCACGGCTTCCGGCAAGTACTTATAATAAGGCAGTTTCCGATCCACGAGACCGTATTTCAGGCGAGATCCTGGTGTAGAATCCTAGCTACTAGGTTGTGTCTGTGCAAATACTCAGAATTAAAGCGCCGAACAAACAACATGCCTAAGTGACTCACCGGGATGGCCGCTCGACAGATATTGACAGTGCCATCCTTTAGATGTATTTCCGATAGTTGTTGATCTTAATAACCTGATCCTGTATTGCACAGACAAAATCCTCGGTTTCCCGAAGAGGTCACCAAAGTAGCCAGTGGAGGGAGACAACTGTGTCTACGAAAGCTCATGAAGATCCTTGTAGAACCTCCCGTGGAGCTCTTTGTCCTTCCATATCTCCCGGTCGGAAATAGACTGTACTGGGTCTTGCCATTGCTCGTTGGCTAAGGATAGAGGTTAGCCCTTTATCACACGAAATAACGTCCTAGAATGGATCATCCTATTTCGTCAGAAAGTAATTACGACAGCTGCACACTTAAGATCATGCATGGTGAGATCGCTTAAAAAGCCGCGCACACCATGTTTCCGAGGCTAGTATAGCCTCATTACTGACGATCTCGGATTATATATCCTGTGGATCGTCACAACAGAAATTTTTCTATCCAGGCGTTCAGTTCGGCCTGGTCAACCTGGTATGCCAAGGTATACATGAGAATAGGCATGATCCAACCGTTATATGCGTGTCTTATTAACGCCCGAAAAAGATTGTTAAGCACTTTTGTCAAGCGTTTCATGTCCGCCTCATCGATACCTATGTTCTGTGACAGGTATCGGTATGTTTCAGCCTCGGATAGGATTCCTATGTTGATGGGCATGATAAGTCTATGCCCTCAGAGTTAACAACCCTACTTCCTCGACATGGGACTGCACATTCCTTGCTCCATTCTAATAGAATTGCTAAATGCGCAAGTGATGTTTAGCAATTCCATAAATAGAGGCGACTGGAGGCGAATAATTTGAGATCATCCATATAGAAAAGGTGGTTCACTTTTATACCTCCTTTGAAGCTGAAATCCCATCTCGGAACCCTCCAGTAAGGTACTGAGAGGGTTTAGAGAGCAAAACCAGATTGGACTCAAACAATCGCCCTGGAAGATACCCTTCTTATACTTATGTGGTTCTCTGCAGCCGTCATTCGCTCGCCTAAATAACAAAAATCGTGAGTCCACTGCCCCATACACCCTAAGGAAGTCTCGAACTGTACAGTCAACCTTGTACAGCTCGAGGACCCTCTTAGCCATGTATGAGGCACCGAGTCGAATGCCTTGTAGTCTATCCAGGCGGCGGAGAGGTTCCGACGGTTGCGTTTAGCCACCTTGCCAATGACCGCGTCAATGAGGTGGTTCCTTGGTTCCACGACCACCACCCGACATCCATTTTGAACGCGACATCATGGACATTTGGTAACCTCTGATCTTAGGGACAATTTACATATTGATAGAGCGCGCAGGTCGTTGTCTGTAAGAGCTAATGTGATAGCCCGCAGGTTTGCTCGTTGCACAACAGAAGTTAAGATTACGCTGTTTAAAGCTTATTGTACATCCCTCTACAAGAGCAGCCTCTGGGTTAATTACTCTCAACAGCAGTACAACGCCCTGCGCATGCAGTACAATAATGCATTTCGAGTGCTGATGGGGCTGCCTCGGTTCTGCAGCGCATCAGTAATGTTAAGCGATGTACATCCGTGATACGTAGGATCCGGGCCAGCTGAAATTGCATCCTAGTGATGTTCTCGAATAGAGTTGACTGTCAGTAGCTGAACCATTGTTGTATGGTTCATGTACTGGCAAATAAATAATCTGAAATCAACAAATGTTCTTACTGAAAGATTTTTATTTATTCTAATAATTATTTATTTTTATTTAACTTTTCTTTATTATTATAATTAACTAGATGTTACCCGCGGCTTCGCCCGCATGGTCACTGGGAAATGAACTATCCATTGCTTTTTAAATTGAAAGAAAACTGAGTTTTATAGATTTGTCAGGCTGAAGTCATTAAAAGGAAACTGAGCAAAATTATAAATGTGTTCATTGTATGTCATGTTCGCGTGTGTCTGCTGTAACCTTCACAAAATATCTTCCGCCATGTACTATTTATATTTGTCCCACAATTTATGTGCATTAGATAGCCCGCAAGATGATATGAGAGTTGCATAAAGATCCCTAATTTTGGCTGGTGACTGGCACTGCACAGCTTCCTCCATGGTTTCATCCCAGTGATTATCGTTTTCTAAAAGATGCAGAGCTTCACATGCTTCTCTATAAGTTGCGCATTCCTGACCGTTGACAGTTTTAAGGTCTTTATATCCTGTAGGACCCCGAACATGGTGCAGCAGCAATCGTAAACAGAAACATTCAAAGTTAGTTACATGGACGGTATACACACGACCAAGGGCATCTGATGACTTTGCAACAATTTGCAACAGGCGCGCCTTGAATACGGTGTTTCCACTCCTTCCTAGATGTGTTCCAAGTATAATAGCGGGGGACTTCAGAATATAACAACGTTTTTGCAAAGGGGTCGGTTTGACTAAGTTGAAAGAAGGCTGTTAGTGTAATTTTTAGCGGTGATGCAATTCTTTCTTGGAAATTTCTTTCGGTGAAATATACACGCTCTCCATTTTCTAAGTGCACAGCAAGGTGAGTAACTGTTGGGTGCCTTTCGTGTAAAGGGAAGCCAAGGAGACGCCACGCTGCCTCGTTACTGCTGACATAACGCCCTGCTTGAAAGGTCTGTACTTCATTAACGGGATTTGCCTCACCTTCACTCCTGAGATTAAATATTGCTTGGTCGCTTCCTTTATTTATGTACATACAGATATACTTGATTGCGCGAACAGAGTTACATGCTTCTAAATTAATGTGGGCATTAAACATTTTACATAGAATGAACGAATACGGGACAATCCAGCAGTTATCTAAGGTTTCGAACACTCCAGAGCGAGATTTGATTGTAACTTTCCTGCCACCATCTTCGGGAGCTCTGCGTCTGTATAAAGGGTAGCCATTGTCATTGTGCACTGTTTCTTTTAATAGCTGTTTAGGGAATTTCTTTGTACATTTTCCTTCTTTCATACATGGCGATATTGAATTTCGTGCTCCACATGGACCGTGAATCATATTTCGGACGATGGTATCATACAATTCTTTATCTTGCTCAGGATCCGGAATCTCGGCGCTTATTATGTCGTCTATTTGGCTGGGCCGCAACTTCTCTTTAAGCCATATTAGAATGTGTGAAGAATGTGTGTGTGAATGTGAATACATGAAGCACTGCACCTCTCCGAAAATTTTCCCTTTGTTAATTACATACATTAATTTTTGTACTTTTAATCTAAATACTCTAGCAACTAAATCGTGTCTGTCAGATCTTTTTTGGTCCGGCATTAGCTCCTCAGTTATTTCTTTCCATGTGGGATTGCAAGTAAAAGTAACAAAAAGATCAGGTCTTCCGTAAGTTCGTACATAGGCGAATGCGTCTTGTGTGTACTCATGTAGGTAGCGGGGACTGTTAACGAATGATGAGGGCAGAATTACCATTTTACCTAAATCTCTGGGGTTTACATTGGCGTCGCTAGAAACTGCATCTTGTAAATGTATATAATTCTCAACGCGCAGCTTTTTGATTTAAAGATATATAACGGAGACGTTCACTTTCTACCTTCACATACATGTCTACCAAAATTGATGAAATAATTGTCTACACCGGGGAAGAGGTTAAAATCATTTTCTCGCAACATCATATGATACGCATAAAATCATACATGATACTTTTTGTTCGGGTAGGCTCCTTTGTGACCAGGTTAATGAGTGGAATTTGAAAATGATAACCCTCTTGTCCTTTGCAATAAATCAATGGGTATTGCAGGCGTCATAAAACTTGTATGTATCGGCTACCGTTGCAACGTATCATCACGTGCTCGCAAGACAATGTCTCGTGAAGAAAATTGATCACCACTAATTACGGCTGCTATTTCGATTATCAAAGGTGCATTGTAGCGCCTTTCATGCTCTCCTCGAGGGGTCCGATCTGCGTGAATGACGACTTTATAATCCTCTTCAGGTAGGTTTTCTAAAACAGTTTTAAATGTTTTGACTAAAATGTTACGTTCATGCAAGAATCTTTGAATTTTGAACACTGTGTCTCTCTCAACTCCCTGGGTAAATTGGCAGCGACGGTCTACCTAAATTTCTTCGTCACCCATAAAATATACTTGTAAAATTTATGCTGTTCGTTTTCAGCTGGAAAAAGTGAACCTATTCTATGATAAATTTGCCCTTGCACCGTAAATGTGGCGAAAATCCCGGCATTATTATTTCCAGTCAACTCCGAAGGACGTCATTTGAAAGCATGAGTTATATTTCCGGATCCTGTTTAAAAGCGCCGTGACTCATTAGCATCATATAAAAAGAGTTTTCAAAGGTTCTTCTGGTTCCCCAAGTAACGGAAGAGACACTTTGCCATTGGAACAGCACATGCCTGCGGTCTCATCTTTCCATTTAAAGCGCTGCAAAATCGACACGCCTTGTCCATCAGTCCGATAACAACTAACCTGTGATTTTATAATCAATCAACGGATCATAATTGAATGCTGCGTCATTAAAACCGACCAATTGTTTCTTTGAAAATTTTGTCGACGTTCAGCTTGCAGCTGTGCATTTGCATCTCTTCGCGCCTGTGTCTGTTCTGGTGTTTCAGATGCCCTTATAGTAGATTGACGTTCAGCTTGCTCAATGAGTCTGTGTTGAGTTTCATCAGGTGTTCCGCGGCTCTTAAGGCGGCCTGACGTTCCGCTTGTTCGAATAGCCTTTGCTGACTTTGAGCAGGTGTTTCAGTAGCTCTTAAAGTAGCTTGACGCTCTGCCTGTTCAAGACGCCATTGCTGACTTTGAGCAGGTGTTTCAGTAGCTCTTAAAGTAGGTGACGCTCTGCCTGTTCAATACGCCTTCGCTGACTTTGAGAGGTGTTTCAGAGCTCTTAAAGTAGCTTGACGCTCTGCCTGTTCAAGACGCCTTTCCTGACTTTGAGAAGGTGTTTCGGAAGCTCTTAAAGCAGCCTGACTCTCTGTCTGTTCAAGACGCCTTTACTGACGTTGAGAAGGTATCTCAGATGCTCTAAAGCAGCCTGACGCGCTGCTTGTTCTTGCCTTCTCAGTTCAGCATCTTCTAAAGATTCTAGCGATCGAGCTAATCTTTTCGCTTGTCTTTGAAGATACTCTTGAAAGGCTGGACTTACGTTTGCGAGGCATTATGAGTAAGAAAAACCTATTTATAAAAAACGTTAAAATACCTAAAAGGAATTAAATTTCCTTTTAAATATTTTTAAAAGCAAATCCAAAATATCTAAAAGGAATAAATATTCCTTTTAAATATTTTAAAATCAAAACAAAAAACCAATTCAAGACACAACACGAATCCGAAAACGATAGCCAAAAAAATCGAATCAACAAACCAAATCACAAAACAAATCGCAGAAAACCGAAATCGAAAGCAGTAGTCAATATAAATATAACCAACGATAAAAGAAGTAAGTGTATAGGTACCGTATACACTATCTATACTATTAATATTCCTTTGAAATATTGTTAAACAACCTAAAACAACGAAAACCAATTCACGATTCTAAATAAACAAAATCCAAAATCAAAGCCAGAGTCTAAATATGTATAAAGGAATACCAACCAAATCAACAAAACCGATCCAAAAATACATAAATCCGAAAATGAAAGCCAATATAAATCCATTCAACCTTAACCAAATCACAAAGAAAATAACAAACAACCGAAATCGAAAGCAAGTAGTCGAATAAGCTACGAAATAGAAACAATTTAAGCGTATAGGTACCGTATGCACTATAAGTTGACGCGCGGCTCAACGGCGGGAGTTAAGTACTCGTACATGTCAGAAACATTTCGTTACCGCGTTTTAAAACCTAGTAACGACATCTAGCGGAATCAATTTAAACTATGAATACGTTAGTTAATAAGAACTCTCAAAATATTTTTCTTATAATTTTGCAATTTTTCTTATTGTAATACCGATTCATTCATAACCACATATAAGAACTGTATTTATTTCCGTTCAATAAATATTACTAAGGCTTATTAATAAGGCTTACTAAGAACTGTTTCTACCATTGTTAAGTAATAGTTAAGGGTGAAAGCGTGACAGGTGGTTATAGTATTTCTGATCCATACTTATAATCACGCCTGTAACCCTTGCAGGGTAGGCAGAGCATCAACGGATTACTTAATATCGTCTGCGAGGTTATCGCCTATTCTGTGAATTACGATGCACCAAAACGTTTGAAGAAAATCAGCTGGTGAATTTTATGTTTTTATCGCTCTCTTCCGGTCCTGCGTGGAAAAATACAGATCCATACATTTTTATCTTAATTTTGGTAAAAGATAGATAATCCAGATATTCTGACCTTCTGTGTTCGTCCATGGTACCTTCGTCCGTGTTGTAGAATCACGGTGGCGCCACCTAGCTGAATTTAATTTTGCAACATATTCGATTTTCCACGGGAATGAGATGTTTTCCGCGGAAAAAAGTAGCCTATGTCACTCTACAGCCACCGAACTATCCCCATACAAAAATCATGCCATGCCGACGCTCTGTTGCGACGTGAAGAAGGACAAACAAACAAACAAACAAACACACTTTCGCATTTATAATATTAGTATGGATTATTATACTGACAGAATGTTTGTAATCCGGTAATACCTTACTTGGACGGTTATAACCGTTTTGTGACAAAAATACAAACCAAAATGATGAAATAATAAAAAGTAATATACAGGGTATTTTTGAAACGCTCCGAAAACGAAGACAGATGATAGTACTAAGGATACCTATGATGATGGGTCACAAAAATTCGATCCGAGGAAAAAAATCATCTTTTCACAACGTTTTATTAACTTTATTCACGCTCCATCATGTACATATTACAGTTATTTGAAACGATATTTCACAAAAAAAATCATGAAAATACTGAAACATAAAACCAGCAGTGAAACTTAAAAGAAAATCAGCTGACAATAGGGTCAATATCCTCGCGGGCTCGAACTCTTACATAGATCGGTATATATATATTTATATTGCGCCGATATATATATATATATATAATATATATATATATATATATATATATATATATATATATATATATATATATATATATATATATATCGGCGCAAGAAGCCATCCGCGACGAGACCTGAAGCGATGACTTCAGATCACGTGACACGGTCGCTCTCCCGTCACACGACTGTATAAAATGGGCGTGCACGCGTGCTGCGGCTGCGCCCTCTCTTTCCTTAAGGGGTCGCATCCGATTCGGTGGAAAGGCCATACAGGCCAAAGCCGTTCCACAGGTGGTGTTTAGTGGGTAAGGCACTTCTTCAAGTGAGTCCCACATAACCACGCAGCCGGCTGCGTGGTATGCTATGAGCATTCACCACCTCCCTCCCCCGCTTCCGGAGGGTGTCCTTGCATTGGGCGCAAAAAAAGTGCTGCGGGCAGTCACTTTCTAGCGCTGATCGCGTTAAAGTCGTGTCGCGTAAAGTGTTGTGAGTGGTTTAGTGAAGTAAAACATAGTCAAATACTTAACAATAAATGTGAAGTGATTATTTTGTGAGTGAACTAATTAAACTGTGTACAAATAATTGTGTAATTAAGCTGTAAACAAATAATTGTGTAAATATTTTGTGAATTGTGTAATTGAAATTTGTAAAACTAAGTGTGGTCTGTAGTATATTTATTAGCATGGAAGGTAATAGTAGTTTTAACGACAACCAATCGCACCCTCCTTCAACATATATATAATGTGTGTATTCACAAAAATGTATTTAAATGTGTGAGTGTATGTATGTATTTAAGTATTTGTATGTGTGTGTGTGTGTGTGTGTGTGTGTGTGTGTGTGTGAGTGTGTGTGTGTGTGTGTGTGTGTGTGTGTGAGCGTGATTGCATAGATGTGTGCGGTATGTGTGTATGATTTTAATCCAAATATCCAATACCTAGATAAATTTATCATTTAAGGAGAAGTTCAGTTTCTGTGTATTGTAGTTTTTTAAGTCAACTTTATTTTAAGTTCCCTGCTCGTCACTGGCTATAGTTTTAGATTTTGATTGGAGCGGTTGTATAATAACGATGACAAATACTGAAATTGATTTATTATTATGTCTTCTTTTATGTAATATGCTCGGATCAAATTTTAATGACTTGTGTTTTTTTACTACAGTATGGAGAATATATAGTTTTCTAATTGTTAGTACATCAGCAATGGAATACAGAGCTTGTGTTGCAAATCTACGATTTTTAAAATACATCACCTTTAAGCCTTCAGACACTTTAAACTGTCAGACAGTAAGTTAATATGGGTTGAGCTAATGCCATATACACTTGATTGATAAGTTTCTTGTCGGCAACATGTCTCAGCATTTTAAAAATACACATCAGCTTGCGTGTTCTAGTCGCGACGAGATCAATATGCGATTGCCAGGAAAGTCTTTGGTCTAGTATAATACCAAGGTATTTAGTTGATGCTACCTTAGATATAGAGGGACAATGACAGTTAGCATCCTTACCACAATCATAGACATGTATTTAAATGTCGAAATCATTACTGGGTTGATTACTGCCTAAAATTGAAAAACACATGTACTCGTAATTAGTCAGCAGATTAGTTCTAAGCCACTCACCAATTTCTGACAACCCGTTTTCAGCCTCAGTATTCACTGCAGTTCAAGATGACCCAGAAAAAACCACAGCAGTGTCATCCGCATAAGAAGAGATCCCAGCGTCCCCTGTCTTTATGTTACAGAGGTCATTGATGTAGATAAGGGACAGGGTTGGGCCCAAGACACTGCCCTGTGGGACACCGTAAATCACATTCATTCGACCGCTTACAGTATGGCCCACTTTTACTCTCTGTGCCCACCCCATAAGGTAGTCCTTAAGAAACTCAAGTGGAATACCTCGTATACCCACATCTTCCATTTTCTGTAAAAGGATGGGGATAGAGACAGTGTCAAAAGCTGTTTTCAAATCCAAAAATACTGCCAGAAATTTAGCTTTACTATCAGTTTATCAACAATTTGAGAAGTTAATGCAGTCACCGCATCTTCTGTATTTTTTCCACTACGGAAACCATATTGTGATTTCAGACAAGATGTTAAAATCATTGAGGTAACACAGAATTCTTTTGTTGATAAGTTTTTCAATAATTTTGGATATTGCTGGCAGTACAGAGATAGGTCTATAATTGTTAACATCTTCTCCATCCCTATTCTTGTACACTGGAGTGATGATTGATTCTTTAAGGAGTTTTGGAAATACTCCTTTATTAAAACACAAGTTGGATAAATGTGTGATGATAGGTACAACTTCGTTTCCAGCAATTTTTAGGAATCTGGTTGGAATATTATCCCAGCCGGGAGCGCTTTTGGTTTTTAGTCCCATCAAGATAGAGTGAACCTCCTCCTGGTCAGTATCAAGAAGCACAAATGAAGACAATTGAGACTTTCTTTGGAAACGCTCACAGTCCTGGTACCATTTGGTGATCCATGGGGTTGAGGTATATAATTAGCTAGATTTTTGCCTATATTCCCAAAAAGGTATTTATGAAATCAACAGAATGTTGCAGGGATGTTTCAATATTAAGTATCTTTGTGTTGTTTGATTTACTCTGTCTAAGATGTGTGATTAACGCAATATTATTCCAAAGCTTCTTAGAGTCACTAGTGGAATCCCACGGAATGTATACATCCCTCGTCTTGTCGTTAAGTGCCGTACAAATCTTGTCAACTAGTTCTCTTGTTAACACTTCAGGATCATCTAAAGATAACAAGCAGCTGTAAGGTTCATGGCTCTGAGACCATTCAATGCTTCATCATAATCTGTCCGCGTTCTGGTTTTCCGACACTCATTTCTGAAACTATATCAGCAAGGTGTAATAGAATCATAGCGTGGTCTGTAATAGTTGTATTTAAAACCGCAACCCAGGCATTGATATGACATATGACTTTCTAATTTGAGCATAATATGATCCAAGGAGTTATTATCTCTAGTAAGAAATTATGACCCATGGCAATACCATGTGGCTAGTATATCTAGGTAATTGAATCTGTTTCGACGGTCCATGCTCTGTTCATTGGTACGTGAAATTGTGTTAATATTTATATCACCTGCTAAAATAATACACTTATGCAACTTTAGCGAATCCAAAGTGGCATCAGTGAATTAACAAACAGGTCACAATTTGTATAAGAAGGTGATCGGTATATTCCCAAAATTGTTTTATCTAAGTAGATGAATATTTAGAATATTTAAATTTATGCTCCTATTATGGCTTATTACCTGCACATAATATCCCACTAAACAGAATAGCTGCTTAGATCACGTTATTTTGAATACTAAATTACAATCCTAACTTTAGTTTTACAATCTTCAGTCACGGATCACCAGGCCGTACTACTATGCCTAAATATGAAACAAAAAGATTTGGCCTCTAACTTTTAAGAAAATAAATAGTGCGGCTCTGGAATCTGATTTAAAGCAGTTTTAATTGGAATACCGTATAAGCTTCATGTGATCCAAATAAGTCCATGGAATTTTCATAACATCAATTAAAAGGGCTATAGAGTCAAATACTTTAACGACTAAATTATCAAAACGAAACAGAATCATCAAACTCTGGATAACTTCGGGACTTATTCGTTTTATGAGACAAAGAGATAGATTGCATAAAAAATCAAGACAGTCACCAAACAATGAAATAATTAAGAGCATATGAAAAAAATCTATTAATAAATGCTAAGAAAAGCAACAAAAACCTATGGAATGCAATAAAAACAATAGCATGTACATTAAAACCTAAAAATAAAGCAACCGAATTGATAGATCCTACAAACGTGCAAAGATCAGTCGATAATATAAACGAGTTTTTGTAACAATCGGGAAAACTTTATCAGAGAAAACACTTAAGTGCAAAAACCTCTCACACAGTGAGTTATAACAAAGGATATACCACAAATTCCATAAAATCCCTAGTATTGTTAAGTACTGATGAATTTGAGGTAGAGGAACTCATTATAGCGTCAAAAGATATTAGTTCTGTAGGCTGGGACTGTATACCGAATAAGGTCCTTAAAGACTTCAAACACATCCTCATCCCTCCTTTGACATATATATTTAACAACTGTTTATTTCCCGCGTTTCTAAAAAAAATCTATGATATATTCAATTTACAAAGCAGGTAAACGAGACTGTGTCAACAACTACAGGCCTATATCGATTTTTCCATTCATCTCTAAGCTTATGGAACGCATAATCAATAAAAGACTAGTCAAATACATAGAAGGAAATAACTTTATTTCTAAAACCCAGTTCGGTTTTAGACCAGATAAATCGACTAATTTTGCAGTCCATGAAGTTACTGACTATATCTTAAGTAATCTGGACAAAGGCAAGAAAACTATAGGTATATTTTTGGATCTTTCAAAGGCTTTTGACACAGTGTCCATTCATTTATTGTTACATAAACTTAAATCTCTTGGAATACGTGGTGTTCGATTAAATTTATTCGAGGAATATCTTTCTAATAGATATCAATGTGTCAAAATTAATGATTATGTTAGTGGAGATCTACCGATTACACATGGTGTACCACAAGGCAGTATATTAGGCCCAAGCCTATTTATTATCTATATAAATGACCTCTGTCAACCTAACATCTTAAAATGTAAAATAATTTGCTATGCAGATGACACTGTCTTGCTATTCTCTGAAGATTCGTCGGATAATGTTTACAAAAGAGCACAATTCAGTTTTAATTTAGTTACTAATTGGCTGCAACAATATTCTTTTACTTTTAATGTCGATAAAACACATTTTATCTCTTTTAGTATGCGAAACTCTACCTAACCGTCGCCGTCTCTTTCACTAATTGCTCATAATTGTTGTAATAATAACTTCATGTCCTTCCATTATTAAAACCACTTCCATAAAATATTTGGGGGTAATATTAGACAAAAACTTAACCTTTCGTGACCATATACTTATGGTTTGTGCGAAACTAAGAAAACTTAGCTTTATTTTCAAAAATCTTCGACATGTGGCGGATCCCAAATTGCTGAAACAAGTGTACTTAGCTCTCGCTCATTAATTCTGAATTATTGTATTATTGTGTGAGGAGGTATATCCAAATCGATCCTAAAGCCCCTTGAAATAGCACAAAGAGCAATCCTTAAAGTATGCACATTTAAACCTTTACTTTCCCCTACATTTCAGTTATACCAATCATTTGGTGTACTCACTGTTCGTCAGCTATTTATTCTGAATATAGTGTTGAAACAACATTCGTGTTTATCTTATGATAAAGACTTCTTGTTGTCTAAACGAAGAAAAGATAAAGTTTGCAAAAATAGACCTATTTCTAGTCATTCTTTCGTTAATAAATATTTTTATCACCTTGGACCATTTCTTTATAACAAAATCAATAAAAAGACTGAATTATACTCCTTAAATAAATAAAAAAATATTTGAACTTTTACATGAGTTAAACTATGAAGAAACTGAAGCTTTATTTACTACATGTTAATATTACTTACACACCCTCTTACACACTCTCATGCATTCAACATATTATACATATACACAAGAGATACATTTTAATACACACTTTAACATTTTCTTTTTATCAAAAACACATTTTGTTAAGATTAAGTTTCACATTTATTTGTTGTATACCTTCAATTTAAATTAAACTTATGTTAGTCTTTTAATATGTAATAAGGAAGAGCACTGTGATCTGAAATACAGATATATATTTGTCTAGTTACACAGATGTTCCATCATTCATTGTGAAATAAGTGTAGATCATGGAATAGTTATTTATAAATGTGATAGTTATGCAAGTGGTGAAAACAAAGTATTATTATTATTAAAGTATTATTTTTGGGGTATTTATAGAGTGTTCTCATCTGGTTGAGCGGAATAAATATATTAAAGGAAATAATAAATAAACATAAATATATATTTAATATACTAACATAAATAAATGAATAATACATAAATAAATAAAATCCCAACCAGATGGAAGCCCTCGGCGGGGAGACCAAACGGCTGAGGGTTAGGGAAAGGAAAGAAACCGGCGGACGATGCGGGCGGTATCAAGGAGCACCGCCTTCTGCATTTGAGCCGGAGCAGTCCGTCACGGAGTCCCAGTCGCCTCAGATGACCCGAAAGGCTGACCGGGATTAACCCGTTTGCAAAGACGACTACAGGAATAATTTCGGTCGGCAGACCACCCACATGTTGGTCACCTCGTGAGCCAGGTCCAGATATTTTGTTTTCTCATCTCTTATTGTTTCTCAATAGTAATGTCGATCAAAATATCCTTGACTGTGCCCGGTCCATTAGCACAATATCAGGATTATTTGCAAGAATAGTCCTGTATGTGATGATGACCCGGTTCCAGTAAAGCCTGACGCGATCATTTTCGAGCACGGCTTCCGACAAGTACTTATAATAAGGCAGTTTCCGATCCACGAGACCGTATTTCAGAGCGAGCTCCTGGTGTAGAATCCTGGCTACTAGGTTGTGTCTGTGCAAATACTCAGAATTAGAAAGCGCCGAACAAACAACATGCCTAAGTGACTCACCGGGATGGCGACAAGCTCGACAGATATTGACAGTGCCATCCTTTAGGATGTATTTCCGATAGTTGTTGATCTTAATAACCTGATCCTGTATTGCACAGACAAAACCCTCGGGTTCCCCGAAGAGGTCACCAAAAGTGGAGGAGACAACTGTGTCTACGAAAAGCTCATGAAGAGCTTTGTAGAACCTCCCGTGGAGCTCTTTGTCCTTCCATACGGTCTCCCGGTCGGAGATAGACTGTACTGCTGGGTCTTGCCATTGCTCGTTGGCTAAGGATAGAGGGGTTAGCCCTTTATCACACGAAATGACGTCCCTGTAGAATGGATCATCCGAATTTCCGTGTAGAAGTAATTACGGAGGCTGCACACTTCGCGATCATGCATGGTGAGATCGCAAAAGCCGCGCACACCATGTTTCGAGGCTAGTATAGCTTCATTACTGACGATCTCGGATTATATATCCTGTGGATCGTCACAACAGGGGAATTTTTCTATCCAGAGCGTTCAGTTCGGCCTGAGTCAACCTGAGTATGCCAAAGGTATACATGAGAATGAGCATGATCCAACCGTTATATGCGTGTGTCTTATTAACGCCCGACAAAAGATTGTTAAGCACTTTTGTCAAGCGTTTCATGTCCGCCTCATCGATACCTATGTTCTGTGACATACCCAGGTATCGGTATGTTTCAGCCTCGGATAGGATTCCTATGTTGATGGGCATAGATAAGTCTATGCCCTCAGAGTTAGCAACCCTACCCTTTCGACATGGAGGACTGCACACTTATCCGTCCCATGCTCCATTCTAATAGAATTGCTAAATGCGCAAGTGATGTTTAGCAATTCCATAAGATGGGAGCGACTGGAGGCGAATAATTTGAGATCATCCATAGAAAAGGTGGTTCATTTTATACCTCCTTTACGAAGCTGAAATCCCATCTCGGAACCCTCCAGTAAGGTACTGAGAGGGTTTAGAGAGAGGCAAAACCAGATTGGACTCAAACAATCGCCCTGGAAGATACCCTTCTTATACTTATGTGGTTCTCTGCAGCCGTCATTCGCTCGCCTAAATAACAAAAATCGTAGTCCACTGCCCCATACACTGCCCAAGGAAGTCTCGAACTGTACAGTCAACCTTGTACAGCTAGGATAAAATCTCAGTGGTATCCCTTTTAGTAATAAATATATAATATACAAATAAGTATAAATATAATATGTACATAATAAGTTATCTTTGTAAAGAAAACATTTTTCTTTTAATAGAAACTGCAAAAATGATTCATAACACGCATTTTTCCCATATTACATTAACCAGAACACGGAATATCAAAACCACTCATTTTTTAGATTTCTTGATTTAGATATTAATAAAATCTAGGCCATTTATTATAATAAATTGGTAATTTTTCTATGTAAACCATTAAGGGTCGTTAAAATTTAGTGGGCCCAAAAACGACTGACTCTTTCAACGGAATCAAAGGCTTTCTCATAGTTCACATACGCAAGACATAATGGCAGATTTAACTACTTGGTATTCAGTACAATTTGCCGAAGGGTATGTATGTGGTCTATAGTGCTAAAGCCTTTTCCGAAATCGGATTGTTCGGGAGACTGAAAGTCGTCGAGTCTGCGTGTCAGACGATTGGTGACTCTCGAAAACAGCACGGCTCAGAAGGGAAATCGGTCTGTAGTGCTTCAATAGAGCGTTGTCGCCTTTCTTGAAGAACAAGACCACGGCACTTCTGCTCTACGCCTCCGGTGTAGTGCCACCACGGAGGGCGGAATTAATGGATTTCTAAAGGACTGCAAGTACCGGTTTTCCACCCGCTTTCAGAAGCTTCGCTGTAATTCCATCCTCGCCCGGGGACTTGCCGTTTTTAAGGTACTGGAGAGCCATTTTTATCTCAATTAGACTTACGTCCAGGAGTCGTGCCAAATGTAAATCCGTAGTCTCTGCCTCTGGGTAACAGGAGTGAGAGTATTATTTTATTTATATCTAAAACAATACCCTCTATTATTATTGTTTCAGTACAGTACAGAGAGCGCACCTCGGGTCCGAGTAGGAAAACTTTCTAAAGATCCTTCTGAATTACAATATAGCTAAATTTTAAAGCATATTATATTTATCACAGCTAACAATAGAAACCTTTTTAAAAAGGCAGTTAATCTCCCTCATTAGATCCGTATGACAGATTAAAATAACATCAAACAGTATCGGTACTATTTTCTGTATTATAAGACTTGATAAAACTGTTTCCATTGAATTCTAAAGTTAAAAAATTAAAATTAAATATTATTTAGGTTTATGGTAGTTTTACTAATTTCACAGAACTGTTTGTTATTTATTTATTAACTTTATAATTCATTCGCAACATTTAACATGAGCTAATTTTGTTTCATTACTTTAATCGGAAACTGTATTCACAATAGAGCACAGTAATTATGGACAGAATATTGGTTTCACAATTATTCATTAGGCAATCGAAAAAGTAAAATGAATGAAATGAAAAGTCCCGCTGGGTTTCTTGCTGGTTCTTCCCAGGACAGAGTTTTTTTTTTCGAACCAGTGGTAATTTAACAAAAGTGTGACATTTAATAAGTATTATTTATAATCTTATTGTAAAAAGTTGCTGTTTCTGTTTCAAAAACCTGATTGTGTTATACATTTCATTTGGCGTTAAGTTATTAATTTAATTTTCGTTTAATTATTTGTGTAGTTAAATTATAATTTTTTATCATACAGGGGTTTTGCTGTTTTTTTATTTATATACGATTAACTCCAGAACGCATCTAGTAAAAAAATCTTCCATATTTTATCACTTTTAGGAATGCAAGCGTTTAAAATAAACACAAAATTTACTCATACTCATACTAGATGGTAGGACTCATTTCCTGTCTAGATGCACATCTGGGTAGGTTTTCCTGCCGTTAAGTCTGTCTGCACTGATATGTACCGACCGGTGTGCAGGGTAGAGAGAACCATTATTATTACAAACCATGAGGCATTTCATTTTAGTCAACAGAGGAAACAACGCATATGTGTTTTATTTTATATAAAAAAAACATATACTGGTGGATTATAACCGTAGAGATCATTGTTTTATATTGGTCCCTGTAATCTGTGTAATCTTGCTTCGGGATATCTAAACGGGTTTTTTCCGTTACCATTTTTTTTTATACAATAAGGGTAAAAACAAACCCGCAGTTCATCAGTGGTAAGTGGACTTTGACACACATACATCGAACACGCAAATGCGTGTCACTCTTGTGTATTTGGATTTAATCCCCCGTTACCGGCTATTTTACAGTTTCATATATGTATATATATATATGAAGATTTTTGTGCAGTGAGAGTGGTTGTGCTTTACTGTCGACTTGACAAGTACACGCTACCCGCTCCCATTAAATTCGGTGTATTATGTGTAAACCGTTCTAATACGTGAATAAAAGGACATTAGTATTAAGAGAAAACACTAACGCATAAAACTAATGCTTTTATTTAAGTTTTGCGATAGGATTTCTTTTTATATAGTATAAGCGTGACAAAATGGCACACAGTCCACCTGATGGTAAGTGGATGCTGTGGCCCTTAAACTTCTACATTTATCCTCGATTAAGAATCAAAACACAGATACGTTGTCACCCCTGAGGACTAAGATGGAATGCCTCGTTTCCAGTAAAAAGCAAGCAAACTGAAATTTCTTTATGTATATCTTTATTTTTATATCCCCTAACCCCTAACTCTTCACCGCTGCATTGGAAGACGTTTTCAATATACGGTATTAATATCAATGGCGAGTATATCACTCACCTTCGATTTGCTGACGATATAGTTCTTATGGCAGAATCGCTGGAGGACCTAAGCACTATGCTCAATGATCTCAATAGTGTCACCCAACAGATAGGTCTTAAGATGAACATGGACAAAACAAAAAACATGTGTAATGTCCATGTCACACCTATGCCGGTAGTTGTTGGGAGCACTAAGCTCAAAGTTGTTGACGAGTATGTTTAACTGGGACAAATAGTCCGACTAGGTAAGTCCAACTTCGACCGCGAGGTCAATCGACGGATTCAACTCGGCTGGGCAGCGTTCGGGAAATCACGATACATCTTCTCGTCAGGTATACCTCAAAACCTGAAAACGAAATTGTACAACCAGTGCGTGTTGCCAGGATGACTTATGGATCTGAGATGTGGTCCTTCACTGCTGGCCGTATGAGGATGAGGACGCTCAAGGTCGCTCAATGGGCTATGGAGAGGGCTATGCTTAGTTTCTTTGCGTGAAAAATTAAGAATGAGGATATCCGCAGTAGAACCAGAGTGACTGACATAGTCCAACGGATTAGTAAGCAGAAGTGGCAATGGGCCGGATATAGCTCGAAGAACCGACAAACGATGGGGAAAAAGGTTCTCGAGTGGCAGCTCTTACCAGGCGATAAAGGTGTAGGGCGACCACCCACTAGATGGAGTGACGACCTGGTAAAATATGCAGGCAGTCGATGGATGCAGGTAGCTCAGGACCGTCCTTTGTGGCATAACTTGGGGAGGCCTATGTTCAGCAGTGGACTTGTGAAAGGCTGCAATGATGACGATGATGATATCTTTATTGTTGATGCTTTTATTTGACCCAACTTCGTATTGCAACCCAGATACGCTGCAACGTGTTCTTTACTTGCAAAACTGTTCATGAATATCTGAGTTTTCTATCTACGTAAGTATTTTTCTTCTTCTTCTTAAATTGTAAATTGATTTTATTTAAAACAAAGTCCCGCAAGGTTTCTTGCTGGTTCTTCCAGGATATGAGTTTCGTAAAATCAACCTCCCAAGTTTGTTTTCGTTGCGCTGCTCTTTTATCAATAAAGAATAGAATAGAATAGTATGGTGAGTGTAGAGAAACGGAGACCCTTTTACTGGAAACGAGGCATTCCATCTAAGTCCTCAGGGTGAGAACGCATCTGCATTTTGAATCTTAATCGAGGATAAATGTAGATGCCTATGAGGCACAGCATCCACTTACCATCAGGTGGGCTGTGTGCTCGTTTGTCACCCCATTCTATAAAAAAATAAACTTTATTTATATATGTAAAGATAAATACATAAGAGTTTTTCCTTTTATATACAGGTTAAAGAAAGGCTACGTCCAAAATTCCGTATTGATGAATATAAAAAAAATGATCAGGCTTTATAAAAGTAATTGGTACGCCTTTTAAAGATCAAGTTTGTTTGAAGGCAATCCCGGATTAGATCGCACTCGTCTCTATAATATAAAATAATTATCTCTTCATATTGAAAGTACAATTGAAAGTTAACTTTTTATGTTACTTAAATGAAAAATTATATCTGAACTACCTTCGCATTATACTGTAATGTAAGAGGATAATAACAAGAATATTGGCTATGAAAGTGGTTGGATATTAGAGTAGAGGGAGGTTAAGAAAAGATGGATGGCGAGGTTGCAGATGACACTTACGGGAAGAAAGTAAGCGAAGAGATGACGCATATAGAGGAGAAAAGACATGCTGTGTAGACCCTAAATAACTTGCGATAAGGGAGAAAAAAGAACTAAGAGGAAAACAGTAAAGTTATAGCCTATATATACGTATTCTTGCAGGGCACATACCTCCTTCGATTTCTGAGAAGGTTATGGAGTAGTCTATCGCACTGTTCTAGTATGCGAACTTCACATCATGTCCTCGAAATTATTTATTTTTAGGCATGCAGGTTTCCTCGAGCGGTTTCGTGTTCACACCTGGTAATCAAACTAAAAGTATATAAATTAACAATTTCAGGTACTGGCTTTTGCACTGTCATTGCAGCAATTGCTCGCCTATTGTTAAATTATCGCCCCTAAACTACCACAGCGCTTTAATATAAAAACATTATGTAAACATTATTATTTATTCTTCTAGGTCTTATTTTTGGGTGTCTTCTACTTTATCATCTCATTTTTATAGAATGGGTGACAAACGAGCACACAATTCACCTAATGTTAAGTGGTATGGCCTATAGACATCTAAATCTATCCTCTAATATAAATCAAAATACCTCATTATCAGTTAAATGAGTCTCCAGTTATCTACACTAATCATAAGAATCACAGCAGCATTTTACACAGGTATTCTGTGACATTCGTACAACCTTAATATAGCTGCACAAGACGGACGTGTGCAATAAATAATTCTATATTTGTATTTTTAAATCTGCATTAAATTACAAAGCAATTTTACAGTCTACTTATTTATCCCACCTGCTCAGAACAACATAGTAGGATTGACCTATCGCATTGCAAGGAGGATTTGTCGTTATCGTAAATATGGAGTTGGCAGAACTAGTTGTGTCTTACTGACACTGATCTTTGTCACTGGTCTGGGTTTTAAGATTGAGAAAGATATAACAACTTTACTTTGTAGTTATCAAAAAACATCTCAAAATCTAGTGGCTTCTACTATGCGTTTATATCATGACAGACAGAAGATAATGCTTAAATATAATGTAATGGGTGACGGACAGTGAGTAAAATGTTCACGTGTTAACAAAATTAATCTATCACGTCTAAGTAATTAGAAACAAAATATACTTAATTTTATAATTTTTATGATTTATGTTCTTACAATGACTGTAACATTTATGACCACATTATCTCATTACTAATATTCGTAAGCTGTCCATTTTTATGCGCCCAAAGCGGATCACTCCGAAACGGGGGAGGAGGATGAATGCTCATAGCATACCACGCAGCTGGCTGCGTGGTTATGTGGGACTCACTTTGAAGAAGTGTCACCCACTAAAAACACCACCTGTGGGACTGGCTCTGGCCTGTATGGACTCTTTGCTGCATTGAAGCGACCCCTTAGGAAGGGGGGGGCGCGGGGCACAACCGTGCCCAGACGGGAGCATGGTAACCAACACAGCCACAAGGGGCGGTGCTGGAGTGATGATGGGAGTCGCATGAGCGAGAGTGCACTCACCGCATGGGACGCGAGCACGGTCTGCTAACGCAACCGCACGGGGCGGCGGCGTGACATTGGCCTCTCACATAGATCGTCATAAGACTACAATAATGTCCACACTGAATATCGTCTCCTAAGCCTAAATCATGACCATGACCATTTACATACATCAATACATGGCATATGACAAATAATATATTTAATTATATACAAATAACTAAAAGAGCCGTGGTAGCTCAGATGGTTAGCGCTCGCTGTAAGTTTCACAGTACGCGAGCAACCGGATTCGATCCCGCCTGCACCAATGAAATTGTTAATTGCAATTTTAAGTGCTGATTTACCACGTGCTCGGCGGTGAAGGAAAACATCGCGAGGAAACCTGCATGTCTGAGAAATCAAAAAAATATTTCGAAGACATGTGAAGTTCGCCAACACGCATTGGGGCAGCGCGGCGGACATTTCTCTGCCTAAAACCCTCCCAGAAAAGAGAGGAGGCCTGTGCCCAGCAGTGGGACGTATATAGGCTGTAATTTACTTTACTTTATACAAATAGTATATAATAATTTGTACGTATTAAAGAGTGTGTGAATGTGAGTGTGGTGTGTGTGTGTGTGTGTATGATGATGGTGGATGAAGAAAGTATAAGTAAGAAGTCTGTTGCCTTGCATAATAAAATTTTAGTGATAAAATATGAAAGACACATACTGTTACCTGTAAATGTAAAATTTTATTTAAATATATAAATATATTGCTTTATTAGAAATTAATTAAATATTTAATTTGTTAATTAATTAATAAGTTGTTGAGTCATATATTAATCAGAATTTAGAAAAAATCTATATAAAATGTAAATCTGAAAACACCAAATATAGCAACTAATTCAAACGCCGCTGTAGGAGTTTTTCGATTATCTTAACGAGTTATCGTCTGCAGCATATCGTGAAAGTTCAATTAGTTTGATGATCTGCAATCCGCAGGGAGATATATATTCTTTTTTGAAACCGATTCAGTTCGCTATCTTTTATTTACATTGCAGTTTTATGGAAGCCACTACTATTTTACATGGAATTATTAGCGTGACATATTTTTTTGATGAATATTTAATTTCACATTACGATTGATTCGATCTCGCCGGCACCAATGAAATTGTTGTGTGTGTGTGTGTGTGTGTGTGTGTGTGTGTGTGTGTGTGTGTGTGTGTGTGTGCGCGTGCGTGTGTGTGTATGTGTTTGTATGTGTGTGTGTGTGTGTGTGTGTGTGTGTGTGTGTGTGTGTGTGTGTGTGTGTGTGTGTGTGTGTGTGTGTGTGTGTGTGTGTGTGTGGATAAGTAATCTCTATAAGTTTGAATTGCTTGATCGATTTGAACGAACTTGACGGCGTTCGAAAGGGCTTCATCAAACTTAGATTTTCTATACCATTTGAACCGATTCAGACGGGTAGATTTTGAGAAATATCAAAATAAAAATAAATGTTTTTTGAAATAACTTTTAAACAGGTTGTAACGATTAACTCTAAAATTTATACATACATATAATCACGCCTTTCCCGTAGGAGGTAGAGACCACTTCTTTCCACTTGCACGATCCTTACATACTTGTTTCCTTCGTCCACTTTCATTATTCCCTTCATACATGCTCTTCGGTTTAGGTACTCTTGACCTGGCCTTTTTCAAGACGTCCCTGATTTGGTCGAGAAACGTCCTCCTAGGTCTACCCTTCCAACACTTTCATTCATACTCGCCTTATACACTTTGTTCGTCAATCGTTCTTCGTTCATTCTCTCGACATGGCCAAACCATCTCAGCATACCTTTCTCAATTTTGTCACTACATCTTCTTTCAAACCACAACGTTTCCTTATCTCACTATTTCTTATCCTGTCACCTCAATTTAACTCCTATCATACTCTTAATGCCAACGAGCCTTGTTAGACACCTTCCGACTGCTCATAAGAGTGCAAAGCTCCATTCACCATGTTTCCTGCATTCACCTTCTTTCGATATCACTCTCACACTTTCCATCTCTTGTAAACTTTGAACCCAGATACACAAACCTTCACCTGTTCAATTTGTTCATCTCAATCACGATATTGCAGTCTGTCACTGCCTCATCTCTTTCAAACACCATCTTTCTCTTCTCATTCATCTTTCCGTTTCTCCAAAAGCTCCCACCAGCAGTTACCATCCTCAACTCCTCGGCCGAAGACGCAAGTAGTACTTGGTCATCAGCATAGAGAAAACATTTGACGAGTAACTCATTCATTCTCAACCCACTTTCATTCTCTTTTAAATCTGTCAAGCAATTGTCCATGAACAGATTAAACAGCCACGGTGACGCTACACATCCCTGTCTAACACCTTTTCGATATTCAACCATCAGTGTATGCTCCGTTTATCCTTACACAAGCACTAGAATCCCTATAAAGAGATTGTGCTCGTATGAGATACTGCTCACACGGTTCACGGAGTGCTGACCACAATTCATTCCTCATTACTCTATCATAGGCCTTTTCTAGATCCACGAATGCGCAATAGACCGTCTTGTTTTAGCCAAACACTTTTCGGCTATGCACCGCAAGGAAAAAGACCTGATCCATACATCCCATTCCTTTCTAAATCCCTTGTGCATCCCATACTTTTTCGTCTGTTTCATTCACAACCCTTCAATCAACACTTTCGCATACAATTTACCGACGACGCTGAGAAGGCATTGCTAGATGAGTGAGTCCTGCCGTGACCCTTTTCCTAAGGGTCACGGCAGGACTGCATAAATTGTATAAGCACAATGGCACGATTACGGCTTTGCACCAGTGTCCCGGTACTTGCCCATTTCGCCAGCACAAATTGAAAAGGCGGTACAGCTGACTAGCCACTATGCCTTGTCCAGCCTCAGCATCTCGACGGTAATCCTGTCATACCCTGCAGCCTTACCTAATCTCATACTTTTCAACGCTTTCACTATTTCATCCATGCTTATCTCAAAATTTATTCAACTCTTAAACTCAAAACCGCCGTCGATTGCTGCAAACCGCATCAAAATCGCTTGATGCGTTAAAGAAACAGAGCCGAAAATTTCGAAAAAAGTATTTGATGTGATGGTGTAAAAGAAACCATTAACGCATTACTTCCGTGGGTGTCTGGCAAAATTATACACCGTGTAATCATTAACGTTTATTCAAGAATTAACTGCACATCAACAATGCATACAGTATAAAACCACGGTCGCAAAGTTAAAATATTATATACCCTTGACTGCCTCATTGGTCTAGTGGCTGTAAATGCGACTGCTGATCATGAAATCCGGGTCGAATCCGGGTCGGGCAAAAATCAGTTATTGAGTGTTTCTTCAAGAAATTCCCAGTAGCTGCCCGCAGTCAGGAAGTTGGCGGTGTCTCACCCCGTGCCTCGGAAAGCACGTAGCCGTTGGTCCTGCGCCTGATCTCTCTCCGGTCATATCGGTTCATCGTCTCATCGGTCTATGAGAGTGAGGGAATAGAGCACCCAGCTTGCGCATACACTTGGGCACTATAACTGTCCTGCGCCGATGGCTGGTCTCCGTTAAGGCTGGCCGCCGTGATCGAAATTCGGTCTGGAGGACATTATACCCTTGACATATTACAGTGTCGAAGATGCAACTATAGGAAGTGCAAATATATATATATAGATGGCAGTTTAATCTTCTTTATCTTAGGCTTAAAATACCCACCCAGACCACGACGGGCTGCAACGCCAAAGGTGCGAGACGTCTGGAACTGCAATCGTCAATGTAACTGCCAATCGAGATGATTAGGGGAACCTTACAAAGGAGAGCTACTTTCTATCTGTAGACTTTGAGGGCTGATAAAGAAGAAGTAGCTTTGTTACTTCTCATCGTCTCTCAGATCTATGTCATGACATACAATACGCACTGGTTGTTCACTCATTTTCAAGTTTTGTGGTAAACTTACGTGACTGCCCAGCCGAGTTGGGTCCAGACTGACCCACGAAATATTAATTTTAATATTCCTAGATTGACCTTTCGGACAATTTGTTCTCGTTGATCGTCAAAAACTTGGCGTAGTGCCCCAACAACTACTGGCATAAGTGTGGCATGAATGTTACGCATGATCTTTGTTTTATCCATGTTCATTTTAAGACCTACTGTGGTGAAACACTATTTAGGTCATTGAGCATAGTGCTTGAGGTCCTTCAGATTCTGCTCTCCTTTAATTCCCATATAACTTTTATTAGAAAAAAAATATCAATAAAATTTCCAGCGCTGTATAATGGTTCATATTATGAATGTGTGGGTTAGATGCTAGGCAAATGAAAATGACTTCACTCTTCCAAGAATGTATATATTTCACTTTATACTGGTACGGTTTAAAATTACAAATATGTAGCGAAACAAAAGAGATGAAAAGAAATACCAGTAACTGGATGTATGGGAATACTCGAGGTTGAAAAGCCGAGAATAAGTTTACCGCGATTTAAAGGAACCGTTATTACGGCGGCGCGAGCGTGGGGTCTAGCGCTGAGGTCGTTTGAATGCAAACTGCCGGTTAAAAACGAAGGCGCCCGGACTGTCACGAAAGCGGCTTGAACGGAGCCGAGCATTGCCGACCTCAACCGACACGAACATCGCGTCGGCGCGTACGCCGTTCACTAAACAAACAAAAATATATGAAAAAATTGCATGTCGCCACATCAGCCCCCCCGGAGACCTTTAGGGTCGATAGAAATCAGGGAATCGTACTTGGCGACCGTAGCGAGACGTCCTGAATTGCGGAGGAGTTGGAAGTGCTCTTGTACCATCGTTAGTCCCATGCATCATAGGCACAGTCGACGACGCACCAGAACTACCTGGTTCATCCGTCAGGATATAGGCCGGTTTCAACCTGTCGATAGAGACGTTAACTATTCTACCAGCAACGTCAATTTTGAAATTTTTTTTACCGCGCTCTATTACCTTATACGGACCGGCATAAGGTGGTTGTAAAGATCTCCGTACAAAGTCCTGTCGTAAAAATACATGTGAAACAGTCGATAAGTCTTTAAAAACGAAGATTTTACGCGTGCCGTGTCGAGTAACTGTTGTAGGTTGTAACTTTTTCATATGTAAACGCAACCTGTCCAGAAAGTCGGTGTAGTCAGTCAGTCTGTCAGCCGTTGGTTCAAACAAGTCGCCGGGTAACTTAAGCGGTTCTCCGTAAACTAGTTCAGCAGTAGAAGCAGACAAATCGTCCTTCCATGCACCTCGAATACCCAGAAGTACAAGTGGAAGCTTCTCAGTCCAGCTCTCGTCTGCGTGGCACATAATAGCTGCCTTAAGTTGTCGATGGAAACGTTCCACTAGACCATTGGCAGCAGGATGATACGCAGTAGTTTGTATATGTCGTGAACCTGTAAGCGCTGATATCTGATTAAAAAGATGGGATTCAAACTGTTTCCCCCTATCTGTGGTTACCTTTTCTGGGCAACCAAAACGTGATATCCACGATGATATAAAAGCTTTTGCTACACCTCCGCTCTGATGTCCTTTAACGGCACTGCCTCCGGCCACCTGGTAAACCTATCTATAGCTGTGAGGCAGTATCGGTAACCATCAGAGACGGAAGTGACCTATCGTCAACGTGAACATGAGAGAAACGGGCCGTAGGAAGCTTAAAGTCCTGGATAGGGGCGTGTACGTGTCTCGATACTTTCGATCTCTGGCATGAGATACACGAGCGCGCCCAATTCCGACAATCCTTCCTAATGCCCGGCCATACATACCTCTCAGTCACCAGTTTAATAGTGGCTCTAGCACTTGGATGACTAAGTCCATGAATGTTGTCAAAAACCATTTTACGGAATGCAGGTGTTATGAATGGTCTATGTCTGGGCCCAGATATGTCACAGAAGATTTTCGTACCACCAATACAGACCTTCTGTAACTTGAGGGACGAAGCGCTTCGTAAAATATTTTGGAGTTCTGAGTCCGTATCCTGAGAAGCTGCTAAAGCAATAGGGTCTAGCGAGCGTATTATTGCATCCGTTCTTGATAACGCATCCGCGACAACATTGTCCTTCCCGGTAATGTGTCGGATATCCGTTGTGAATTGGGATATAAAATCTAAATACCTAAATTGTCGCGGAGAGCAAGCGTCGCGGGACTCTTAAAGGCTGAAATAATCGGCTTATGATCAGTCAGTAAAAGAATGATTTTAATTCTATCATATGTCGAAAATATTTTACTGATTCGTAAATAGCTAAGAGTTCACGATCATATGCACTGTATTTGACTTGCGTTGATGAAAGCTTGCGCGAAAAGAATTCTAACGGCTGCCAATGACCCAGGACCTTCTGCTGCAATACTGAACCAATGGCTGAGTTGGATGCGTCAGTTACTATGGCCAACGGAGCAGACGAATCCGGATGAGCTAGAAGAGCGGCATTAGCAATGCTTGCCTTGCAAGCATTAAAAGCGCTTTCTAGGTTAGCAGTCCAGTTAATGTCGCTCTTGCTTCTCACCGATGGACCACTAAGTAGTGCATGGAGAGGAGCCTGCAGCTTAGCAGCATCCTGTATAAAGCGTCTATAAAGTTTAATGCTCCTAAAACCGCCTAAGGTCCCTGATCGTTTTAGGTAGGAAAGTCAAGAATAGCCTTCACCTTGTCACCAACCGGTTTAGTGCCTTCCGAAGAAACCAGGTAGCCCAGAAATTCCACCTGCGGCACGGCGAATACACACTTATTTATATTTAATAAAATACCGTATTCGTTGAAACGCGAAAATACCGCACGTAGATGTTCCTGGTGCTCCACCTCATTAGCGGAAGCAACTAATACGTCATCGATGTACGCAAGCAGAACTCGAGACCCTGAGGATCTCGTCCATGAAGCGCTGAAAGGTTTGCGCTGCATTTCAGGCCAAAGTTCATTAGTGGGAACTCAAAAGTCCGAAGGGTGTCGTAATAGCTGTTTTCTCAACATCTTCATCGCAACCGGTATCTGATGGTACGCTCGCACTAAGTCTAATCTACTGAAAATTTTACTATTAAAGAGATTGTGCGAAAAGTCAGCAATGTGGCGTACTGGATAACGATCTGGTATCGTGAGCATTGAGTGCACGGTAATCCCACAGGGTCGCCAACCTTCACCTTTTTGGCACTAAATGAAGGGTGACGACCATGAGCTCTCCGACCTACGCGCTATACCCGTACGAACCATTTCTTCAAACTCCTGCTTCGCAATTTTTAGGCGGTCAGGTGCTAGTCGCCTTGGTCGCGAACACACAGGTGGGCCTGGGTCGTTTTGATATAATGCTGCGTATGGTGCTTGATTTTCGGCTCCAAAGGAGCTCCGACCGGCCGCATTATATCAGGATATTCTTGAGTATCCGATGGAACGGTGAATCACCTGAAATGACCTTTATGTGAGGGCACGGGCAAGCAAATGCAATCGAGGCGACTGATGTAAGCGAAGTGCAATTATCAATTAATCGCGAATTACGCACGTCAACGAGTAAGTTATAGAAGGATAGAAAGTCTACACCTATTATCGGCTTGCTCACATCAGCTATTATAAACGCCAAGAAAATGCGCGCCTTAAACCTAAATCTAAACATAAACTTAACCAACCATATGTAGCGATTACAGTATTATTTGCAGCAAAAGCTCATAATTGGTTTTATTGCGTCGCTGCATGCGCACTAAGCTCAATGGTAAACACACAAGTCAGATCCAGTGTCGATTAAAACTGCACTTTACTTTAGCGTCAGTAACAAACAAACGCTTAGCGTTCGACTTACACTCATCAGCGGTCGCAGCGATCGACCGCCCAACTAGTTTTTTGGATAATCACAAGGCTTTATACACTTAGCTGCTTTCTCGCCGTAGTTGAAGTGGTACCAGCAGTATCGCTGGCCATCAGCGAGCACGACTTCTTGACTGACTGCGGCGCCGGCTGCTGGATTTGACCTTTTCGGGAAGTCACGACGTCTTCTTGCTGTCGACATTTCGTCAAGCCTCTTGGTCAGCGCATCAATCTTCCTATTTAGGTCTTCGAATGCTGGAGATGAGCATGAAGTGGATGTGGTAGCTACTTGTTGTGCTGACGTTTGTGGCGTGGCCTCAGCTACTTTATCAGCCATTGGGCAAGTTGGTCGAGCGGAAGGTTATCTTGCATAGCCACTATAGTTTGTAGCAAACTGTAGCCGACTCGACCATAAGGTACGCAGGAACTCATCTGGAAACCCTGATCCAGCTAAACTGCGAATATGCCGCAAAACTGGCTCGGCTTGCGATCTCCCAACTCCTCATTCATGAGCAACTGTTTGATTTGCTCGCTTCTTGAAGCAGATAGTCTAGCAATCAACTCACGTTTTAATGTGTCGTATTTCTCGTTCGCCGGTGGTCTAATTATTAAATCTTCGACTTCCGCAGCAATTTTGGATCCAACACTGATATAACATGATAATATTTTGTGACATCCGATGTAATATTCGCTAATGCAAATTGGCAATCCAACTGTGCAAACCAAAGCGTCGGTTTCGGCCAAATGGCGGCATCTTAATGCCTACTCGGCAAAGTACCGCTTCACTGCCACTAGTGCTGCTTTTCGAGGCGTCAGCGCTAACATCTTGCCACATTTTGATGTACTTTGTACGCTGTGTTCTTCTCGGGTCACCACTTGTGGGTTAGATGCTAGGCAATGAAAATGACTTCACTCTTCCAAGAAGTGCTGCGATGAACCTTGTAAAGCTAGATGGCTTGCAGGATGTGAAGACTGAATATTTGCTCGGGAGCGAATGAATGGGGTGTATTTGAGAACGATGACGAGGATTTGAAGTTGTAGTTTGAAGGTTCTTGGTTGCGTGTTCAGATCACGTCGGGGTCACCACTGTGGCCGGTGGAAGGAAAGGAGATCTCCCGCCGGGCAAGGTGATCGGCCTGGGAGCGCCAACCCAAGTGTGTAGTTCGAGCTATTGTATATATACTGTTTTTAATTCGAACTTTGATAGCACGATTTAGGCTTCGATGTATTTCGCTTGTGGCGCGACGACAGCGCCGCCACATCACCTCCTGCTCAGACCGGAGGTCGATAGTGCAGTCTATGTCGACGAATGTGCAAGTGCCAGGAAGGCAAGTAATCTGCGAGGAGTGCCGAAGCAGAGGCGAGCAGTGGGCTCCAGAGCCGTGCCGAACACTGTAGCGCAGAGAGTAGCTTGAAGGAACAGGAAGCATTATTATAGTGCTGCGATGAACCTTTGTAAAGCTAGATGGCTTGCAGGATGTGAAGACTGAATATTTGCTCGAGCGAATGAATGGGGTGTATTTGAGAACGATGACGAGGATTTGAAGTTGTAGTTTCGAAGGTTCTTGGTTGCGTGTTCAGATCACGTCAGGTCACCACTTGTGGGTTAGATGCTAGGCAAATGAAAATGACTTCACTCTTCCAAGAATGTATATATTTCACTTTATACTGGTACGGTTTAAAATTACAAGTATGTAGCGAAACAAAAGAGATGGAAAAGAAATACCAGTAACTGGATGTATGGGAATACTGAGGTTGAAAAGCCGAGAATAAGTTTACCGCGATTTAAAGGAACCGTTATTACGGCGGCGCGAGCGTGGGGTCTAGCGCTGAGGTCGTTTGAATGCAAACTGCCGGTTAAAACGAAGGCGCCCGGACTGTCACGAAAGCGGCTTGAACGGAGCCGAGCATTGCCGACCTCAACCGACACGAACATCGCGTCGGCGCGTACGCCGTTCACTAAACAAACAAAAATATATGAAAAAATTGCATGTCGCCACATCAGCCCCCCCGGAGACCTTTAGGGTCGATAGAAATCAGGGAATCGTACTTGGCGACCGTAGCGAGACGTCCTGAATTGCGGAGGAGTTGAAGTGCTCTGTACCATCGTTAGTCCCATGCATCATAGGCACAGTCGACGACGCACCAGAACTACCTGGTTCATCCGTCAGGATATAGGCCGGTTTCAACCTGTCGATAGAGACGTTAACTATTCTACCAGCAACGTCAATTTTGAAATTTTTTTTACCGCGCTCTATTACCTTATACGGACCGGCATAAGGTGGTTGTAAAGATCTCCGTACAAAGTCCTGTCGTAAAAATACATGTGAAACAGTCGATAAGTCTTTAAAAACGAAGATTTTACGCGTGCCGTGTCGAGTAACTGTTGTAGGTTGTAACTTTTTCATATGTAAACGCAACCTGTCCAGAAAGTCGGTGTAGTCAGTCAGTCTGTCAGCCGTTGGTTCAAACAAGTCGCCGGGTAACTTAAGCGGTTCTCCGTAAACTAGTTCAGCAGTAGAAGCAGACAATCGTCCTTCCATGCACCTCGAATACCCAGAAGTACAAGTGGAAGCTTCTCAGTCCAGCTCTCGTCTGCGTGGCACATAATAGCTGCCTTAAGTTGTCGATGGAAACGTTCCACCAGACCATTGGCAGCAGGATGATACGCAGTAGTTTGTATATGTCGTGAACCTGTAAGCGCTGATATCTGATTAAAAGATGGGATTCAAACTGTTTCCTTATCTGTGGTTACCTTTTCTGGGCAACCAAAACGTGATATCCACGATGATATAAAAGCTTTTGCTACACCTCCGCTCTGATGTCCTTTAACGGCACTGCCTCCGGCCACCTGGTAAACCTATCTATAGCTGTGAGGCAGTATCGGTAACCATCAGAGACGGAAGTGGACCTATCAAGTCAACGTGAACATGAGAGAAACGGGCCGTAGGAAGCTTAAAGTCCTGGATAGGCGTGTACGTGTCTCGATACTTTCGATCTCTGGCATGAGATACACGAGCGCGCCCAATTCCGACAATCCTTCCTAATGCCCGGCCATACATACCTCTCAGTCACCAGTTTAATAGTGGCTCTAGCACTTGGATGACTAAGTCCATGAATGTTGTCAAAAACCATTTACGGAATGCAGGTGTTATGAATGGTCTATGTCTGGGCCCAGATATGTCACAGAAGATTTTCGTACCACCAATACAGACCTTCTGTAACTTGAGGGACGAAGCGCTTCGTAAAATATTTTGGAGTTCTGAGTCCGTATCCTGAGAAGCTGCTAAAGCAATAGGGTCTAGCGAGCGTATTATTGCATCCGTTCTTGATAACGCATCCGCGACAACATTGTCCTTCCCGGTAATGTGTCGGATATCCGTTGTGAATTGGGATATAAAATCTAAATACCTAAATTGTCGCGGAGAGCAAGCGTCGCGGACTTTTAAAGGCTGAAATAATCGGCTTATGATCAGTCAGTAAAAGAATGATTTTAATTCTATCATATGTCGAAAATATTTTACTGATTCGTAAATAGCTAAGAGTTCACGATCATATGCACTGTATTTGACTTGCGTTGATGAAAGCTTGCGCGAAAAGAATTCTAACGGCTGCCAATGACCCAGGACCTTCTGCTGCAATACTGAACCAATGGCGGAGTTGGATGCGTCAGTTACTATGGCCAACGGAGCAGACGAATCCGGATGAGCTAGAAGAGCAGCATTAGCAATGCTTGCCTTGCAAGCATTAAAAGCGCTTTCAGGTTAGCAGTCCAGTTAATGTCGCTCTTGCTTCTCACCGATGGACCACTAAGTAGTGCATGGAGAGGAGCCTGCAGCTAGCAGCATCCTGTATAAAGCGTCTATAAAGTTTAATGCTCCTAAAACCGCCTAAGGTCCCTGATCGTTTTAGGTAGGGAAAGTCAAGAATAGCCTTCACCTTGTCACCAACCGGTTTAGTGCTTCCGAAGAAACCAGGTAGCCCAGAAATTCCACCTGCGGCACGGCGAATACACACTTATTTATATTTAATAAAATACCGTATTCGTTGAAACGCGAAAATACCGCACGTAGATGTTCCTGGTGCTCCACCTCATTAGCGGAAGCAACTAATACGTCATCGATGTACGCAAGCAGAACTCGAGACCCTGAGGATCTCGTCCATGAAGCGCTGAAAGGTTTGCGCTGCATTTCTCAGGCCAAAGTTCATTAGTGGGAACTCAAAAGTCCGAAGGGTGTCGTAATAGCTGTTTTCTCAACATCTTCATCGCAACCGGTATCTGATGGTACGCTCGCACTAAGTCTAATCTACTGAAAATTTTACTATTAAAGAGATTGTGCGAAAAGTCAGCAATGTGGCGTACTGGATAACGATCTGGTATCGTGCGAGCATTGAGTGCACGGTAATCCCACAGGGTCGCCAACCTTCACCTTTTTGGCACTAAATGAAGGGTGACGACCATGAGCTCTCCGACCTACGCGCTATACCGTACGAACCATTTCTTCAAACTCCTGCTTCGCAATTTTTAGGCGGTCAGGTGCTAGTCGCCTTGGTCGCGAACACACAGGTGGGCCTGGGTCGTTTTGATATAATGCTGCGTATGGTGCTTGATTTTCGGCTCCAAAGGAGCTCCGACCGGCCGCATTATATCAGGATATTCTTGAGTATCCGATGGAACGGTGAATCACCTGAAATGACCTTTATGTGAGGGCACGGGCAAGCAAATGCAATCGAGGCGACTGATGTAAGCGAAGTGCAATTATCAATTAATCGCGAATTACGCACGTCAACGAGTAAGTTATAGAAGGATAGAAAGTCTACACCTATTATCGGCTTGCTCACATCAGCTATTATAAACGCCAAGAAAATGCGCGCCTTAAACCTAAATCTAAACATAAACTTAACCAACCATATGTAGCGATTACAGTATTATTTGCAGCAAAAGCTCATAATTGGTTTTATTGCGTCGCTGCATGCGCACTAAGCTCAATGGTAAACACACAAGTCAGATCCAGTGTCGATTAAAACTGCACTTTACTTTAGCGTCAGTAACAAACAAACGCTTAGCGTTCGACTTACACTCATCAGCGGTCGCAGCGATCGACCGCCCAACTAGTTTTTTGGATAATCACAAGGCTTTATACACTTAGCTGCTTTCTCGCCGTAGTTGAAGTGGTACCAGCAGTATCGCTGGCCATCAGCGCGAGCACGACTTCTGACTGACTGCGGCGCCGGCTGCTGGATTTGACCTTTTCGGGAAGTCACGACGTCTTCTTGCTGTCGACATTTCGTCAAGCCTCTTGGTCAGCGCATCAATCTTCCTATTTAGGTCTTCGAATGCTGGAGATGAGCATGAAGTGGATGTGGTAGCTACTTGTTGTGCTGACGTTTGTGGCGTGGCCTCAGCTACTTTATCAGCCATTGGGCAAGTTGGTCGAGCGGAAGGTTATCTTGCATAGCCACTATAGTTTGTAGCAAACTGGGTAGCCGACTCGACCATAAGGTACGCAGGAACTCATCTGGAAACCCTGATCCAGCTAAACTGCGAATATGCCGCAAAACTGGCTCGGCTTGCGATCTCCCAACTCCTCATTCATGAGCAACTGTTTGATTTGCTCGCTTCTTGAAGCAGATAGTCTAGCAATCAACTCACGTTTTAATGTGTCGTATTTCTCGTTCGCCGGTGGTCTAATTATTAAATCTTCGACTTCGCAGCAATTTTGGATCCAACACTGATATAACATGATAATATTTTGTGACATCCGATGTAATATTCGCTAATGCAAATTGGCAATCCAACTGTGCAAACCAAAGCGTCGGTTTCGGCCAAATGGCATCTTAATGCCTACTCGGCAAAGTACCGCTTCACTGCCACTAGTGCTGCTTTTCGAGGCGTCAGCGCCAACATCTTGCCACATTTTGATGTACTTTGTACGCTGTGTTCTTCTCGGGTCACCACTTGTGGGTTAGATGCTAGGCAAATGAAAATGACTTCACTCTTCCAAGAAGTGCTGCGATGAACCTTTGTAAAGCTAGATGGCTTGCAGGATGTGAAGACTGAATATTTGCTCGGGAGCGAATGAATGGGGTGTATTTGAGAACGATGACGAGGATTTGAAGTTGTAGTTTCGAAGGTTCTTGGTTGCGTGTTCAGATCACGTCGGGGTCACCACTGTGGCCGGTGGAAGGAAGGGAGATCTCCGCCGGGCAAGGTGATCGGCCTGGAGCGGCCAACGCTCCAAGTGTGTAGTTCGAGCTATTGTATATATACTGTTTTTAATTCGGAACTTTGATAGCACGATTTAGGCTTCGATGTATTTCGCTTGTGGCGCGACGACAGCGCCGCCACATCACCTCCTGCTCAGACCGGAGGTCGATAGTGCAGTCTATGTCGACGAATGTGCAAGTGCCAGGAAGGCAAGTAATCTGCGAGTGCCGTGAAGCAGAGGCAGCAGTAAGGCTCAGAGCCGTGCCGAACACTGTAGCGCAGAGAGTAGCTTGAAGGAACAGGAAGCATTATTATAGTGCTGCGATGAACCTTTGTAAAGCTAGATGGCTTGCAGGATGTGAAGACTGAATATTTGCTCGGGAGCTAATGAATGGGGTGTATTTGAGAACGATGACGAGGATTTGAAGTTGTAGTTTCGAAGGTTCTTGGTTGCGTGTTCAGATCACGTCGGGGTCACCACTGTGGGTTAGATGCTAGGCAAATGAAAATGACTTCACTCTTCCAAGAATGTATATATTTCACTTTATACTGGTACGGTTTAAAATTACAAGTATGTAGCAAAACAAAAAGAGATGGAAAAGAAATACCAGTAACTGGATGTATGGGAATACCTGAGGTTGAAAAGCCGAGAATAAGTTTACCGCGATTTAAAGGAACCGTTATTACGGCGGCGCGAGCGTGGGGTCTAGCGCTGAGGTCGTTTAAATGCAAACTGCCGGTTAAAAACGAAGGCGCCCGGACTGTCACGAAAGCGGCTTGAACGGAGCCGAGCATTGCCGACCCCAACCGACACGAACATCGCGTCGGCGCGTACGCCGTTCACTAAACAAACAAAATATATGAAAAATTGCATGTCGCCACAAATGTATCAGGTGCGAAAAAACACGACAGTCACTACTACGTCCATTAGAACGTGTCAATAACTTATGATATACGTACATGTACACAACGCGTTCGGTGACCGTATCATCCCCATTCAATTTGTGTAAGACATTTTGTTCGGAAAGCCGCGTCAGGAGGAAGTTAAAGTGTTGTTATTGTAATAATTATTTATATAAAATATACGGTGGCTAATAGAAAAAATATCTGGATGGGAATTGACAGGATTGCTATTATTTTGAGGGGTTATTCCATTTATCCACCCTAAGAATCCACCCTAGGCTGGATACTCGAAACGCGTGTTCGTTTATCCACCTAGATGGGATGGATAGTTGGAATTCGGTTTTGATTGTTCCGCCTTTCCACCCCAAGTACAGTTCAATAGAAAATATATTCATACTTTAACATATTATTGATTAATTTTTAATACCCACAAACTTAAACAAAAATCATATTACGTATTGCATTTAAACCATATTAAACGTCTTTGTTTTAAATAATTATAAGTAATTTATAAACTCTGCAATATGTCCAGGAAATGATCAACACTAACTTCATTATTGAGTAGACGTAATTGTATATCCTGTATAAATTCGTGTCTTTTAATGTACATTTGCAATCGTTTTCTAAATTTCTTTGTTACTACAGATGTGTTAGCAAAAAACTGGGCGTTTTTTTGCAAGCAATCGAAAAACTTTACTAACTTTGACGTTAGTCTTAATTTCATTTTATTGTTTTAAGCCAAGATTCCAATGAATTTGTAGTTCTGTGAGACACTCCGAATGAATTCCAAACATCCACATAATTTTCGTCCTCAAGCCGTGTCTTTTTATAGTAATTCACAAACGCCATCATATTCTCATCATTATTCAATGACGTACTAAATTACGTCACATAGAATGATATGTAATTGAACAATTACAGGTATTTCAGTTTTGATCTTTAAACAAGAAGTAATGTCTATTAAGTATTCTTGGGCCAGTTTCTGTCATGTTTTATAAACGACTGTACTCAGCCGAGGAGAAAATCGGAAGTAAAATAATATACGAACTCTGATTATCCACCCCGTCTAGGGGTGGATAAACGAACACGCGTTTCCGACTATCCACCCTAGGGTGGATTTCTTAGGGTGGACAAACGGAATAACCCATTTTGAGCAACGTTTACAAAGCGTTTAGTCGCCTACGCACTGGCGTCAGAATATAAGCAATTATTTGATAGCATTATTTGATAGTGATTTTCCGGATTACTTTCTTCTTCTAAATCGTCATCTTCCAATTCCAGCATCTTAATAAGGTCTTCTTCAGTCAATAGTTTTGTAGACGGCATCCTGCATTTTTTCATTTTGCGTTTAGTCGCCTGCGCAGAGCAGTTTGGGAACGTCGCGTCCCATGCACGGAAAGCATCAGTACCTGCCAAATATTCTCGTCATGATTTCACTGTCATTTTTTTGAAGAAAACTTCTTTAGAATCGTTGCGATTTTAGACTCGATGAAACGAAAAACCGACACTTAAAAGAGACAAAAACATACATCTATAGGATTTAGCATGCAGTGTTTTCTTTTTTCTCGTCTCCTTTTCTTCTACCGCGTGTGAACTGCACACATGTTTTTTTTGTTGTTTTTTGTTTGTTTGAAAAAAAACAACAAAAAACATGTTGTTGGTAGGTGACGAAATGGTCTAGTTAGTTGTTAGTTGTTGCATAATAAATTATACAAAGAATAATTTTTCATGGGTCTATACGGTTAGGCACGTTGAAGTGTGTAAAGAGCATTAGTCAAATTAGCACACATCATATCCATTTAAAAAAGTCCCATGATTTTTTTTAACAGCTGATTCTCTTCCGTTTTATGGAGGATTCACCTTAGTCGTCACGTTTTGGCAAGCGTATTGACGATCGCAGTATTAGAGGTTCGCACCTTTGAAACAAACAGTCTTAGCTCCTACCATCAGTACATATTTGACGTAGATAGAGTGTATATTGATGATTCATGTTTTACATTCAGATGTTATGACCAGGATTAAGGAAGAAATGCTTCTGTGGTTAGTATATGTAGAAATAATGAATAAGGAAAGAGTGACAAAACAAATTTTTGCTGTAAAAGTAAGTGTTAAAGCCAGCAAGGGACGCCCGAAATGGAAGTTCATCGTCCAAATTGGCTATGTCGAAGATGGGGCAAATTAAACTCTTAATATAAATATATATTATAAATTATAATTATAATATTCTCTATCTCTCTAATTTACATTATAAATTATAACTATAATATATAATAACATAAATTAAATCGAAAAAGGGTACTCACCCTTTTTCGACAACTAAGCTGAAAGGCAAGGCCGACTAAATAGCTCGAAAACCGACAACCGATGAATAAGAAATTTTCCAGTGTGGCGCCCCTACAGATGGAGTGACGACCTGGTAAGTAGTGCAGGAAGTTAATACACGCATGCAATTACGGCATTAAGTAGAGTATGGCCCTACTTTAAGGCATTCCTTGGGAAGCCTATGTGTAGCAGAAGACTTGTGATGGGTTGTAATAATGACGATAATAACGACGATTAACAAAGAGCATGTATGCGAAGATAAGATAAATAGGGTGTGAAAGAAACGAGAGAGGTGTGTCAAGATCAGCCTACCCCTTTGGGTGACGAGCGTGAGTGTTTATTTATGTATTTAAATATGCATCAGATAAAATAGGGAGTTATTTAAATTTTGTTAAATTTATGATAAAATTGGTAAGGTGTTCAAATGTGTAAGCTGTTTTGAAATAAGAACATTAAAGAGGAGTACCTAGTAAGTTGTAAGATCTAAAGTAATATTATGTTAGTTTGAAATCACCTTACGTCCTTAAACAAGCATTTGATCAAGCCTTTGTAAATAGGAGTTTTGAACGAAGGTTCAGGGACAAAACAAAGCTTCTTCAACTTCTATGCCAAATTAGTATTTATCTTTGCGCCAACTGTTTACAAATAACTTTACAAGAGAAAACATTATATTATATAAATTTATTCAGAACAATCTAATATTAGATCATTTTATAAATTTTCCATATTATATTGTAAAAGTGACAAGTATATTCGATTATAATATACCGATCTACCTTACTGAATTTTACGTCTAATTTTATAACTGGGTTTGACTAATTTAAAACATAAAAGTCAAAAAAAGTTGTAGAGAAGACTGAGGTCTATTTATAGCTCTGTATTTTTAGCTATGCAAGAAAGAAATTAGGTCTTAATATTGTCTAGCTTTGCGGCCCAACCCGCCGCCTCAATGCAACCGCTAAGCTGGCCAAGCTACCAGACGGCTGGACATGGGTTCTCCGTTATACAAGTAGGTAACTGAATAAAACTAATTTTACGGCTTTTATCGTTTAATTTTGTTCCTTTTAATTCCCGAAATTTCGGGTTCTCTACAGCACCCACAGTCCCCAAGGACTATGGTAATTAGTTTTGTTCAATGTGAAGTATACAATGAAGTACACAATGTGTACTATAGATAGTGTAGTGCGGTGTAAGAATATCCACTACCCCATATCGTCCCGTTGATATCGTAACAGTTGACAGAACGAAACAAACCAGGAGATGGGCAGCCGCGCCTTCGTAATAACCACTGAATTATAAAAAAAAACTGCAGCTGTAAACCCGCCTGTCGAGCCTCTCAACTATGAAAAATCTCCCCCCTATGAGGCAATGTGTGGGGAGGCCTATGTTCAGCAGTGGACTTTTGACAGACTGTAATTAATGAAAATGCAAGAAATCTGTAATATTTGCGTTAATTTAAGAAATCTTTAAGTATATGACTATTACCATCAGCTTAGGTGCCTGTGATAAAAAATTAGATCCAAAACCAAGCATTCCACTGCTAGAACAAAAGATGCTTGAGACTTTTCTTACGTAGTGCAAAGCAAAAACCCTGGTTAAAGTTATATTAGGAAGCCAATTTAAATAATCATGCAAAGCAATCAGAGTATGGGAATATAACATAAAATTAAGTGCAAATAAACCAGTAAAACTAGTTTACACAACATGATGTTCCGTAACTTGTTCCGTTCCAATACCTTTTTACAGTTTCATTATTTTAAGTAATATTATATTTATTCGCTTTATTAAAATATAAAAAAGTTATGCAAATTTTTACTTATAATTAACCTTTTCTTTTATATCCTTTTAAATACTTTAAAAAGAAAAGGTTACGATAGTTTTAGTTACTCCTTGCAAACCGTGTTTCTTGGCTAAAAGGCTAGTACGACTAAAATGTTAGTAACTTTTTGTTTCCTTTTTCAAAGCTCGTCTTGAAATATAAATAAGAGGTTAACATTAGCATTAGAGCCTATCAAAAGTCCACTGCTGAACATAGACCTCCCCCATAAATTGATTCTTTTTTTTTTATAGGATAAGGGTGACAAACGAGCACACAGTATACCTGATTGTAAGTGGTTGCTGTGGCCCATAGACATCTACATCTATCCTAATGTTTCGGTGTCGACATTTACCGCCTATCAGCAGACAGTATATGGACCGACCATTAATCTTACTTTGAGATCAGCTTCAGAATGATAAAGTAAAATCAAATATATTTGCAGGTTTTTACGATTGGTTTCTTATTATGGCATACTATTAGCTGCAGTAGCCTTAAACCATGAAATGGACGGTCAATTCATTTTTATATCTAAAGTTTGAAAAAATTTACACGTCGTTCAGTTCATCTTTATTATTTCAATATGCCAAATAGAAATCATAAGTCAAGCAAGATAACAGTTTGGCATTTCGCAAGACAGTTCTGTAATAACAATTAAAATCCTAAATATTACGCTCTCGTCGGAAACTTCTTCTAAATTCTACTTACAAGGGAACAAACAGCATCTTTTTTTTAAAGAAGTGACAAATGAGAAAATAATTTACGTGATGATAAGTGCATGCTGTGGCCCTTAGACTTATTTGATTAAGAATCAAAATGTACATGCGCCATAAAGAGGCGAATTCGACTAAGGTTAAAGTCTATAACTCGTGAAAATTATAATTATGACAATTATTTTTTACTAAGCATTAATTTTAATTTTTAAATAAATAAAATTTTTGCTGATTAGTGTAACAACCTTTTTTTTAGGTCAACTTTTTTTATAGAATAGTTGTGACAAGCGAGCACCACCTGATGATAAGTGGATGCTGTGAACCATAGATATCCTCGATTAAGAATTGAAATGCAGATGCGTTGTCACTCCTGAGGACTTAGATAAAATGCCTCGTTTCCAGTAAAAAGGGTCTACACGTCTCATTCATTATAAGAAACACAGCTTTATAATGCTGCTACTTTACACTGGTATTCTGTGAGAACGTGGCCCTTCCACAAAAAAGTATTTTGAAAAAAAAGATGCATAAAAACAATTAATATTTCTCATTGACTAAATTTTAATTATTTATCTTTGATTTTTTATTACTTACATCAGATGGTGCTTCAAAGATATCGCTATAAGTTTTTAATTGATATTCCATACAATATTCCCTAACGTATTTTTTTAATACTGAAAGTTGTTAATGTAAAATTTTACCTCACGTCTGAAAAGTTTGTATGTTAAAAAAATTTAACTCGCCAAAGCAGACAATTACTTTTTGTATGGAGAATGGGTCCACCACAAGTATTAGGGATACTGTATATCGATTTATTCCTTATAATCTATATATTACAAAATTAATATTAATTTTACCGCATCTAGCGGGAATACTGAGAAATTAAAAATTAAAATATGAATATCACAATAACAAAAACAAACTAAAAACTATTTTCTAGTAGTTTTCACAAATATTATCAGTTAGAATAGTGTATATAGAATAGAATAGCTTAATAATTAATAGTATAAAACAAAGTTGTATTTACATTTAATATTTATAGGTACTTTAAGATTGATTGAAAATCCTTTTAGTAGTTCCGGTAAAACATAGTGCACATACAAACAAACGTGGTATGGATATATACATCCCAAACACCATTATAGTAATTAAATAAATATGAAAAACAAGATTAAATAAATGAAATCAAGATGAATAACGGATAATATGTCCATTTATAATATTACCTTTACATGCTATATAGTAAGAAAGATGTTTTAAACTGGTTTTATAAGAACAAAAACAAAGTAAAATGCCACTGTGTTTATTATTGTAATAATTTCAAAGTAGTCCATTAATAGTGGAACGGAAAGACAGACAGGCGCAGTGTCAACGCTTTGTTTTAATAAGTTTTGGTTGATTAGTAAAGGTGCGTAAACTTATAAAAATATATTAACTGATTAATTATCATACCCCAAACAAAATGATTAGGTAATATCATGTTTATCTATGTTATTACACACTGATAAATATGAAGTAAGATGTTTCAAACTGGTTGTGTAAGGATAACAAAAACACATGTATAATTTAATTGTATTTATTATTGTCAATCATTATCATTTCAAAAGATTTTTTCAAAATAACTTGATAAGAACATGTCCATTTATAATATTGTTAGGAATCAGAACGATATTTTCAATGTTATGAGATATGATATAAGATTGTTGTCTTCAATATCCATATACTTTTTTGTCTCTGCATTGATTTATTCTAAGCAATCCACCTGAAAAAAATTAATGAATATTGTAAAGAGTTATAAGGAGTATAAGTAAGTCGTCATCGCTTTATTTGAAAATAACAAGTATCGTGATGGAAGCGATTTGTAAGATATGTAAAAAGTAGTTTATAGATTTTGAAATACTACAGACATGAAAAAAACATGGAAATACTACAAATAAATAAATAATAAATATTTGTATTTTATTTCATATTGCCACATATTACTTATTTAATAAAAGTACCTATTAAAAATGCTTTAACTAAGGTAATCGCTATTCTCAACTCGAGTGATAAACTTCAATCGATTCAGGGACTGTAAATAGTTAATTCTAATAACTCAAAAACTCGAGTACAACTAGAGTGACATGATAAACTAACCCGAGTGATTCGAGTCACAAAATTCTACTCGAGTCGCATCTTTTCCCGTATCAATGTCCGTAAGGTCAATGCAGTGTCTGTCTACAATTTAGTGATGAACTCGACTTACTATTTCGAGCAATTTATTGATATATTATGTAATATCAATAAACTGATTAAGTATAATTAGTGATAGTTAAATTATTAATAACATTAATAGTTACGCCATAAAGTTAGAGTGATATTATTTTATGAAGATTGTCTATACGCAAACCAAAAATATACAAATACCTATTGTTTAGTAATAATAATTGTGTTGGATGGAAGAACAAATATAAAAATAATTTGTAACAAACTGACACAGCTTCGTTTCGCCAATTCGAGTTGCGTAACTGAAGTACAATAATTCGAGTTGTGAATTTCAACTCGAGTTAACTCGAGTCGAGTTTCTTCCGAGTCGGCACATCTCTACTACAATTTTTTTTAATATTACATTATCAGAACCAATGACCCGAACACAAATATCAAAACAACACTTTTTTTTTCAGATTTCTTGATTCCGTTTAGATTTTCATAAAATCTTTATGCTATTTACAATAACAAATTGGTATGTTTTTTTGTATACTACCATTGAGGCCCTTTAAAATTTCTAGTGGGCCCAAAATCGATTGTCTCCTTTCAATGAAACACTTTAAAGGAAAATCCTCTGTTACTGACAGATACACTCCGAAGGAAATGCATAAGCGAAATACTCTCAGAAAAAATCGGACAGACAGACAGACAGATTGACATCAAGGTGATTCCATGATTCTTCCATTTTTATAGAATTTGACACTGAATATTAATTATATAATGTTCAATGTCAAAAGATTGAAAATAACGTTCCAGAGACGGATTGATATGAATGTAGGTACTGTATTTGTACATAACAAATTAATGAATAGTATATTCACAGTATATTCACCTATTTCATACGTTTACTCTGCCAATAAATTACTATTTACTTACAAAAAATTACTTTAAAGCAAATGTTTAATATGCTTTAATATGTTTAATATATTAAAGCAAAATGAATAAATAAAAGACAATGAAAAATAATTACCAAATTATATCTCTGCACTTGTAATTTCTGCCATTTCCTGAGCGGTATCAACAATTACTATGGCTGCTTCTACTTCACGTTACTGTATTTTAAAGTTTTCTAATAATTCATCAATATTCTTAATACCTACAAAACCAAAAGAAAGATTACTGATTGATCACTCATTTTATGTGCTAAGAATTCAAGCTATGTTCTCTATGAAACTTTGTATTGTTACCGGTACAGCCTATTAAAGTCCACTGCTAAACATAGGCCTCCCCCATAGATTGCCTCATAGAGATGATATTTGCCATAGTTGCTACGCGTGGCAAGCGGGTTGGCAACAATTTTTCAATTTTAGTCGCTATTAGGAAGACGCTGTTACCCATCTCCTGATTTGTTTCCCTCTGTCGCCTATTACGACACCCACGGGATGATATGGGGTAGTGGATATTCTTACACCGCCACTACCCGGTAAACTTCGTACAGGAGATAGCAATGAATGCATAGCTTCTTTATTTCATGTAGCTTCATCGACTGTGTTCAAAACCTTAAATATTGTAAGTCAGTGATTTGAAGAGCAATTTATTCTACTGCATCTAGGGACAAATATCTTATGTATTCAACAAGTTGCTCAATATAACTTGACAATACCAAATAGCTTATTTGGTAATCCAGACATGGATCCTGAATTTATGCCTACCATAGTAGATAGACAATATAGATGGTACATATATTTATAGGTAAAAAAGTATTTATTATTTGTGAAAAGTCAGATAACTTGTACACAGTCAAATATTTACAACTTCTTTATTAGATTAACTCGAGCTAATTAATTGCGATTTTTTAACTCACAATTAGAGCTAAAAAAATGATGACGAAATATGGAAATCTAGTTTATGGATATTGAAGAAAATAGTCTTATCTCATATTTCTTATATTTGAAAATGTCTTTCTGATTCCTAACAATATCATAAACTGACATGTTTTTTGGGTTTAATGATGATTGAAGTGTAAATTACTAATTAATCAATACATACATTAACATAGTCCTACACGTTATTTAGATTGCAATAAATATAGAAAAAATTATATATTTATAAGAATTTTTATTTAGTACTTAGTACTCTACAATATTCATTACCTTTTTTTCAGGTAGGATAACTTAGAATAAATCAGTATGCCTTGCAGGCTGAAAGCTTGCAGACCTGTCCGTAGGCACAACAGAATATGGAAAGACAACAGAAATATGGAAATGCAACTTATGGATATTGAAAACAACAGTTTTATCTCATATCTGTAATCGTTGAAAATGTGCTTCTGATTAATAACAAAATCATAAATAGACATGTTATTTTGGCGTTAATGATGTTTGGGATTTTTATAGTCCTCATACTGTTCTTGTCTCTCTGTTCTGCCGTTAAAAAAAATCTTTTAATATGCTGATGATTAACAATCCGAACAAAAACAGTTTCACTGTAAAAAAATCGTGCGAAGTACACTTTCAACTATAGTTACAAAATGATAATTAAATTTTACAAAAATTATAAAATCTGAACAAAAACAGTTTCACTGTGAAAAATCGCGCCAAGTATGCTTTCAACTATAGTTACAAAAAAGATAATTAAATTTTTACAAAAATTATAAAATCCGAACAAAAACAGTTTCACTGTGAAAAATCGCGCCAAGTATGCTTTCAACTATAGTTACAAAAATGATAATTACATTTTTAGAAAAAATTATACCATAAAAAAACCAAGTGCATACCCTTTTTTAGATTCGAAAAAAATAAATTGCTGGAAAAAGTATTAATAAAAAAAAATTGGTGTACTTATTGTGCATTATAGTTTATAGTACGAGCATAATTCAAAAAAGTAATAAAAAACGTCTCCCAATGTCAAGTTGGATGATCGAAAGTCTTAATCATGCACACCAAGTACACCAATTTTTTTAAATTAATACTTTTTCCAGCAATTTTGGAAAGATGTTCCTTATCGCACGGTACGAATTAGGCGGATGGGGGCTAGGCGAGAAAGCTATAATAATATATAATGGAACAATATCCATCTCCCTCGCACTTTTTCTTATCTTGTCATGACAGAAATATAATTTTAAATTACGCTTCATTTTAATAGACGCTAGTAATTCATTTATTTGTATTTGTTAATCAATAATATAATACGTTTATCAATAATAATAGTATACGACGAAAGGAACTTCGTTCCAACCGAGTGTTTCACGACACTCACGCATTTTTTTTTTGAATTTAAAACGCTTATGTACTTTTTTTTATTCACATGTTCTCTAGCCTATTGCGGTCTTCGTCCACGATTTCCTTTTCTACGAGCACTAAGGTTGACTTCGTGCAGTCTCTGCCTCACAGTTTGGTCACTCACATCTAAAAAGAAGAAATCAGTTAAAACAAGAAACTAGATTATAATTGTAAGTATTACAATAAATATAGATCGCAAAACGTTTTTGTATTACCATTAGGAAATCTCTACATACTCGTAGTATTAAACAAAGTCACTTCCCGCAGTCAGTACGCTTAGATCTTTTAAATTACGCAACGGATTTTGATGCGAGTTCCATCAATAGACAGATCATTCAAGAGAAAAGTTTATATGTATAAAATATGCATGTTCTATATTACATATTCTTCTGTCCGTGTATGTGACTGAACTCTTCCTAAACGACTGATTTTGATGATTTTTTGTGTGTTGGACCCAGTAGGTGGCGTTGTTGTCGAGATCCGAAATCAACCGTGAAGATGGGGCGGATCGTTAGTGTCGTATAAATAGTTCCGTTAAAATCTTTATCCACTAATTGGCCACCCCTAGGGGTTTGTTTGTTTCTTTGTATTTATATGGGACCACCCATGAGGTATAAACCTACTTAATAAAAAAGGATCATTAAAATCGGTTCACTGACGAAGGTAGCATGTAACATATATAAAATCACAGTCGAATTATTGACCTCTTCCTTTTTTGAAGTCAGCTAAAAATGTGCTAGCTTCTTTTATTCTCTGTTAATAGTTCCAACAATATAGTACAATAAGAACACCATAAAATAAACGAAAATACATATTTGACCCACCTTATGTACTTTGCTCATAGATAACCATTTCAGAAACATACTATTTTAAGTCTGTAATACCTTACTGTTGGGTTGTACTCTGTGATTTATGAGTCGGATGAGATCCTCCATGAACGTGTTAAATCGATTGAGTTTATCGGCTCGTTAGTCACTGTCAGTACCAAAATTGAGCTGCGAGTATTTTACTCTCGCTTGTCAGAGACAGTCAAATGTAATGAAACGCAATAATAAATAACACAAAAAGTCAAACTTTTAAATAATGCCATATTTTAGGGTAAAAATTTTATGTAATTTTTTTGAATAAATGGAATGGTCACAGATTATTTTTAATTTATTAATTCATTACAACCTATCAAAAGTCCACTGCTAAACATAGGCCTCCTCCAAATATTCATATTTGGGAGATATAAATATCATAGATGGCACGCTAGACAGGCGGGTTTGTAACTACAATTTCCATTATTTTTAAGCTGTTATCATCCGTGCAGGGTGATTCAACTCTGTATGAAGCCTGAGAAACTTGCACAATCATAATTTTATCTATGTGTGGGGTGGGCGTGTAAAATTAAAGCGAGAAAAGATATCGCCGTTTCATTCTTTCGTTGTTTCAGATTGCCATTTTAAAAATTAGGTACAAATATACATAACTTTTATATCGGAAGAAACTGAAAATTTTTAATTCTATGCTATATTTTTTCTTTTGTTTGCACCTTACAGTAATTATATACATATTACTTTGAGATTTGCACAATTAATTGACCAACTAATTGATTAAAATTAAATAATTAAATATTAGCAGAATTCTATCAAGAGAAGCCATGAACTAAAAGAAGAAAAAAATGACATTTGTTTGTCAACGTCTTTCATATTGAAAATATTTTCTGAAATTGATTCAAATTTATTTAATAATTTAGATTTTAATATTTGTTATTGCATTTTGCTTTAATTCAGTTATTATCGGTTCAGAATACTTCATTTTCGTTTGTAGGCAATTGTTCGCGATTGTGTGTGTGAAGATTTTTGTGAGATACTGACTCTGTATGAGATATTGACTATAAATTAATTTATTATTTCAAAAAATTATGCAAACAAAAAGCACAAAATCATCCGATCACTTTCTCCAGGTTTCCTACAATAAAAATAAAAAACTTTTGATAATATTGTGGTAAGTCTTTAAGCATTTTGAATGTATTCATCGTTATTTGTAGGGATTATTACTATATTAACTCGAATTTTATCTATTTCAGATCATGTATTTGGGCAGAGTTAAGTTTTCGACGTGAAAATTTTGCTGTTTTAAATTTACGTTAATGTTCTGTGAAGAATAGCTCTCACGATAACATATGTTATAAATCAATATTACGCGTGGAAATATTATCTGCAAAAGCAATAAAAACATAAATAATAATATATAGTGTATAAAACAATATCTTCCAAAAATAAAATTACATAACTATACCTATTTTTAGTTTTATTTTATCCCACATACTCCTCTAAAGTAAATTCGAGTAATTTTGGTGCAACCTCTCAAATGTATGGGAATTTACCCCATAGGTTTGTGAGGCTTGAGCCAAAATTACTCGAATATGCCTTAAATAAAAGTTCAAAGTTACACAATACAAAGGTTTGAAATTCCCGCAAAAGTTTTATATGGGCGCCCACCGAGGCGCTTTTCGTGTACATTCATAAACACGTGTTTCCTTTTTAGTATGAAGTTTGCGTTCTTCTCTTGGTAGAGAGTAACTGTGTTCTGTGCATCCGTGTCATCATTTCTTAAGAGATTCATATACACTATATCATCATGTGGGTGTCGTAAGAGGCGTCAAAGTGAAACCGATACAGGAAATGGGCAGCAAAATTTTCCTAATAAGAACTTAATAATAATGAAATATGACAAATATCCTAGGTACTATGAGGCATCTATGGGGAGACCTCTGTTCAGCAGTGGTCTTTGATGGCTACAATGTGAATGAGTGAAGGAAAAAGCTGATATCCAAAAATGCTGCAGCACATTATCAACTTTGTTTCCTCTGTCGCTTCTTAGGACACCTACGATATAGGTTTATCGTTTCTCTTACGTCACCTCTACACGCATTTCTTATTATTATTACACAAAGTGTACTAGCCATTCTGTTACCTCTAAAAACAAACATAGAGTATGTTTAGAAGCCGGACCCTGTCATTAAATTTCTTAGAACCTTTAATTTCGTGGGATTGGTGGGATTTAAATCCCACCAGGCATCTCCGAAACATGCAATTTTATGTGCTAGCTATCAAACGCTCGGTGACGAAGAAAATATTGCGAGGATACCTGTATATCTGAGAAATTAAAATGGTAGAAGAAAAGTGATCTTTTCATCGCTGGAACAACGCTGCGAAATCTTATTCCCGTAATACTCTCAGAAATTTCATTAGACCCGTGTCCATTAGTGGGATATATGAGTACATATACAGGATTTAACTTTATGCCGTAACTTCATGTAAATACTTAATTTTCAAATTAATTTTATAAAACTTAAGGGTGAAAAGCGTGTTCACAGTCCACCTGATAATAAGCCGATGCGGTGGCTTCATCGATTATTGTCACTCAACATATGAAACCAGCATTATGCTGCTAATTCACGCTGGTATTTTGTGCAAGCGTGGTCCTTCTCCCTTTGATCCAACCCATTCACGCTGTAGCCATGATTATGCTGCAACGTGGCTCTCCCATGTATAAAGATGATTTTAAAAAGTTTTCTTTTTGCTGTAGTCAAGTAATTTTTCTTTTTTAAGCAACAACTATACATCTGGAGGGAGACAATTAAAAACGTTAACAAAAAAAAATACTTATTTTAAATATACTACCAGCGCCAATATTACAATTTAACAAAAATCCACAGAAAATATATTTTAATTTTATTGAGTCCATGAATTCTCTAAGCGAATATTCAAAATTATTTCCTGGAAAATCCCTTTCAGAGTGCTAGAGGTGTAAAGCTAGATTTAATATGAGAGTTTCACGCGTGCAAAACTGCTAAAAATTTCAACCTTCTATTTTAAACATAAAATAATTTCGTTCATATAATATTACATATTTTATAAACACATGCTTACTACTACATCGAAACGTCTCTTTATTAATGTTTACTTTCATCATCATCATCATTACAGCCCTTCACAAGTTCACTGCTGAACATAGGCCTCCCCAAAAATGCCACAAAGCAAGGTCCTGAGCCACCTGCATCCATCGACTTCCTGCATGTCTTACCAGGTCGTCACTCCATCTAGTGGGGAGACGCCCTACACTTCGTCCGCCGGTACGAGGCCGCCACTCGAGAACTTTTTTCCCCATCGGTTGTCGGTTCTTCGAGCTATATGGCCGGCCCATTGCCACTTCAGCTTACTAATCCGTTGGGCTATGTCGGTCACGCTGGTTCTACTGCGGATAACCTCATTCCTAAGTTTATCACGCAGTGAGACCCGAGCATAGCTCTCCATAGCTCGCTGAGCGACCTTGAGCTTCCTCATCCGGCCAGCAGTGAAAGACCACGTCTCAGTTCCGTAGGTCATCACTGGCAACACGCACTGGTTGTACAGCTTCGTTTTCAAGTTTTGAGGTATACCTGACGAGAAGATGTGCCGTAATTTCCCGAACGCTACCCAGCCGAGTTGAATCCGTCGATTGACCTCTCGGTCGAAGTTGGACTTACCTAGTCGGACTATTTGTCCCAGGTAAACATACTCGTCAACAACTTCGAGCTTAGTGCTCCCAACAACTACCGGCATAGGTGTGAAATAGACGTTACACATGATCTTTGTTTTGTCCATATTCATTTTAAGACCTATCCGTTGGGAGGCACTATTGAGGTCATTGATCATAGTGCTTAGGTCCTACAGCGATTCTGCCGTAACGACTTTATCGCCAGCAAATCGAAGTTGAGGGATGTACTCGCCATTGATGTTAATACCGTATCCTTTCCAGTCCAGAAGCTTGAAAACGTCCTCCAATGCAGCGGTGAAGAGTTTCGGGGATATAACGTCACCTGTCTTACACCTCTGCAGTTGGATAGGTTTCGTACTCCTGTTCTGTACTCGGATAGCCATCGTAGCCCTACTGTACAAGCACTTCAGCACTTCGATATACCGACAGTCAACTTGGCACCGCTGAAGGGACTGCAGCACCGCCCAAATTTCAACGGAATCAAAGGCTTTCATAGTCCACATACGCCAGACATAGTAGCAAATTGTACTCCTCGTACTTCTGTAATATTTACCGAAGGGTATGTATGTGGTCTATGGTGCTAAAGCCTTTTCGGAAACCGGCTTGTTCGGGAGGCTGGAAGTCGTCGAGTCTGCGTGCGAGACGATTCGTAATGACTCTCGAAAACAGCACGTAGACGCGGCTCAGAAGGGAAATCGGTCTGTAGTTCTTCAAGAGAGCGTTGTCGCCTTTCTTGAAGAACAAGACCACCGCACTTCTGCTCCACGCCTCCGGTTAAATGCCACCACGGAGGACGGAATTAAAGAGCTTCTGAAGGACTTCAAGTACCGGTTTTTCACCCGCTTTCAGAAGCTCCGCTGTAATTCCATCTTCGCCTGGGGCCTTGCCGTTTTTAAGGTGCTGGAGAGCCATTCTAATCTCGCTCAGACTGACGTCTGGGATATCATCGGAATAGTGTCGGATAAGACTCGCTCTTGGATCGTTACTCACACTTGCGTGTGGCTCCAACGATGATGTGTACAGCTGCCCATAGAACCTCTCAATCTCACTCAAAATCTCAGGTGTCCCGGAAACGACGCTGCCACTCGGTCTTCAGCTTCGACAGTTAGCGCTGTATGGCAGACAGATCTCTAGCAAAGACTTTGTAGCTCTGGTTCCGCTCGATCGCTTCTTCAATACGAGCTGTATTGAAGTTGCGTAAGTCCTGCCGCATGCATTTGGAGATCTGTCTGTTCAGTTGCCTGTATTCTGTCATATCTACTGAAGACTGCAGCTTCATATCCCGTCTAACAGCCATGAGATTAAGAGTGTGATCGGAGAGTTTTTGTGTTCTTCTGCGGCGGGTCTTGCAAAACATAGCTCCGACCGCATGGACAGTTTCCACGAGCTTGTCATTCATATCGTCCACTGCATTGCAATCTTCTAGGCACTGAAAACGGTTTCGTAGCTCGAGCTGAAAGGTTTCGGGACTTTGGATTAGAGCACGAGGGGACGGGCGTTGACTTCATTAGACGTGACCTCTCCAACTTTACGTTTAGGTTCAGTGTGCCTTTTCATTGATCGCTGCCGGTTTTCACCCTCGCGATCACTGAGACATCACTGAACAGTTGTCGCCTGGTCGTCATAATGAAGTCAATCTCATTTTTTGTCGAACCGTCGGGGCTCGACCAGGTCCACTTCCTGTGGGGCCGCTTCTGGAAGAAAGAGTTCATCATAAAAGTCCCTCTCTCCATGAAGTCGGCCAGTTGCTGGCCCTTGGGTTCCGTTGCCCTACTCCAAATTTCCTACTTTCAGCTCACCGTTCTCTCTTGTGCCTAGTTTTGCGTTGAAGTCTCCCATTAACACCGTATAGTGGGTTTTGGAGGAATGCATGGCTCTAGAGATATCCTCATACATTTCCTCCACCTCCTCATCGGGGTGTGCCGAGGTTGGTGCGTAAACCTGTATGACCTTCAGCGAATACCGTTTGGTGATTCTGAGTATAAGGTACGCAACCCTCGTCGACACCTCCCAATCTTTAACGTTGTTAACGAGAGACTTGTGGACGATAAATCCGACACCTCCTTGGGACAGATGGTCGCCTTCCCGGTGATAGAACAAGTTGCCGGATTCGAGGATTACCGTGTCCTCCCCCTCTCTTCGGACCTCGGATAATCCTATAATATTCCAGCGTAACTTGTCTATCTCTTCTTCAACTCAGGATCTTCTCGTCAGTCCTCAGGGTACGTGCGTTATAAGTTGCCAGGTCGAGTCGTCGTAGGTGGCAACCGAACCTCTACCGGAGATTCTTAGCACCACCTGCCCCGCCGTTACCATGGTCGCCACCGTAGCCAGAATAGCGGGGCCGCCGGGACTGGGGCCGTTTCTTTGTGTCGTCGCTCATGGGGTATATTGCCATAGTTGCCACGCTTGGCGAGCGGGTTGGCAACCGCAGTTTTTATTGTTTTTGCTGTTATCAGAAAGATGCTGCTGCCATCCTCTGCCTCAGTTTCCCTCTGTCGCCTCTTACGACACCCACGGGAAGATATGGGGTAGTGAGTATTTTACCCGCCACTACACGGGGTGTAGTGTGTTGTATGTTTACTTTAAATAAATAAAATAACACACGCGTAATTTTAGCAAAGATTACGAATTTCTAAAGGATAAATTAGTCTTTCACTCTCCTTGTAGGTAGTAACAATAACCAGTGGTCGCCATGTGGTCGAAAACCTACCGTAATTTATTAAATTTTAAGGTTTATATGTGTGTTTTGTATTAATAAAAAAATAAAAATAACCGCTTTGAAATCACACAAAATTCACAGCTCATTCAGTCAATCTGTCAGTATCTGTTACAACATTTGGCAACATTTCAATATTCTGTGACAAAATCTCTACTCTGTGGGCTGTTTAACCACAGACTATTAAGTGTTTGACATTGGCCTTTGAATGATAACATACATGCACTTGTTACTCTGAGACATTGCCAGTATGAATGTAAACAATGTATATTTTATTGTATTTATTTGTATTTGTAATATATATTATAATAGGTCGGGAAAAGTTTCTTCGTATTTTATATACAAATTCAAGATATTTTTTCAAAGTCTAATTACATTAATTATAATATATATGTGCCATTTTGTTCGACAACTTGTTGCCACTTTGTAGGTAGTGACATAATCCTGTTGCTGTAGAAATCTTGGGATTTTTGATTAAAAAAATGCGACAAGTAGTTTTGACAGTCCTCTCTTGATGTTAACTTAACACTACCCAAAGAAATCTGAAGAGACCGAAACAGGTGAAAATCTGAGGGTGCAAGGTCAGTATACTATATGGTGGATGCATTAACACTTCCCAACCAAGCTCTTTCAAGTTTTGCTGAGTGGCCAAAGATGTGTGTGGTCTGGCGTTATCATGATGAAAGACCACTTCTTTTCTGTTGATCAATTTCGGCCGTTTTTTTCTCAATTTTTGCTCGAGTCTCATTAGTTGTTGGCAGTAGAGATCCGAATCTATGGTTTTTCCGGGAGTAAAAGCTCATGATAAACGATGCCCTTCCAGTCCCACCATACACACAGCATCACGTTATTGCGTGTTAATCCGGGTTTCGCTACAGTCTGTGAGCTTGACTACCCTTTGACCATGATCTTTTCACTCGTTATTGTCGTAGGTGATCAACTTTTCATCAACAGTGATGAATCATTTCAAAAATGGTTCGGTTTCATTACGTTTCAATAGAGAATTGCAAATGAGTACACGATTCATTAGGTTTCTTTCAATGGGCTCAGGTGGTACCCAAACATCGAGCTTTCTTGTATAGCCAGACTTTTTCAAATGGGTCAGAACTGTTGGTCAATCCTCAATTCCTCGGCTATGTTGTAACTACTAATATGCCGATCTTGCTCCACTTTTCAAAAATGGCATCGACTTTATTCGTATGAGGGCGACCAGAACGAGCTGCATCTTTGACATCAAAATTCCCGTACTGTGGCTTGAACAAACTTTGTGCTACTCTTACTGACACTGCATTAGGTTCATAAATGTCACAAATTTTTGTCATATTTACAGTACTTACAACAAAAAAAAAATTTTTAAAATTACCAACTCTTGCCATTTCATTTGTCTTTGATTTTTAGTTTTACAGTTAGACAGGGGTCACAAATGGTTAGAGGGTTAGGTTAGCGTTATGGCAGAGAGCTGGCCTAGGGAATAGGGCCGGCCCGAGGTGTCGCTCCGAGTGGGTTTGACTAGCCCACTCCGGATATGCGTTGGCGGAATGTGGGAGCAGTGGTGTCCTCTCCCATTCACGCCATAGAGATACTACAGAGTCAAAATTTCTGTTAAATGCAGAAATTATTTCAACCTACATATCACTACTATTGTGCTATCTCCAGAACACATATATCTGTTTTCATAGATTTGATTATGACTAGTTCTTACTTTCAAGAAATGTTTCCTTCTCTATAATTAAAGATTTAACGATCCTCTATATTATTACATACCTATAAACCTGTTACACTCAAGAAAACTGACTGGATTTCTAATAAAATAACTTTAAGTCGTTGTTGAGTTATTTGACCGGTGTACAATTAATCAATACACTCCTATTAATAAAATACATTTCGTTACTAGTCCTTTTTGATGGACGACCTAATTAGATAAATTGGAAGTCAGACAAATTCAGGTGACTCAAGTCCGTGGTCTGAAGCAATCCGTCGAGAATTTATTTATTTATTTGTGGACACATGATGAGATGTAAATGAACAGTGGAGAAAATAAAGTGATATTCATCGCGTACTGGAGATGACACAGAACTACTTGACACTCGTGTCAGGTATTTTGTGATGGGTTGAATTACTTTTTACGAGCTGCTGGAACGAAAGTTTTTAGTAATGAGGGCTAATAATCTTACGCTCACCACATGTCGCTAGTTGACACTGAGGTGAAGTTTTTTTTACAGAATTTCATTTAATTGACAAGTAAGTTTTAAATAAAAGTTTATCAGTTTCTATAGTATTATATTAATACACTAAACAATGCCTCAGTGGTTTACTCTTTAAATTTTTGCAAATTTTTAACTCTTCTTTCTATTTTTCTATATTTATAAATATCTGTGGTTTGGCTTATTTTTAATCTAACTATGAAATCGAAATAAAAATGATTTTAATGATTCATTTTTATTTGAAAGCTGGTGCTTCTCATGTGGTCCCATATAAATTTGATAAAGATCTGACCAGTAGTTTTTGAGTTATCCTTAATAATTCGTATTTAATTGACTTCGACTACATTGATGATGTTCTCATTTTTTTTATATTGAAGTCGGTTGTACAATTTTGTTTATTTTACCACTTGTTGTAGTTTTATCTTTGCAATGCCGTATAGCTTTTAAAGAAATGACAAAGTATTTATATCTTCTAACATTTATTATTTTCATGAAAAAACATTTTGCAAATGTACAAAAATTGCGCGAGACCTCTGGTACTGCGATTGTCAGTCAGCCTGCCAAGACTGACGATTACACGAGTAGCAAATTCTCTCTTAAACGGGAGAGTCTCATGTCCAGCATTGGACGTTTTTGGGCTAATGAAGAAAAAATATACAAATATTATTTCTGTTTCATTATTCAGAACTATAGTCAAACATTTTTTACAGAGTGCGAACTATTAGTATTTATTAAAGATCCAAAACGAAAATGGAATACCTAAATAGCAACAAACTCAATAAAGCATTCGATAGAATACCGTGCTTTATCGTTCAATATCTATTCAGCTTTTTATAGTAAAATTCGTAACAAAATTTCCGTTATAAAGAGCGTGTTCAGAGACGTACAACAAAGGGCATTTTGTAACAATACTCTAAAAGGTATGCAGGTGGAACATCGAACATTTTCTTCATTTATAAAATAAATATATTCTGTTAAAATTTAAACAATTTTAATATTTCTACAGTTACATCCTACTACGTGGAAGGAATCCTTTTCCAGGTAGGAATTCATGTGGGTAGGTACCGCTCTCTTACCTAATTATGCCGCTAAATAGCAGTGCAGTGCAAGCACTGCTATTTTGTTCCTGTCTGAAGGGTATAGAGCGCCACTATAATTACGGGATCTGAGTCATTCCATTTTTGTCCTCAGAGGTGACAACGCATCTGTAGCCTTCTTTATTAGTTGGCTGCAGTTGTCCATGGGCTGCACTAGCCACTTAACATCAGATGGGCTGTGAGTTCGTTTTTCACTTCAATTTTATAAAAAAAATAAGATTTGAATATTTCATCAGATCATTAGAGTCGCGGCAAATTGGTTCGTCTCCTGCGACTTCACTTCAACTGAGTCGGGCAGGGGAAGTGGACATCCTTCCCGCCGTAGTACACCAACACACATCCGGAGCGGCCACCGCACAACTGCCATGTTCCTCTTAGCTCACCGTGGGTGGCCATGCTGAAACCCATTCGAGGCTACGGATGCGTTGTTAGGACTAAAATGTAGAATTTTACATACTCTAACAAAGACCTGTACTCAGCAGTGGATGAAATTTTTGCATGTGTATGTTTTGTGATCCCCATCTTTAACAGGCTTTTTGATTGGTACGGCCACGCTGCAGCTATATTACAGTTGCAGCACGAATAGTACGACTCGATCAGCGAAAGACTGTGCTCGTACAGAAAACCAGTGGAAAATAGCAGCATAATGCTGCTGGGTTTCATGGTGACTGACGCGAACCGGAGACCCTTTTTACTGGTAAGGAGGCATTCTATTCTATATGATAGATGTAGGTATCTATGGGCAACAGGATTCAATTAAAATTAGGTAGATTGTGCGACGTTGTCATCCTTTACTGATGTAGCCATTCACAAGTCCCCAAGTCCACAAGGAGTGTCCCAAAACACGGTTCCGACCAGTTGCATCCATCGACTTCCTGCATCTTTTACCAGGTCATCACCCATTCTAGTAGAAGACTGTCGTACACTTCGCTTACCAGTTGTACCCTTACTTCTGTAAAGTAAGGCTTTCTCTGATATTATCAAAATTCTAGGTATTTCATTCATTCTGCGTGTGAACGAACAAACCACTTCAACTTGTGTTTGAGCTTCACACCCATAGGTATATATGATAAACAAAATAAACTGATGCTTCCTTACAGTAGATTGGTTTAAGGATACAAGTAAATTTAATATCTATTTTGCAAAGTTTCAAGAGCTCGTAAAATGTACCCTGTACACATTACGTAGGGTTCTCTAGTTACAAACCTCTTGAAAGTTATTGAGACAGAGTGTAAATTAGGTCAGCATAAATCTTAAGCAGGTAATAAAGCCTCAGTGTTCTGTTTCTTGCAATTTATAGCAATAAAATCATTTCATTCTATTTATAAGGCTATGCATAATTCAATATGATTTTAGGTAATAAGTATAACTATGACTCAATTCCATATAGTATTTACAAGCTACCGCTACTTTAAGCTTAGTTAGTAGATAAATAAAAGGTATTAGTAGCAGTTATTAGTTATTACCACTCTATTGTTCTCTTTATTTAATTATCTATACTAATAAACAAAATTGAAGTGTCCGTCTGTAATATCGAAATAGCTGCCTACTGCCTGCATTGAGCTTTGGGGGTTATTTGCACGCCACGGAAACATGAGTTATCATTTTAAAATGTTTGTCTGTCTAACCTAACCTTCAGAATGGCTAAACCAATTGTAATAAGAAATAAAGCAATGCCAGAAGTGATCTAGGCTTTGTTTTATCCGAAATTCTTGGACATAAAAAAAATAAACGAAGAATTGATAAAATATATTTTTTTACTTACTTAAATCTAACGCCACATTAATAGATATTACTCAGGAGAAGCAGGAGTGGATTGTTAGTTTACTATAATAATCCTGAAATCAGTACAACACCAAAACTCAGAGTGGCAATATAATATATTATACATATTTTAACACAGCCTCGGGTGGGTCATATCTTCTATCTTTTTTTTTTATAGAATAAGGGTGACAAACGAGCACACAGTCCACCTGATGGTAAGTGGTTGCTATGGCCCATAGACATCTTTTGCGTTTGCGAATTTAAATGCAGATGCGTTGTCAGCCGTGAGACTAAGATAGAATGCCTCTTTTCCAGTAAAAATGGTCTCCCGTTCTCTACATTCAACATACGAAACACAGCAGCATTAAACTGCTATTTTACGCTGGTATTTTCACACAATCTAAACTTTCTGCCTAATCCATAAATTATATTATATTACTGCCACTAATAACTAAATTAACACCTCATTCCTGAGGATTTGGTGGTTGGTTCTCTAACCATTTGGAGAATCATCTCCTTTTAATTTGATGTTAGGAAAAATGTTGCTCCTCATAGAAATCATTCCTGGTATGAATTTTATGCAAATTAAGATTTTGAAATTTTATGTCCACTAGATTACCGGAAAACAAAACAAATTTCGAATCCCGTCCAAATAAAAATACTAATTGTTTTTTTTTTCTAAAAAGAAACGTTACGCAAAGATATAAAGTTGTTGACATTTTATATATTTTTCGATAACATCCGGTTGGTAAATACTTTGCTTTGTAATTGGCTAGGGATTTGAATTTTGCGGAAGTAAAATCCAAACCCTATTTTATTCTTGCTTTAAATGCTGTAAGGTAGATAACGAAACGGTCATTTGCAGAGCAACAGTCGTGACGTTTAGACGCGTAGTGTTGAATCTATGTAAGTGCTACTAAAATAGTGAAACGTTCACAGCAATTGTGATAAAGTGTCTCGGTGTAGTCGTGTCGGTACACTTTTCACAATAAGTGATTATATGCCGTGAAGACTAACGCCACATAAAATATACAGTAGTAATAGAAGTGTTTAATTTTATGTACATTTATTTCATTCCTGTCCTATAGTTCGTCTAATATTTATATCTCAGAAGTGGGATCGCGCTGAAAGAACTAATGTAAGTAAACATAAAAAAAAAGAATAGTATCCCTTTTTACCCTTACATATTTAATTTGTTTAATATTGCTACGAAACTTTTCTTTCTCAATTTAAAAGAAACAACAAGTCTTGATTTTAATAGTATTTTTGGTATCACTGAAACATATGAAATATAATCAAATATGATAATATGCAAATTATACCAGTTTATTTTTTTTAACTAATACAATGATTTCAACATAGAAATAATTGGTTCTAGTCTGTATACAACATATGGTGTAAAAATATGGTATTCCACACAACATGATTTTCATCGTCATCATCATCATTACTGCCCTTCACAAGTCCACTGCTGAACATAGGCCTCACCCAAGGAGTGCCACAAAGCACGGTCCCGAGCCACCTGCATCCATTGACTTCCTGCGTATCTTACCAGGTCGTCACTCCATCTAGTGGGGGGACACCCTACACTTCGCTTGCCGGTACGAGGCTGCTACTCGAGCACATTTCTTCCCCATCGATTGTCGGTTCTTCGAGCTATATGGCCGGCCCATTGCCACTTCAGCATACTAATTCTTTGGGCTATATCGGTCACTCTGGTTCTACTGCGGATATCCTCGTTGTTAAGTCTATCACGCAGAGAGACGCCGAGCATAGCCCTCTCCATAGCTCGCTGAGTGACTTTGAGCTTCCTCATACGGCCAGCAGTGAAGGACCACGTCTCAGATCCATAGGTTATCACTGGCAACACGCACTGGTTGTATAATCTAATTTAAGGTTTTGAGGTGTGTCTGACGAGAAGATGTGTCGTAATTTCCCGAACGCTGCCCAGCCGAGTTGAATCCGTCGATTGACCTCTCGGTCAAAGTTAGTAGTCCACATACGCAAGACAAAGTGGCAGATTTTACTCTTCGGTCTTCTGTACAATTTGCTTCTGTAATATTTGTCGTCGAGTCTGCGTGCGAGACGATTCGTAATGACTCTCGAAAACAGCACGTAGACGCGGCTCAGAAGGGAAATCGGTCTGTAGTTCTTCAAGAGAGCGTTGTCGCTTTTCTTGAAGAACAAGACCACCGTAATACTGCTTCACGCCTCCGGAGTAGTGCCACCATGGAGGACGGAATTAAAGAGCTTCTGAAAGACTTCAAGTACCGGTTTTCCACCCGCTTTCAGAAGCTCCGCTGTAACTTCATCCTCGCCCGGGGACTTGCCGTTTTTAAGGTACTGGAGAGCCATTTTTATTTCAATTAGACTGACGGGATATCATCGGAATAGTGTCGGATAAGACTTGCTCTTGGATCGTTACTCACACTTGCGTGTGGCTCCAACGATGAAGTGTACATCTGCCTGTAGAACCTCTCAATCTCACTCAAAATTTCAGGTGTCCCGGAAACAATGCTGCCACGTTCGGTCTTCAGCTACAACAGTTGGCTCTTTCTGGCATACAGATCTCTCTCTGGCAAAGACTTTGGAGCCTGGTTCCGCTCAATCACTTCTTCAATGCGAGCTGTATTGAAGTTGCGTAAGTCCTGCCGCATGCATTTGGAGATCTGTCTATTCAGTTGCCTGTATGCTGTCATATCTGCTAAAGACTGCAGCTTCATTTCCCGTCTAACAACCATGAGATTAAGAGTGTGATCGGAGAGTTTTTGTGTTCTTCCGCGACGGGTCTTGGAAAACTTAGCTCCGACCGTATGGAGAGTTTCCACGAGCTTGTCATTCATATCGTCCACTACATTGCAATCTTCTAGGCACTGAAAACGATTTTGTAACTCGAGCTGAAAGGTTTTGGGACTTTGGATTAGAGCACGAGGCGGACGGAGCGTTGACTTCATTAGACGACACCTCTCCAACTTAACGTTTACGTTCAGTGTGCCTCTAACCATTCGGTGATCGCTACCAGTTTTCACCCTCGCGATCACTGAGACATCACTGAACAGTTGCCGTCTAGTCGTCATAATGAAGTCAATCTCATTTTTTGTCGAACCGTCATGGCTCGACCAGGTCCACTTCCTATGGGGCCGCTTCTGGAAGAACGAATTCATCATAAAGAGTCCCTCTTTCTCCATGAAGTCAGCCAGCTGCTGGCCCTATTGGGATCCATTGCCCTAATCCGAATTTCCCTACTTTCAGCTCACCGTTCTCTCTTGTACCTAGTTTTGCGTTGAAGTCTCCCATTAACACCGTATAGTGGGTTTTGGAATGCAAGGCTCTAGAGATATCCTCATACATTTCCTCCACCTCCTCATCGGGATGTGCCGATGTTGGTGCGTAAACCTGTATGACCTTCGGCGAATACCGTTTGGTGATTCTTTGTATAAGGTACGCAACCCTCGTCGACGCACTCCCAATCTTTACAACGTTGTTAACGAGAGACTTATGGACGATGAATCCGACACCTCCTTGGGACAGATGGTCGCCCTCCCGGTGATAGAACAAGTTGCAGGATTCGAGGATTACCGTATCCTCCCTCTTCGGACCTCGGATAATCCTATTATATGCCAGCGCAACTTTTCTATCTCTTCTTCCAGCTCCAGGATCTTCTCGTCAGTCCTCAGGGTGCGTGAATTATAAGTTGCCAGGTCGAGTCGTCGTAGGTGGCAACCGAACCTCCACCGGAGATTCTTAGCACCCCCTGCCCCGCCGTTACCATGGTCTCCACCGTAGCCAGGAATAGCGGGCCCGCCGGGGACTGGGGGCCGTTTATTAGTGTCGTTGCTCATGGGGGGTATATTGCCATAGTTGCCACGCTTGACAAGCGGGTTGGCAACCGCAGTTTTTTTTATTGGTTTTTGCTGTTATCAGAAAGATGCTGCTGCCCATCTTCTGCCTCAGTTTCCCTCTGTCGCCTCTTACGAAACCCACGGGAAGATATGGGTTAGTGGGTATTCTTACCCGCCACTACACGGGCAACATGATTTTAGTTGTATACTTTAAATTGAACTATGCTTAAAAGAAAGCAACACAAATGTCATTTTCACAATAATAAGAACATTATTTTTGATAATAAGTAGTAAGCTCCACCAATTTAAGCGTGTGCCTACTAGGAGTTATAAGTTATGATTTTTTATAAGTCTAAACAATTGTTTTTTTATTTCTGATTTCATGAGTCATGTCTAAACGGAATGGCAGTCAGTGCACAAATTTATAATTGGGATGAATGAAAATTATCCATTATTCCTTGACTAAATTAAGTGGTGTAGCAAAAACGTGGTATCAAGGGTAAAAAAAAAAAAAAAAAAGGGGTTACTTCCTTTGTTTTTTTTGTCTGGTCTGAATGTAAGTTCAAATTAAAAGTCGTCTTCTTAACGTGATAACTACGCAGAATTATCAACGGAAATGCTCGATAGGAGAGTTGGTTTTGGTGAAGTTCATTTTTGAATAATAATAAAGTTCATGCGACTCTATTATTATTCAAAAATGAACTTAGTCAATCGTTGTGAGATATTCGGGAAAAAGGCCGTTGACTATCTAATTGCTAGCATTGAAGATAGGGGCATTAGACTGGGGCACAAGGTGCAGAATTTGGTGAACCTGAACAACTTTTAAAGTTCTTTAAGTCTATTAAATTCGATCAAAAATAAAAACTCCAATGATAAGTTTTACTGCCATTAAACTATCTATACAAATAAATAAAATTGAAGTGTCTGTTTGTAATGTCAAAATAACAGCTTTTTACTAAATGCATATGAAAGTATTTACGGTACTTACAACAAAAAAATAATTTTTAAAATTTTTGTATGTCTGTCTGTCTGTTTGTTCCGGCTAATTTCCAAAACGGCTGGATCTACTTTGACGGGATTTTCACTGGGAGATAGCTGATGTTATAAGGAGTAACTTAATCTACTTTTATTTAAAAAAATAATTAGGGTTCCGCGAAAAAAAATTAAAACCCATGAAATCCATCGTAATAAATTCCACGCGGGCTAAGTCGCGGGGAACAGCTAGTCTATACTAATATAATAAAGCGGAAAAGATTTTTTTTTGTTTTTTTAAACTTGCTAATCTCTGGAACTACCAGTCTTATTTGAAAAATTCCTTTTTTGTATATGATAGATTCATGAGGAAAAATATAGGCCAGGGATCACCAATTAGGTTAATTGCGGGTCCGTTTGAAAAAAAATATAAGTTTGTCGCGTTCCGTTTGCTAGATGACGATTAGCAACCGAGATTTAAAATTTCAATAAACCAATAACAGTAAAAGAAATATTAAATAGTAATAAAGTAAGTACTAAATATTAAGGCAAAATTGGCATTTGTTTTCTGTCTGAAGTCTGAAATTAAGTTAGTGCAAACTATTGCTTAGGAGCCGTGGTAGCTCAGATGGTTAGCGCTCGCTGTAAGTTTCACAGTACGCGAGCAACCTGGGTTCGATCCCCGCCGGCACCAATGAAATTGTTAATTGCAATTTTAAGTGCTGATTTACCACATGGTCGGCGGTGAAGGAAAACATCGTAAGGAAACCTGCATGTCTGAGAAATAAGAAAAAATAATTCGAAGACATGTGAAGTTCGCCAACACGCGTTGGGGCAGCGCGGCGGACAATTCCCTGCCCTAAAAACCCTCTCAGAAATGAGAGGGAGGCCTGTGCCCAGCATTGGGACGTATATAGGCTGTAACTTTAAACTATTGCTTAAGGATGGTCATCGGTAAGACGAGATCGAAATTTATTTTTAATGTTTATCTTGGAAAACGCTGCTTTACAAATATATGTTGATCCAAATAGGTATTTACACATTAATTTTATCCAAAAGTGTACCAAGTAGGTATTTACACATTAATTTTATCCAAAATTGTTGGCAAAGAACTTCCGAATTTTTGTGTTTTAAAACAGAAGAAAAGTGAATTATCACAAATTTTTACATTGATATTATTAGATTCTTCTGGGTTCCGCACAAAATAGGTCGGCGGTCCGGATTCGAACCGTGATCCGCCATTTGGTGACCCCTGGTATAGGCTATCTAGCATTCAGCTACACTTTCCAGCTAGCCTTCAATATATTTTTTTTTTGGTGAACCGCTTTATCCGCGTGCGCTTCTGTTAGTGATACGTCAATACAATGTTCTACAAAAATATTGATCTTTACTCCATCAAAAAAAATATCCGCGATACCATATGCCTATTTCTTATACATAAGCCACAATAAGGAATTTTGAAAAAAAAACTGAAAATTAAAAAGTGATATATGAGCGTTATTATTAGGCATCGTATATTAATCCTTACGAACCGAAAATCACTTCATCATCAAGACAATTTTATGAAGATAAACTTTGGTCTTTATAGCATGTTATTTAGACGCATAGTATAAGAGATAATGAAACATTAAAATAATTCATAATCTTTTCTGGTCTCATGTTACTAAAAATATTGTCTATACTAAAGTTTTATCAATCAATCAATCGGTGATTTCTTAAATTATACGTAAGTGAAACCGTGGGTCACAGCTAGTCATATATTAAATCTTGTGAAATAAAAGACGAATTTAATGCTGTGGACACTCCACGTGCCAACGGTCAAGTTAGCGCTATAATGGTTCTATTCTAACACCTCTCGCAACAGTGAATCGTGATAAACCAAACGGTATTTGGGATGAACATCTGCCCGATATTCGGCTTGAGCTTAACACAACCGTATACGCAACTAAAAACAAGTGGTAAAATTAAAATTTTGTACAACCGATTTAAATATAAATAAAATGAGAACATCTTCAATGTAGTGAAAGTCAGTTAAATACGCATTATTAAGGATAACTCAAAAACTACTGGTCAGATCTTGATAAAATTTATACTGGACCACATGAGAAGCACCAGCTTTCGATTAAAATAATTTAAAATAAAAAAAATTGTACAACCGACTTCAATATCTATTATTAAGGATAACTCAAAAAATATTGGTCAACCCTTGATCAAATTTATATTGTACTACATGAGAAACACCAGATTTCAAATAAAGAAAGAATCATCGAAATCGTTTCACGTAGAACAAAGTTATGAGGTAACGCACATAAAAAATATAGTCGAATTGAGAACCTCCTCCCTTTTTTTGAAGTCTGTTGAAAATATTCCAACCGAACTTCTATTTGGGGATAAGGTAACGAATCCGAGTCGAGGGATACTAATTTAAATGTAGCACCTGATACCACAACAAATAACTTAAACAAAATTAGGACCGAAGAAAATTTATTAAAAATCAACAAAATAAAGGTAAAGAAAGATATGATAAACATAGAAATACAAACATAGAAAGTGAAAATAAACACAAGTAAGACGAAAATGACGTTTTTTGAAAGAGAAGAAAGTAAAACGATATGTGAAATAAGAATAGAAGGGGAGTTGGTTGAGCAAGTGGGTGAGTTTGTGTATTTAGCAGGGGTGGTAGATATGATAAGGATATAGAACGTAGAAAATAGAGTAAATGGGGCTCTACACTTTATTGTGGGAAGTTAGGATGTGTCAAAAAAGGCATGTATGGCAATTCACAATGCTGTGATAGTCCCTACCTTAATGTATGGTAGTGAAAGTTGCGTGTGACAAAAGAAGCATGGGAGTAGAATAAATGCTGTACTAATTCGGTCATTAAGGAGTCTGTTAGATCTGAGTCTGAATGACATGGGTGAGAAATTGTGTGATAAGAGAAAATTGTGGTTTGCAAGTTGATGTTCTGATCAAGGTTAAGAAAGAAATGCTTCGGTGGTTTGGTCATGTAGAGAAAGAATGAACGAGGAAAGAGTGACAAAGCAAATATATGTTGCAGAAGTGAACGGCAGAGTCGGGAAGGGATGCCGTAGACGAAAGTTTATTGATCAAATTGACGATATATTGAATGGACGATATTTAGAGTACCCTTTACCGACGAGCACGTATGCGTAGGTATATGGATGTAAAGGAGGTGAGAGAGGTGTATCAGGATCGTGTCAAATGGAAGTCCGTAGTCTCTGCCTACCACTCCGGGTAACAGGCGTGAGTGTAAATACCAAGGTTAAATTTAATAAGGGAGATCTAGTAATAGTAATTAAAGCAATTACTGGTATAGAAAGGCAATCAAATAAAAACTTGAGCCGAAATTTCAAGGGCCTTATAAAATAAAAAAAGTTTTACCTAATGATCGTTTTGTAATCGACGATACTCCGCTATCAAGAAAGGGGAGACGTTACAAAGCTGGATCATATTCAATAATAATGCGTCCACTGATTGTAATGAGCCATCGAATAAAAAAAAGACAGATTAATGTATGAATCTGTACAAATATTGAGATAAGCTTTAGGTTTTGAGTGAGGGTCGTAATCCCCAGCCAAGGTCTTCGGCTGGAGTAGCAATACCCACTCTTGTGTCTGCAATCGACGTCATGGATTGTCTGCTCCAGCATGAGGGGTCATTATCCCCTGACTAATATCATGTGTCGGTATGCACTCCCACTCGTTTGAATCTGTACAAATATTAAGAAGTATAAGATAAGATAATAGAGTATAAGTTTTAGGTTTTGAGTGAGGGTCGTAATCCCTAGCCAAGGTCTACGGCTGGAGTAGCAATATCTAATCTTGTGTCTTTTTTTTATAGAAGAGGGGGCAAACGAGCATGCGATTCACCTGATGGTAAGTGACTACCGCCGCCTATGAACAAACGCAACACCAGGGGAATTGCTGATGCGTTGCCGGCCCTTTAGAAAGGTGTAAGCTCTTTTTTGAAGGTCCCTAAGTCGTATCGGTCCGGAAAAATCGCCGGTGGTAAACAATTCCACAGAGAAGTAATCTCTGTCATGGATTGTCTGCTCATGCGTGAGGGGTCGTTATCCCCTGAGTGTATGCACTCCCACTCGTTATAAAACGTACATAAAATATTTTATATGAGTTGAAAGATGGAAAGTAAAAAAAAACTTATGAAGTCTTATTATTAGGCTAAGTTAAATGCACAATTGGTTTAAATTATACTGAACCTTTAAAAAAAATGTGTATAGCTTGAAAATGATTACTTCTGTTTTTATGTTACAATATTTTAAGATTAATACAAAAGGTACATAACTAGCGCATTAAATAAACTAATTATAAGGATCCAAATACGGTTGAATATTAATGTAATTGGATGATGTTTTGTTTTCATTACCGTATATTTCAGTTTCTTTAATCAACAAAAAAAAAATAAGTAGATTAACTGTGTTATTACAAATTTATATAACTATTGTATTATATCTAAATTTATGATTATACATATATGATTATGTACTAACTGAATTACTTAATTGTCAATGTAGAATAAAATCGCAACGAGGGACTCGTTGATCAACGGATGGCCGACATGTTGACATTTTATATATTTTCGATAATATCCGGTTCGTAAATACTTTGCTTTGTAATTGGCTATGGATTTGACTTGTGCGGAAGTCAAATCCAAAACCTATTTTATTCTTGCTATAAATGTTGTAAGGTGATAACGAAACGGTCATTCGCAGCAACAGTCATGACGTTTAGACGCGTAGTGTTGAATCTATGTGAGTGCTACTAAAATAGTGAAACGTTCACTGCAACTGTGATAAAATGTCTCGTGTGTGATAAGTGATTATATGTCGAAGACTAACGCCACATAAAATATACAGTTGTAATAGAACAAGTGTTTAATTTTATGTACATTAATATCATTTCTGTCCGATAGTTCGTCTAATATTTACAAAAGTAACAAACATACAATAATAAAGTCGAATTTGAGAATCTCGTACCTTTTTCTAATCTGTTTAAAAGACGTATGGATGAAATGCGTCGAAAAATAAAGATTGATTTATTTTAAATATCTTTGATGGATCTGGGATCTTCTTATCGTCATTGACTATTTCAATGCAGCATTATTATAACGGCCCTGTCAAGACGAAACATACCATGGTATAATAGACCGTCAGCACTACTGCACCTCAGCTGGCGACAATTGAGTTGAAAATCTTTGTTTCAGAGAGCACGAGGCATCTGTGACAGAAAACATCTGGCCGCCGAGCTTCAGCACGTCGAGCAAGTATTGCAAGACACTAAGCTTCGGATCCCGCACCTACGTCACAGTGACCGAGTGAAGCCGGCCACAGTCGAGCGTGTGCCTGCTGTACTACCCTATGTCAGAGGAGTCACAGACAAGGTTGGCTACATTTTGAAGCGAGCTTCTATTAAAACATACTTCAAGCCGCCGAAGAAGATTAGTCAATTTTTACCATCCGTCAAGTGTAATATCCCTCTACAAGATGCAGGAGTGTACAAGCTTGATTGTGAATGTGGTCTCTCTTACATAGGACAAACAAAAAGATCCATTAAAACCCGCGTGAAAGAACATATAGCTGACGTGAGGCACCGACGTTCTGGGAAGTCTGCAGTCTGTGAACATGTTCAAGATCGTCCCCGCCATTACATCAGATTTGATAGACCACAAATCCTCGCAAAAGAACACCGATTCCTACCAAGGATGATACGCGAGGCTATTGAAATTAAAAACATCCTAATTTCAATAGAGAAGATGGATGGGTGCTGCCATCTGCTTGGGATCCTATAATTAACAAAATTAAATCCAAACCCAAGCATACCACTGCAAGACTTCAAGATACTGTAAGCTCATTCTGCGTAGATCGGACCAAAAATTAATATTCAAAAAACTGAAGTTAGCCGGGCTAACTATGACATTGGGACGTCAAACACCTCAGTCCCCCCGTGACCATGGGTGCTGTAAAGCACCCGAAACGTCGGAAATTAAAATAGTAAATTAAACGCGATAAAATTCGTAAAATAGTTTTATTTGAAGACACTAATACATCAGCTGAATGTCAATCAAGATGATTACGATATGGCAGAAGCCTTTATCATATCAAAATATTATAAAAGTTTAAATCCTCGCGGATTCAATAATTTCATTTGGAACTGATGGAGCATTGCCAAGATCCAATCAGCATATTCGTCCATGTGATGTTGAAGAACAATTTGGATCACCTGGACCGGAGAATTACTAGCACACCCACAATGACAAGTGACAGCCTTTACCTTTTAAATCGAGATACCGCTTCTCAATGTTCAATCATGGATTTATAATGCTACAATCAATTCTCAGTGGTCCTATACTTGCAAGTATAGGGCCGACAAACTCAACAAATGTCGTTACTCGGGGTGACGTGCGCCCAGCAATTGCCTCTAAGTTCACCGTAGGTAACTACCATTGCTTCTTGGGCCTAAGCCTAAACTTGATTCCCCACTGGATCGAGCTACTTAATAATGCAGGGGTCAATACATGTAGATAATTCTTGACCTTGATTTATAGCAGTATTTAGAAGAAGTGTGTGTTCAACAGTGGACTTGTGACAATGATAAACAATAGCGATTACCACATTTAGCGGCCAGAGGAGCCGATATGGCGATGTGTTCAAATTTTTGATAATTCAAAACACCAAATGTTGAGTTTAGACTATGAATGTATTGTGACTATAATACTCAATGCATTTTTGTTGTAATAAATATTGCTATATTAGGAAGAGATATTGCCTCTTTTTACGTATAATATACATTAAAAAGTAGTAACACAGCCTAATTTATCAAACTGCTGGCGTCTCATTTTTAAGGTGCTGATGGAACTGTGAGTGTGAGGCGCGCTACTCACATGCGTGATATCGGACTTTACATTTATTCATTAATTACTGTTGATCAAAAGTACATTGCTGAACATAAGCCTCCCTTATATACATATAATGTCATATTGGGGATATTGCTATACATCAGACATTATCAATGTTATTTCTTCTACCGCCCCCTTTGAAAATCAATTATTTTCAGGGCCCCAATTTTTTTACACCTAAAACTTCAAAACCACAATTTCATTACTTTAATTAATTTAGTTATGGTGTGCTATATTAGTCGGTTCTGGTGTTTAAACTTACATTCTAAACTAGACATTATTATCAGTGAGAGCAATTAAAACGCAACTTTATAATTTAACAACTTCCCTGTCCGAGAAATAGACACAATAGTTAAACAATTGAAATGTTCATATATGTCTCATGGGACAGTGAAATGGTTAAGAATATATTTAATCAAATTACAAGAAACAATATAGATAGGTAATCAATTTTAGTTTTAAAACTAATCTAATGATATGGATGAATTTGATGATTTTTAACAAGTTTGTTGATATCAGGTTCGATTTTACTCAAAAACAATCGTAATCAAATATGACGATGGTAATGCTATCAAAATCGTTGAACGATCGACCATAATCCAAAGTACAACTGCGGGATTAACTTTTGTAGTCAAAATTCTTGGTGACCATTTTTAATTTGATTTTTATTTCTCGTTCGTTGTCAGTTCTATAAGTTCTTCATCCAGTTGGGGTGATACTGCTATGTTGACATTTGAAAAGAATCTAACACCTAGTTTCGTATTTCAATTTCAAAATATCCTGGAATCTTTCAATGAAATCACTATGGAGATTTTCCAAATGTTGGCAGTAGACAAGCAAGTCGTTTTGTGCAACGGATACTGATAAATTGAGAAAATTATTTAACTCACGTCTGCCGATATTCTTCTTGTGTAAGAGCAGCTTGACTACGAAAGCAGCGCCTTGAAGTTGAGATTCATATCATTAAGCAATTTATAAAGGTCTGTCAGGTATGCGATATCATTCTTTGATGTGACGAGGTTGCCGCGCAATTCTGTCTTTGTTTTCCAAAAACTCTACGACAGACTCAAACAGATTGTAAAATCGAGTCAGAAAATTTCCTTTTGATAGCCAACGCACTTCTGTGTGAAAGATCAATCGATTGAAATCTTCATCATTAGTAACACAAAGTTGATTAAATAATCTGTCATCTAAAGAGTTGTTTCGGATTTTATTGACTGCTCTGATGACATGTTGCAATGATTGAAACAGTCGTTCACTTAAATTTCTAGCAACCAAATGTTTTGATGTATAAAGCAATTTACAGCAAGCACATCTGGAATTTTGTTTTTAAGTACGCTATGAAGCCTTTTGACACCCCATCATAGCTGGAGCACCATGAGTAGCAGCGGATATAATATTTTCAAGGATTATTTAAAACACTGGAAAAGTTTTATAATTCATCACAAAACTTTTCCAGTGTTTTAAATATGGTCTCCTTTTGTGTCTGTCTCTAAATTTCTAGCAAATAATAGTTCTTGACATATTTTTCATCTTTAATAAACCTCACGTAAGACAGAAACAATGCTTCATTAGTTGGTAAAGTGGACTCATCCAACTGAACTGAAAATTGACTAGTCTTCAGATGATTGCAAAATGACTCTTCAATGTTTTCAGCTATTTCATCAATTCGAAGGAATACTCAAAGGAATTTTTCGAATTACGTCTGCCGCCGTTTATGGAGCACAGTAGTTATAACTTCTTTTATTGCAGGCAAAATTAACGTTTGTCCGATGTGTGTGGTTTACCTGTTTGATCAATTAACAAAGAGATATTGTATGAAGCTCGAAGTCCGTCATCGTCTTGCTTAGCAGCCACCGAAAAAGTTTTGATACACTTGGCTGAACATTATGTTTCTATTCCAGGTCTTGAAAATAGACTACATTTTTGTCCTTCTTATCTGGAAGCATTTTATTCAAATGATCTTGAAGTCTTGAAGGCTTCATCACTTCGTTTGAAAATGTTTTGAACAAAAAGTTGTGCCTTTTTGTTTTGAGGCAAAGATGGTTTGGTTTCTTATATTTACGCGAACACTACACATTGAATAAAACTATTTTTACGAATTTTATCGCGTTTAATTTTACTAATTTTGATTCCCGACGTTTCGGTGCTTTACAGCACCCATGGTCATGGGGACTGAGGTGTTTGACGTCTAATGTCATAGTTAGCCCGGCTAACTTCAGTTTTTGAATATTAATTTTGGTCCGATCTACGCAGAATGAGCTTACAGTATCTTGAAGTGTTGCAGTGGTATGCTTAGGTTTGGATTTAATTTTGTTAATTATAGGATCCCAAGCAGATGGCAGCACCCATCCATCTTCTCTATTGAAATTAGGATGTTTTTTAATTTCAATAGCCTCGCGTATCATCCTTGGTAGGAATCGGTGTTTTTTTGCGAGGATTTGTGGTCTATCAAATCTGATGTAATGGCGGGGACGATCTTGAACATGTTCACAGACTGCAGACTTCCCAGAGCGTCGGTGCCTCACGCTCTGGGAAGAACATATAGCAGACTTCCCAGAGCGTCGGTGCCTCACGCTCTGGGAAGAACATATAGCTGACGTGGAACATTATAGTCACGTATCACTAACCATTACGCCAGCACGCGGATAAACTTAAAAATACTTTTGTGGAACATTATAGTCACGTATTACTAACCATTACGCCAGCGCACGCGGATAAAGCAGTTTAGAGTGCTTTTCTTCTGAATTAGTTTCAATATTAAAGGCTAGTTGTGAGGTGTAGCCTAATGCACATCTCATACTATTCCTCATAAATCTGGCTATAATATACAAATTATTTTTCAAATCGGACTGGTAGTTCCAGAGATTAGCGGGTTTAAAAAACAAAAAAAACTCTACTGCTTTTTATATTAGTACAGATAATCTTGTTCGTTTAAAATTTAATATATCGCTTTCAAGATTCCTAGTAAGTTTCATCAACCTCCAAAATAACCTTTAATATACAAATTGTTCGAATATCTTTGTTTCGATTGAGGTCTAACCTCAAGACCGAACAAATTTGGTCGTATTTTTGCTCACCTTCGTTAAATATAAAAGGAACAATAAAAATGAAATTTCCATATTAAATGCGAAACGAAACACACATGAAAATTTGCGTATTATATTTTCCCTGAATGGGAAATGCGTATAATCCTCATTTCCTCATATCCCAACATTTTTTGTTCATTTTTGTTTCTACAACGTAAATCATTGCGGATATTAATATCGTAAAACAATAAACGACGATATTTAGGCTATTTAGGTATTTACATTTTAATATTAGGTATTTATCTTTTTTTTATTTATTAATTACAGCCCATCAAAGTCCTCTGCTGAACATCGGCCTACCTATCCATAGATTGCTTCATAAGGTGGATATTTGGCATAGTTATCACTCTGGCAGCCGGTTTAGCGACCGCAGTTTATTTTTAATTTCTAGTTATGTATTTGTCTAGATGTTATTTGGAAGACACTGCTGCCCATCTCTTGGTTTGTTTCCCTCTGTCGTCTCTTAAGGCACCCACGGGACGATGTGGATTAGTGGAAATTCTTACACCGCCCCTACACGGTTAATATTACTTATATTTAATATAATGTATAAATAATGAACTACTTTTGGATTATGTAATGTGATTTCACAGTATCCACTTAACGTTAGGTGGACTGTGTGCTTGTTTATCATAAACCCTAATTCCCTAATTCTTTTCTAAAATAAAATTAGCCTAAGTTACTCCTTATAACATCAGCTATCTGCCAATAAAATTCCCGTCAAAATATGTCAAGCCATTTCTGAGATGAGCCGGAACAAACAGACAGATAGACAGACAGAAAGACAGACAGACATAGAGACAAAATTTTTTTTGTTATAAGTATCGTCTATAATTTCATATTCATTTAGTAAAAAGCTGTTATTTTGACATTACAAACAGACATGTCAATTTTATTTATTTTTATAGATAACGAGCTTGCCTTGTAAAAACAGAAGTCCTGAAAGTTATTTAAAAAATATTTTGCTACTTAGGAAAACAAGGAAGTTCCTAAAATTGATGTAAGAATTATTGACAATTTATATAAAAAAATTGTCCAATAAACCTTCTAAAAATGAGAAAATTTCCAATCATAAAATCTTGATTTCCGGACCTATATTGATGCTTAGAGTAGCAACATTCTGACATTAAAGAACGCTAAAGAAATGTAATCATAAATGTTATTTTCTGTATTTTTTATTTATTTATACTTAATGTTTTGTAAGTGTGAATGCTTGCCTGTTTATTTGAGACGCCCGTTATTAACGGATTTGTAAGAGCTTGTCATTAGATTCGTATTTATCATCAAAACTATATAGTATAGGTGTTGCGGTCTGAAGGGTACAGAGAGCCAATATAATTACAGGCAGAGAGACATTTCACCTTAGTCCTCAGTGGCGACAACGCATACATATTGTTGTTTGAAGCCTACATTTCTAATACTAATACGGCGATCGCAAGAAAACCGTAGCACTACCTTGAAGCACATTATTAGTTTCTCTTTTTTACTATTATAAGCCAGTACACACCTGATGGTAAGTTAATTTTAAATCGCTACAGCCGAGTTTTTTCTTTTTAAATAGTAAATTTGACCATTTTGTAGGTTAAGATCCTAACAATTTTTCACGTATAATGTTATTTTATTAAAAAAAAAGGAAATCTCTTTCTTCGCTTCGTTATAATTGTTAGGGTTTTGAATATGGTTTCAAACGAATTTGTAATAAGAATTTATAATTTAAAAAATATTATATTGATTATAATAATGTTTTAGCCATACTAAACTCTGATCATTATCATTAAAGCCCTTCACTAGTCCACTGCTGAAAATTGATCCCCCATAAATTGTCATTCTGAGCCATCAGCATCCATCGACTATCTGCATGTTTCATCAGATCGTCACTCCATCTAATGGCAAACGCAATGCTGTTCTTGCCAGAACGAGAATGAGGCTGTAAATTTTCTTTCTTTTTTTTTGCCTTAACAAAATGAACAATCATTACGGGGGTTATACTTCTCAAAGCTTATTTAAATTACTTCTAAATTAATGGCTATAAAAATGTAAAAATGTAATGTAATATTAACAAATGAGAATAGAAATATTTTCAGACATTTGGTTAATTTGCTGTAATCGTTTTTTAAGTTTTTACTGTTAATTGTTATCGTAGTGTATGGAGAGGCAGTATAATTATTACAGGCTGTAATTGGTAATTTGGTAAAAGGTAAATTGGTAAAAGGCATTCCTTCTTTCTATAGTAAGTGGCTAATGCAATCCATGGACACCTGCAGCGAAGATCAAACAAAGAAGGCTAAAGATGTGTTGTTACCTCTGAGGACTAAGACAGCATGTAACTGGCTCACAGCATGTAACTGGCTCTATAGCCTTCAGACCGAAACACAGTGGTGTAAGCACTATTATTTGATGGCAGGAATAGGTAAGAAGAGGTGGTACCTACCCAGACGTACTACTTCAGGAAAGAAGTCCTACCACCTCGTAATCACTACCACTTACCATCAGATGATGATGCTGTTGACATTTACGTTGGGCCCAGTCGAAATTTTTTATGGTTAATATCTTAAAATGAAAATTTTTTTTACTCTTCAATATAAGGTGATCCTAACGACCAGCAGCGCGATTGTGTAACTGTGGTGGTAAACTTAAAATAAGATATTAATGTTAAAAATAATTGGGTTATAATCGATATTGACAAATTAATCAATTCAGTAAAAGTAATGGTCAAACGTCAAAATGAGCAAAACCACAATTCACACCTGCGTTACACAAGCGCACTGCTGATTCGAATAATCAAAGTTATCACCAGACCGAATATCCGAAGACTTATATCCTCTAGACCGAATTTCGATTACAACGGCCATTCTCAACGGAAACTAGCCATCTGCGCAATAGAGGATTATAGTGCACGAGTGTGTGCACAAGCACAGATCCTTCACTCTCTTAATTCGATGAAACGAAAATACAACTCGACCAGCGAGAGACCAGGCGCAGCAGCAACGGCGTTACGTACTTTCCGAGGCACTAGGGTGAAACACGGCCAAGTTCCACTTCCTCACTCCGGGCTGCTACCTAGAATTTCTTAACATAAAAACCCAAAAACTGATTTTTGCCCGACCCGGGTTTTGAACCTGGGACCTAAAAATGGACCAACATAGTAGTCAACCAAAAATAACTATGTGGACTATAAAATCAATAAAGTCGACTTTAATTTACGCGACCTAACGTTGAAATAATGCCCTTCCCATTCACTATTAAAGTTTTCTATTATCTTTAACAATTGTGGAAATTCAACTTGACTTACTTGACTTTGAAGTTGGCTAGAGCCGTTAGTTCACTTGAGGATGCTGCACTTGTGCAAAGGGATATCCACTCCTTGGTGGTTTAGTGTACAACAAACGGCATGAAATTGAACGTAGATAAATGTGTGCACATCAAATTTACTAGAAAATCTAAAATTATTCCAACTGCTTATCATATCGAACGCATTCAGATCAACGAGGTAAATGTTGTCAAAGATTTGGGTATTCTTTTGGATCAAAAACTAACATTCGTCAATCATATTGATCATGCTACAAAGAGAGCATCAAAAATGTTAGGTTTCGTAATAAGAAATGGGAAAGTTTTCAGAAAACCAGCAACCAAAATTTTGCTCTACTGCAGCCTAGTGCGTTCAATTTTAGAATACAGAAGTGTAGTATGGCGTCGCCATTTTGCAACTCATAGTCTGAGGATTGAACGAATTCAAAAAAGGTTCATACGTCATTTATCGTACTCCGTTGGCAAGCTGAGTAATCCCTATTCGTACTCTAAATCATTAGAATACTTTAAGTTGACATCACTGGACAAGCGAAGAGATATAACTGACCTAATGTTCTTCTATAAAATTATTAGAAACTACGTATGCTGTCCAGAATTCCTCTCAAAATGTTGCTTTAGAGTGGCGCGGAGAATACCTCGTGCTCCTATCAAGCCTCTAGTATGCCCATTCCGTAGGACGCTACTAGGATCGAATTCCCCGATCTCTAGAATGAGCCTTAATTACAACAAATACTGTGACCATCACCAAATCCTTGACGTACATTGTATGACAACCACTAAATTAAAAAAAAAAACAATTTTAGAGATGTAGCTTTTAGCCTTATTATTTAATGTTTCATTGTGTAAGCGATGCTTACCTATAAGTGATTGTGCATTATGTCCTAGATACTAAGCTTTAGCAATTAAGATTTTTAGTAATGTAACAATCGTTGGTAATCTAATAAAATTAAAAAAAAAAACTCCGCTGGTGTCATCATTTAGTACGTGAAGACAATGTCAATGACGAAAACATCTAGTAATACAAAGTATCATTAAATTTCAATAGCGTTAGTGATATGCTACCATGCAGTTTCTTAATGTAAAAATATTTAATTGTACAGCATATTATATTGTAAATTATTGTTTGTTTAAAAAAAAATATATATTATATTGTAAATTATTGTTTGTTATAAATGACTTTCAATAAGTATTCTTGTAATTTATTTTTATTATTGTAATGTCTAGAATAGAATATAATAAAATAAAGATTATTCTATTCTATTCTATGGTGATCTTTACACTGAGCTTATTGGCCCTAGTTAAAATTAACCTGCACAGAAGCGAGAATTACCACTAATCTTCTTTCTGTAAGGTCATTTACCGCAAGTCACTTGAATTCTAATTCAAGTAGGAAAACTTCGGCAGTCGACTTATTTAATCTAATATTATTTAATCTAATATGTTATGTTGAAAGATCGTACCGTTACCGTTACAGCCTATTAAAGTTCACTGCTGACCATAGACCTCCCCCATAAGTTGCCTCATAGGGGAGATATTTGACATAGTTGCCACGCTTGGCAAGCGGGTTGTCAATTGCAATTTTTTATTTTTAGTCGTTATTAGGAAGATCCCATGTCCATGTCCATGCCCATCACCTGCTTTAATTCCCTCTGTCGCCTCTTACAACAACATTACTTTCGCAACGTTGCACTAAAATAAATAATCTCCATCCACTTTATAGCCCTGAGTCCGATGAAGCTGTAAGAGCTAAAAGGCTAACAGCAATAACATCATCAGAAACCAGAAAAAGCGGCTCAGATGCGTGATATACGTGGGTGAAACTGCGGGGCACAGCTAGTAATAAAAAAAACTGAGAGACATAATATGTAGTGAGATATAATAAAACTGGGAGTCGATGTAGGTATGCTTATGGCTCAGGGCCGTGCTTTGTGGAATTCGTGATGAATTTCAGTGGATAGAATGTATTTCGCTGTAGTGATGAAGATATTATTCGAATGTTTAAAGTCATTTGGTTTCCTCTGTAATAGTTGGAATTTTTTGAAGGAATTTCAGCAAATATAAGTAGGAGGTCAAAAGAGCTGTTCATGCTTTTAATTTTAATATTAATTAAATGGCTGTAAGATTAAACTCAAATTACTCAAAGCAGAAAGAGGTTCGTGTACAGCTGACATATTTATACAAAAGAACTTTACTGGATCGTTTATATTTTTCCAAAAAAGAAAAAAAATTATTCAAATTCAAATATCTTTATTAAATTTAGGCTTGTTTAAAGCTCTTATCAAAATCTACATTGATTTGGATATCACCATAATTGTTAAGTTACACAATCTCCTAATAACTAATATAATGAAAGTAAGGAGGAAGTGTTAAGAAGTACTATACAAAATATATATATATATATATATATAAAGTATTATACAAAATTTGTAAAACTGTATTTTTTAACTGTTGCTTAAAATTAACAAACGAATATTAATATCAAAATATACAATATTTTATTATATACAATATTAAAAACTATAATAAAAAAAACTAAAACTAGTAGTTTAATTATCAAACAGTCCTACTCCACGCGGTATCGTGCCAAGAACGCTGGCTGCGTTTCCCCGCTGAATGGCTATACTTAGCCTTTGAGCGAGAAAAGAGCCAGCCCTCTTATCACCAGCAGCAACAACCAGCCGCGGATGGAGTTCCTTTAAGAACTTCATCGCACGTGGACCCCACGGACCGATAGTCTCTACAGAAAGTGGCATAAATATGTAGTCATCTCAGAGACTCATATTTGCGCCACTTACTCAGTTCAGCTGCCTCTGATGCCGCTCCGGCTCTGAACGAGGTACCCCTGAGATGAGAGGCCGCCAAAGTGTCTACGCAAGTAGCATCCCACACTAGGGCTTTACCTCTCTCCCAAGGGACCAATGTCATACCGTCGGGTCTCCTGCCATCGTCTCTAAATATTCCACAAGGCTCTAAAACCGAGGGAACATTTATAGAGACAAGAGCCCTTCGGATGACATCGTTCAAAGAACCGTGCCGTGAAAACCTACCAGCACTTTTCTTACAAGAAAGTCCGTGGAGCCCAAACTTGTCGACGCTGCTGCCACAGGGGCACTGATGGGGTTGACAAATCGCCGCTCCTAGTCGGATTCCTACAGCGATGCGTAAGCTTTCCCCTCAAGTAATGTGCCGAGATTACTTGATGGTAAAGCGTGTAACCAGTGACTAGATTCCTTAGTCGAAACAGCTAGAAGGCATGCCTTATCTTGGTCACTATGGAAATTATGAAACAAATCTTTCTGCACCCTCTGTACCAACGGAATATCCCATTGTTTTTGTTGGTTAACTTCCAATGGAATATTTTTGGCGGGACAGAGCGTTTGCCATGTCTGCCCTGCCTCCGTAGCAAAGCACAGGTCTACTTTATTATTTAAAATTATGTTACATAAATTACTGACACTATGCACGGAAGCAAGGAAAGCAGGCAATGCAACGCTAGAAAGATTTCACACCAATACCAAATTTTATAGGTAAAGTAGCTTGAGTCCAGGCTGTTGTATTTAAAGTTAAATTTAGAATTTTTTCTATAGCTATTTTAAGATTATTATCAATATCTTTTAAAATATCCGAACATTTCCAGACTGGACTCGAGCGGAGTAAGTATATTAAAAATCAATGTTAAAAATAATGTTTTGGTCTACTGCGACAAGCTTGGCAATTTACCGCTGAGCCTAGAACTCTACAAAATTACATACAAAAGTTCAAAAAGTAGTCCAATCAGACTGCTTTTTCTGTCTCAAAATACGTCCAGGTACGTAGCACCCTCTTACGTATTTTTTCCACCAAATAGCAATACCAGCACTACTGTGTTCCGTTCCGGGATGACTGGAGTGTCCATGGACTGGAGTAGCTACTTAACATTAAGTAGACTACTTTCCGTTCGTTTGTCACTTCAGTTTAAAATAAACCACATAATTTAAGTAAATTAGCAAAAAGTATAAAAAGAACGGATTTTATAAATGATATTAAAATACAAAAATTTACAATGTACCAAAGAAGCTTCTACGTTTGTTGTTAATTCTCTGAAAAGCTTCTCCCACTAGATGGAGTGACAACCTGGTAAGACATGCAGGAAGTCGATGGATGCAGGTGGCTCAGGACCGTGCTTTGTGGCATTCCTTGGAGGCCTATGTTCAGCAGTGGACTTGTGAAGGGCTGTAATAATGATGATGATAGTAGTAGTAATATTAGTATATTAAAGAACAGTTGAAGACAAGTATTTTAATTGATGTAATAGAAATTTTAATATAATCTTAAGACTGGATTAGAGCGAGTGCTATAGTACGCACTTATGGATATAGACCTGGGTGATAGAACCTCAATATAATATGTCTGCCATGCAAATGTATGTCTAATATATATGTCTAATAATATTATCAATAACATATATAAATTGCAGCTTTATTGAAATAATGTAAAATATAAAGAAAAAATTGTACTTGTCAACCTATTTGCCATGACCTTGGGACCGCCATAGGTGTCTGCCAATGTTATTTTTCAGTAACTTTTATTAAATATTTCAAGATTTCAAAGCGGCAGACTTATTACTTTCACGTTTTTTTCGATCATTTTTTTACACCTTTCACACCTGAGCGTCTCTATATCAACCGGCGCGCTGGTCAAACTAAAGAGTCCCCATTTCATATACCGCAGGTATAGGGGATTAACTGAAAAAAAACGTGAAGCTTATTGAAATACCGTAATGCCGCTCACCGGCTCTTAGACCAATACAATACAATTTGCTGTCAACATTTAGTGAAATAATATTTTTTCCATGTAGGTTACGTGATTACGAATAATATTTTAAATATCTACACTTTATAAAAAAAAACATAATGATGGTATTAAATGAAATAAATAAATAAATTTAAAACTTATAAGAAATATGTTAGTAATAATATGAATAACAGATTATTTTTGTTTATCATGTAAAATGCAGTAGATAGGGTGTTTCAATAAAGTTTACAAGTTTATTCCATGAAATATGTATGCAATAGGTTACATGAGAGTGCACTGGTTGCAATTTTCTAGCGCATTCCCAGTGGGCATTTACAAAATTTGAAATAGCAGTTGTGAACTTCGCAGACCGCAATAGAAAATGTACTCTCACTCATATATTATGTCTGTGCTACAATGCAGTATATTTGCTGCATTATAGATTTTAAACAACGTATAATATGTCCTGACAAACAAGATACGTTCTACTATTCGAACTCTATTGTTAGAAGTTATATTACGTATATTAAAGATGGACTTACGCTTCGCGTAGTGTATATTTTCTTTGCTTACGCTACATGAAGTCGATGATAATATTCTACTAATTAATTTCAAACCGACGACAACATTCGAATACTTTGAAAAGCTATCAAATATGCAGAAAAGCTCGCCGTAACTACACAGTACGCGAGAACCCAGTTTCGGTCTGCGCCGGCACCAATGAAATTATTGATTGCAATTTTAAATGCCGATTAACTACGTACTTGAGGGCGAGGAAAATATCCTGAAAAATCCTGCATATGAAGAATAAAATATTACAAAGCATTCAGTGGTACGTATTAACACTTCACTTTTAATATTTTTTGGATACCTTTTGGTAAATAACATAAGCTCTCACGCATGGAACCAAAAAAAGCTACAAAACTACTTCCAAACTACACGGGCTACAGCAAGGGTGTGGAATAATGTGGCAGCATCCGTCTGTCCGTCTTCAAGGCAAGAGTGAATAGGATTTTTACGCTAAGATAATACGATTTACTATCTAGGGCTCCATCCCCACTTACCACCCCAGGTGGGATTGTAGTCAAGCACTGGCTTATAATAAGTAAAAAAAACATCTATTCATACATCTCTCGTTTCTCTCGCTTCTTTCATCCACATATACGAGTATATGCATACATGCTCTTCGGCTTAAAATATTAATTCATTAACACCAATTTGATCGATAAATATCCATCTAGGGCGGCCCTTGCAGACTGCTCCATAAATTTGCTTTGTGTCTCTTTCTTGATTTGTGAAGAGTATAGAAGTTTCTTATTAAAATTCATAAATATAAATGTTATATTTTAAATGTTATGTAAATAATATTTTTAAAGTAGAATAAGCGAGCAATATATTAAAAATAATAATAGTGAGATCGGATGTTCAACTTACTCCTTTGCTTACACAATTAATCATTATCAGCAATAAACAGTTTACCGCACTATACATTCAATGTCGAGTAGCTACCTATAAGATATGACCATGCTGTAATACGTCCCGGTCATAATCATACAGTTATGAAACGTGATAGGAAGGGTAGGGCAGCCTCACTGCAACATAGCCTTCTTCACTTGTATTATTATAACTAACCCGACGGACAGAATGACGACACCGATTAAACTAAAATTTCTATTAACCCATCGTTAAACCAGCGTTTATATACATGAAAGTTAGAAACGACGTAGTCTTATGCATATTCATCTAACAAAGATAGACAATACCTATCCGTTCGGAGACAGTATTGAGGTCATCAAGCGTAATGCTAAGGTCTTGTAAGGATTCTGCCATAATTAGCGAATACACATCCCACTGAAAGAAGACCTAGTCAATCGCCGACGGTTTGACAAAATGAGATTGACTTCATTGTGACGACTAAACGGCAACTGTTCAGTGATATCTCAATAATTGCGAGGTTGAAAACTGGCAGCGACCACCGAATGGTTAGAGGCACACTGAACCTAAACGTTAAGTTGGAGAGGTCACGTCTAATGTCAACGATTTGTCCCCCTAGTCTAATCCAAGGCACCAAAAGCTTTCAGCTCGAGTTACAAAATAGTTTTCAGTGCCTATAAAACTGCAATACAGTGCACGATATGAATGACAAGATCTTGAAAATTGTCCATGCGGTCGGAGCTAAGTTTTGCAAGACCCGTCGTGGAAGAACCCAAAACACCCTCTTAATCTCATGGCTGTTAGACAAGAAATGAAGCTGCAGTCTTTAGCACATATGACAGTATACAGGCAACTGAACAGACAGATCTAGAAATGCATGCGGCGGGACTTACGCAACTTCAATACAGCTCGCATTGAAGAAGCGATCGAGCGGAATCAGGCTCCAAAGTCTTTGCCAGAGATCTGTATGCCAGAAAGAGCCAACTGTTGTAGCTGAAGACCGAACGTGGCAGCATTGTTTCCGGGACACCTGAGATTTTGAGTGAGATTGAGAGGTTCTACGGGCAGATGTACACTTCATCATTGGAGCCACACGCAATTGTGAGTAACGATACAAGAGCAAGTCTTATCTGACACTATTTCGATGATAATATTCTGGACGTTAGTCTGAGCAAGATTAGAATGGCTCTCCATCACCTTAAAAACGACAAGGCCTCGGGCGAGAATGGAGAATTACAACGAAGTTTCTAAAAGCGGGTCGTCCTCCATGGTGGCATTACTCCGGAGGCATGGAGCAAAAGTGCGGTGGTCTTATTCTTCAAGAAAGGCGACAACGCTCTCTTGAAGAATCGATACAGACCGATTTTCCTTCTCAGCCGCGTCTACTGCTGTTTTCGAGAGTCATTACGAATCGTCTCGCAGGCAGATTTGATGACTTCATACTCTTTGGCAAATTTTACAGAAGACCGATGAGTACGATTTGCCACTTTGCCTCGCGTATATTGACTATGAGAAAGCCTTTGATTCCGTCGAAATTTGGGCGGTGCTACAGTCACTTCAGCAGTGCCAAGTCAACTGTCGGTATATCGAAGTGCTGAAATGTTTGTACAGTAAGGCTACGATGGTTATCCGAGTCGCTACCAGAGAATAAATCCTATCCAACTGCATAAATGTGTAAGACAGGGTGCCGTTATATCCCCGAAACTTTCACCGCTACATTGGAAGACGTTTTCAAGCTACTGGACTGGAAAGAATACGGTATTAACCTCAATGGCCAATGGCGAGTACATCACTCACCTAAGATTTGCCGACGATATAGTGGAGGACTCAATAGTGCCTCCCAATGGATAGGTCTTAAGATGAACAGGGACAAAACAAAAATCATGTGTAAAGTCCATGTCACATATATGCCAGTAGTTGTTGGGAGCACTAAGCTTGAAGTTGTTGACGAGTATCTGGAGTACTTGGGACAAATAGTCCGGCTAGGTAAGTGCAACTTCGAGCAAAATGTCAATCGATGGATTCAACTCAGCTGGGCAGCGTTCAGGAGATTACGATACATCTTTTCATCAGGATTACCTCAAAACTTCAAAACATGATTTTACAACCAGTGCGTGTTGCCAGTGATGACCTATGGATCTGAGACGTGGTCTTTTAGGCCGTATGAGGAAGCTCAAAGTCGCTCAGCGAGCTATGGAGAGGGCTATGCTTAGGGTTTCTTTGTTTGGTAGAACCAGAGTAATCGATACAACCTAACGGATTAGTAAGCTGAAGTGGCAATGGGCCGGCCATATAGCTCGAAGAACTGACAACCGATGGAGAAGAAAGATTCTCAAGTGGCAGCCTCGTACCATAAATATATTAAACGACGATAAAGGCCAATCCCCCTGCAAGGGGAGAGGCCCTAGCCATCATTTGACTTTTACGGGCTAATATAGAAGAAGAAAGAATTAATTTCAAAATCAGCTATTCATTTGTTTATATCCATGGACTCTAGGTAAGTTCGAGCTATTTTTGAATATGAGTTCCCACGTGTAAACAATTGTTTCAAACGGCACGCAATATCAATGATATATATGATACTAACACTACTAACGATCTAATTGTGCGTTATTCGTTTGATGTCCGATGTTCGTTTGAGAAAGTTGAACCCCATTGAACTTCGTGACCGCCCGAAATAGAAGGATGATAATAACGAACTGAAGGTGATAGTGGAAGCGTATTTGGCTGAGCGTATCAAACTTCGGCTGAGCTAGCTTCGGCTTTTGATGTCAGTTTCATAACAATAAGAGATCAGTTGCGGCAAATTGGTAAAAAAAAACTTGACGAATGAGTACCTCAGCCAGAGGCCCGAGTCCATATTGCTGAATCAGCATAGAAAGGGGGAAATTTTGAGTCTAATTATTACTCGCGATGAGAAGTGAATCCTACATTACAATGGCAAGCCTACATCACAAGGGTTAGATACAGGTCACAGGTCACATACAACGGCTGAAACGAAAGAATGACAATGGTCGATTGTTGGTGCTATTCACTTAAACGTCTTGCCATCGTCAATTTTTTTATTTTTGTTTCTAGTTTTTTTGCAACGACATTAGATGATGCATTGTATATAATATACACTCGATTTAGTAGTTATATTCATCGACATTAAAATCGTTCATAAGTATTTTCTTTTCAGTTTTGTATCAAGAGTATATCGCATCAAATGTATTTATTTTAAGTAAATAAAGTTTCTATAACCATCAAGCTTCTAAGGTGTTACTACTGCTGACCGTTTTTGTCAAGAATTGCAAATTATATTAAAGAAGCTGGCACTCAAAGAACCCGGATTGGTGAACTGCTCTTCGCCATAGCTCCTTCAGCGAAATTAGTAGAGCTAAAGCTGGAGACCCTTTCCCACCTACCATATTATCCAGATCTTATCCCTCACAGACTTCCACATTTTTTGGTTGTTGAGATCACTTTATGATAGGCAAAAATATAAATTCCGTGGAAGCAGTAAATAAAGCATTCAAAGAATTCATCGATTCTCGTGCACCACACTTTTATAGCAATGCACATAAAATGACAAGAATCTTTTAATATCACAGGTAAAAGTAAAGACCGAAATTACTTAGCATCTACGGACATAACTAAAAGTGATAAATACATATGTGTTTTGTTACGATGTGTTATGTAATTTATTCATGATCGTGTCACTCCACAATTTACTGTACAAAGGCCCCAGGTCATTTATTTTGAATCGATACTTGCCACAAGTGCTTACTAAGATATTCACTCGGATAAACAAACACACTAATAACTAAGTAATTTAAAGTTGAGAATTAATCAAAGACTAATTAGTAGAAAGGCAATTTTACTATTGTTCAAAAATTTAATGCGTTGTTCTGGATATTTTCATTACGAATTTCTTCTTTTGAATGGAATATAATATAAGGCAGCTGAAATTAATTGCCTACTTTCTTAAATAAATACATTTCTTAAAACATGTATATATTTCCTAATCCTCAAGCCAGTTCGTTACCAATCCACAGCTCTGATATAAAACAAAAATGCACCAGCCTATTCTTAAGCGCACTGACAGATTTCACATGTAAAATAACTTTTAGTTTCTTAGACACAATATACGGCAGAGCCATGCTGCAGCTATATTAGTAGTATATTTGTAGCACGAATGGGTCGGCTCGACCGGGGAAGGACCACGCTCTCACAGAATACCAGCGTAAAATAGCAGCTTAAAACTGTTGTGTTTCGTATGGTGAGTCTAGAGAACCGGAGACCCTGTTTACTGGAAAAGAGGCATTCCATGTTAGTCCTCACGGGTGACAACGCATCTGCATTTTGATTCTTTATTGAGGATAGATGTAGATGTCTATGGGTAACAGCAACCACTTACCATCAGGTGGATTGTGTGCTCGTTTGTCACCCTATCCTATAAAAAAGGTGTTAGGACTCATTTTCTGCTTAAATTTCGTCGCCTTTTACGACACCCTTGGTACGATATGATGTAGTGGATATTCTTACACCGCCACTACAAGGAGACCTAATTAAAATGCTATAATAGCAATGTCCATATTAACACAAATTAAAAATATAATTTAATAATTTATTTGAGTACCTACTGAAATTAAATGAAATTTCTTATAAAAATTGAATGCGAGTTTTCAATCTAAATTCGAATCTTCAAAGTCAACGTTAATTAAGAGAGAATAACGCGAAAGTAGGTAATTTATTCAATGTCATGGAGGTTTTGGGACTACGCTGATTGAATTTATTTAAAAATATTAATTTATAGTTTCAACTTGTGCCAAATAGATTGGATAAATCTGAATTACATTAACTTTTTTTGATAAACAAATTGTCATTAGAAAGAGAAAGCAAGTACTGGTAGGACTACTTCTCTGCCTAGGAGTCCTTCTGGGTAGGTTCCCTCCTATTACTTTTTTGTGTAGCCAAACAGCAGTACGTGAACTCTAAAGAGTTTATAGAGCCAGTAAAATAACCGGGTGTAAGGCATTCCATTTTACTCCTCAAAGGTGCCAGTCAATACATATTTAGCCTTCTTTGTTTGAAATTGTTTGTAAGCTTGCAGGTGGTCATGTGCTGCAGTAGCTAGTCTCAACTGAGACAAGCCATCTGCGCAGCCCGGGATTATAGCGCAAGAGTGTGTGCACAAGCACAGCATATATTATATAATCCAGAAGAGATTTTCCCTCGTTTTCAGCATTCCGACACGAACGGGGAGAGATAAGCCGCAAGGGCTTTACGCGCTTTCCGTGGCATGTGAGTGAAATACCGCCAACTTTCTTCTTCGGATTGCTAATGAGAATTTCCTGACAAAAAAATCCAATAACTGATTTTTGGCCCGATCCGGGATTTAAACCTGGGGCCACATGAAAACTAAGACTTGTGAAATGCTGTAATTTTGGTCCACCTGATAATAAGTGGATGTTATAGCCCATAAAAACCTACACCTATCATCAATTAGGAATGAAAATGTAGATGCATTGTCAACCCTGATTACTACAAAATGTCTTCGGTTCTCGTCACCATACGAATTGAATCACATTATGCTGACGTTTTGTGTTGATGTTCTGTGCGAGCGTAACTCTACCATGGTTGAATCGACCCTTTCGTGCTACAACAGTAATACGCTTTAGTGTGACTCTACCAAGTACAAACGTTGTTTCAAAATAATTGATCCTTCATTAAAAATACAGTTAAAATTTACAGTATAAAAATCCCTGCGTAATAAAAATGACATCAAACAAAATGAGTGCAAAAAACTTTTACATATGAGAATGTTTTTCATAAAGTTTATTCTCTAACAATTAAATGATTGCTGGTAATTTGTCGGGCACATGTGTCGTTAAGCGCAAGACATTTTATGAGGGAATTAATTAACGAAGAATTAAGGAGACGCCCGAGCTTAATTATTCGTATTCTGGATGTAAATTATGAAAGTGAACTAAATTTGGGTAATTGGAACACTTATGGTATATGTTACAAATATCTCAGATTCAAATAATAATAATATATTTTATTTGAAATTTTTTCATTATTTACATTACAATAATTTGCAGACGCCAGCATCATTGAAACTAATTTAAGTGCTAATTAGGTGATGAAGGAAAACATCGTGAGGAAACCTGCATGTCAGAAAAAAAAACACACATTGTGGCAGCACGTTTGACATCCAATGACATATTTTGATTATATTATTATTATTATGGGATATTTATGAAGTATTCTCATTTGGTTGGCTGAATAAATATATAAAAGAAATATAGTAAATAAATATACATAAATATAAATGTATATATATTAAATATACTAACACAAATAATACTTAAATAAATAAAACCCAACCAAATGGAAGCCTCGGCAGGGGAGACCAAACGGCCGAGGGTTAGGGGAAAGGAAAGAAACCGGCGGACGATGCGGGCGGTGTCGAGAGCACCGCCTTCTGCATTTGAGCACGGAGTGGTCCTTCACGGAGTCCCAGTCGCCTCAGATGACCTGAGAGGCTGACGGGGATTAGCCCGTTCGCAGAAACGACCACAGGAATAATTTCGGTCAGCAGACCACTACATATCGGTCACCTCGTGAGCCAGGTCTAGATATTTTGTCAGCTTATCTGTTTGGCTTTCACGAGGTTCTCGTCATAAGGAATGGTAATATCGACCAAAATATCCTGACTGTGCCCGGTCCATCAGCACAATATCAGGCTTATTCGCAAGAATTTTCCTGTCTGTGATGATGGCCCGGTCCTGCAGAGCTGGCGCGGTCATTTTCGAGCACGGCTTCCGGCAAGTACTTATAATATGGCATTTTCCTATCCACGAGACCGTATTTCAGAGCGAGCTTGGTAGAATCCTGGCTACTAGGTTGTGTCTGTGCAAATACTCAGTGTTAGAAAGCGCCGAACAACCGGAGATGACATGCCTAAGTGAATCGCCGGGATGGCGACAAGCTCGACAGATGTCGACGGCGCCATCCTTTAGATGTATCTCCGATAATTGTTGGTCTTAATAACCTGATCCTGTATCGCACAGACAAAACCCTCGGTTTCCAAAGAGGTCACCGAAACGTAGCCAGTGGAGGGAGGCGATCTGATGAAAGGCTCATGTAGAGCCTTGTAGAACCTCCGTGGAGCTCCTTCTCCTTCCATACGGTCTCCCGGTCGGAAATGCACTGTACTGCTGGTCTTGCCATTGCTCGTTGGCTAAGGATAGAGGAGTGCCTTTATCACACGAAATGACGTCCCTGTAGAATGGATCATCCGATCTCGTCAGAAAGTAATTACGGAGGCTGCACACTTCGCGATTATGCATGGTGAGAGCGCTCAAAAGCCGCGCCCACCATGTTTCCGCGGTGCACAGCCTCATTACTGACGATCTCGGATTATATATCCTGTGGATCGTCACAACAGGGAATTTTTCTATCCAGAGCGTTCAGTTCGGCCTGAGTCAACCTGGTATGCCAAAGGTATACTTGAGAATAGGCATGATCCAACCGTTATATGCGTGTGTCTTATTAACGCCCGACAAAGATTGTTAAGCACTTTTGTCAAGCGTTTCATGTCCGCCTCATCGATACCTATGTTCTGTGACATACCCAGGTATCGGTATGTTTCAACCTCGGATAGATTCTATGTTGATGGGCATAGATAAGTCTATGCCCTCAGAGTTAGCAACCCACCCTTTCGACATGGAGGACTGCACACTTATCCGTCCCATGCTCCATTCTAATAGAATTGCTAAATGCGCAAGTGATGTTTAGCAATTCCATAAGATGGGAGCGACTGGAGGCGAATAATTTGAGATCATCCATATAGAAAAGGTGGTTCACTTTATACCTCCTTTCCGAAGCTGAAATCCTCCCAGAACCCTCCAGTAAGGTACTGAGAGGGTTTAGAGAGAGGCAGAACCAGATTGGACTCAGACAATCGCCCTGGAAGATACCCTTCTTATCCTTATGTGGTTCTCCGCAGCCGTCATCCGCTCGCCTAGATGACAAAGGATCGTACCACTGCTCCATACACTGCCCGAGGAAGTCTCTAACTGTACAGTCAACCTTGTACAGCTCGAGGACCTTCTTCAGCCATGTATGAGGCACCGAGTCGAATGCCTTTTGTTTTTATTATTATCATTATTAATATTATTTTGAATTGAGATGCTACATTTATCGATTAAGGTTTTTCCCTGTAATGGTAGATGTTAGTAGGAGATATAAATAAATAAATAAAATTTCCCTGGCCTGACTAAAACCATGTAATAAATGAGAGGAGACCCTTGCCCTGTGATGTACGTATATAGGCTGTAACACGAAGCCCAAATAAAACACAGTCCGTGTTCTTGTATGGGCAAATACTTCACACAAGCGATACTACATACAATAATTTTACCTCTTAGCTTTTTAATGAAGAAAATCGTAAAGTCTAATAATATACATACTATAATAATATATATGAAATTGTATATGCCCGTAATAGTTCACTCTGTTTGACAGGGGCCTCCTACTGTAAGTTAATTGTACTATGCCTATAACCTCCGCGGAAGTGCAAGCAATAAGTTGACAAAGTTTTACCGCAATCTAATGAACGGATGGCAGCGCATAAAATACGAACAAACAAAAATAATTTTTTATATCATATTAGAAGATTTACTTTAAATATCTTATTAAAAGATATCGTTAGTATAATGTTATACTATATACTTTAATAAGTTTCGAAATTGATATTTAAACAAGCAAATTACTACAAAATCGAACTGACGTGTCAAAGTTAAAAAAAAGAAGATTTTAAGTAACATAATTCAACTAAAGTTAAATTAACACAATTGACCACACTCATACTACGCACACATTAACACACCCCCACAAAGAGAGCATGTTCGCATAATTAGTAGACGACACGATAAGTGACGCTCAGTGAGTTGCATCTGGACAGGACGCAATTAAGCCAATTAATGTTGCACGTTGCTTGTTGCAGATTTCGTAAACTGATATTTTTTTTTATTTTAAGCTACGTTTTTTGTAATTCTTATATTTTTTATTATAACCATTGAAATCACGACAAGGACTGCCTACTTACTCGCGCCGACTAGGTCCCGCAGGCCAACGTTTCATTTACTTATTTTAATATACATAAGTACACGAATCTATATCTAATAAATCTGTAGCAAAGTCGTGTCTGTAATTCTAATATTTCCTGAAAAACAAATTCAGGGCTAAATTATTGGTTTTTCGAATTTTAACACTGTTTTTGACCATACCATGATATGGCTTAACCAAATCAATAAATAGAGATCGTTTGAAGATATTAACAACAAAACACAAAATCGCAATTTTTATTGATTTATTATACTCGTATTTGCTTTAACATTGAAATTGTTAATATTGTTAAATGATTTCACTATTTACCACTAGCGGTGCTGATAACGCATTTTTTAACAGAATCCACGTCACATTATGACTAATTTATATGTTATATGCTGTCGCTGATATCTATTACTAAATGGTTGCTTTCGTATGATTTGGCCAACCGTGAATGGACAACCGCAGATGGTGGATAAATGTACAAACGTTGACATTTATACAATATGGCCAGTAATAATGAGAGCATCCACGACTTTTTGTGCCATCAGGGCGGCGCCACTAGAAAGTGAGGTATAATATTTGATAGATTTCATAGCGGCGAAGTTAATTTGTTCGGAAAATGTGAAAGTTATTTTTTTTCTGTACTATTAGCTATATTTTATATTAATACCTTTAAAAATAAATAAAACAAACAACAGATATTCATAAAAGTGGAAAAATTTAAAAAAAATGTTAAAAATGTGCAAAAAATTAAAGAGCAAACCACTGACGCATTGTTTTGTGTATTAATATAATACTTCAGAAACTGATAAACTTTTATTAAAAAACAACTTCTCAATTAAAATACATTGTGTAACAAAAAACTTTACCTCAGTGTCAACAAGCGACATCTGGTGAGCAGAAAATTATTAGCCCTCATTGGCTATGTCTTGAAATGGTTCCGATTCATGAAACGGTCGAGCACTACATTATATGATCAATTCTACTACCTAACTTTATAGTTTTGACTTTCTTAGTTTTAATCTAATAATAGCATCATCCACTTACTGCTAAATAAACTAATAATAAATAACTGATAAAAATAAACAGAATGCTACTAAATACTTATTAATATTTAGCATCAAAAATTGTCAGATTTATAATATCGACACCGGTGGCCATTATTGGAATGATCTGTCGTAATTGCCACGTTTAGCAAAACGAAAAATTAAACTATTATACTGGATACTGCGTACACAAACTGTTATTAAAAGAAAATCTTTAGATGAACAAATTCGTTGTCTTTTTTTTTAATAGGATGAGGATAATGATTTCTTATATTTACGCGAACACTACACATTGAATACAACTACTTTTACGGATTATATCGCGTTTAATTAACTTATTTTTTTATTTTTTATTAATTCCTGACGTTTCGGGTGCTTTGAATTAATAAAAATTAAAATAAAAATATAAAAATAAGTTAATTAAACGCGATATAATCCGTAAAAGTAGGATAAGGATGACAAGCGACCACACAGTCCACAAATTGTGATTAGAAAGAGAAAGCAATTTTTTTATAGAAATAGGGTGACAAATGAGCATACAGCCCACATAATGGTTAGTGGTTGCTGTGGCCCATAGATACATCTATCCGAATCAAAATGCAGATGCGTTGTCACCCCTGAGGACTAAGATGGAATGCCTCGTATCTAGTTAAAAGGGTCTCCGGTTCTCTATACTCACCGTACAAAACACAGCAGCGTTGCTGCTATTTTACGCTGGCATTCTGTGAGAGCGTGGGGTCCTTCCCCGGTCGAGCCGACCCATTCGTGCTACAACTATACAATTAATATAGCTGCAGCATGGCTCTACCACGAGAAGAATGTCTATCGACATAGGATTAATTTCACCAACTTCATTTTAGTATTATGTTATCCCATGTAGGTAATTGAAAATTGAGTTTACTCTTAGATTGTATTTCTATTTTATGGAATATTTCGTGGCATCGTTGAATGACTAATTACTAGGTAATCACAATTATGCAAATTTTTTTTTTCAGTTTTTATGAATTTTATTTAAACAAATACGAGAGCAGTGCAGCTCGCTGTTAGATTTCATGGACTGGGAGCAAAACCTCGATTCCTGCGAGGACCAATAAAACTGTTACGGGTAATTATATGTGCTGATTTACCCCGTGTTCAAAAGTGAAGTGGTAAAGAATAACTTCGTGGAGAAACCTAGATATCCGAGTAGTTAAAAAAAAGTTGTGGACATGTAAGAACCGCTAATTGCAGCATTGATTTAGATAATTGATAATGATAATTGCATATTGATGAGGGTTGTAAAACTGTTACGTTTCACTGATAAAATTTTGAAAGTCACTTGTTAAAGCCGCGAATCGAACCGAATCAAACGTAAATATCATAGTACATAAGTAACCCAAATTCGATCCACGCCGACACCACACAAATTTTTATTGTACTTAGAAGTTTCGACTTTCCACATTCTCGGTAGTAAAGGTCTGAGAAGTTAAAAAAGATCGAAAAATAATTTTATTTCAGGATTCTGTCATCCCGCGTTGCGGTCAGTGCATCAAGTTCTTTTTAACTCCAAAACGCTCGGCGACCTGTTTCCTGTAGTAAGTACTATTTATTATAATATCGGCTATTATGCAGTTTTTATTTCATTCGCATTTTCGGAGATGTTACATTTTTCTTTTCATTGTACCGAAAATACTAATGGTAAAGATGACGAGTAGAACTCATCATCGTCATCATTACATCCTATCAAAAGTCCACTGCTGAATATAGGCCTTCCCCATTCTTTGCCAAATAGGCTGAATATTTGCCGTAGTTGCCACGCTTGGTAAGGAGGGTTGACAACGGCAGCTATTGATTATTTTGAGCTGTTATGAGGAAGATGCTGCTGATCATCTACTGTTTCAGTTTCTCTCTATCGCTTCTTACAACACCCATGGCACGATATGGGGATTGTCTTCCGCTGCCGCTACAAGGCGATTATATTTCTACTCACGTTCATAAATGTAGTTGTTCTCACGTTCACCGTGAATAGAATGCATTTATGAAATTTTGAAGTTTACTTGAAAGTCAAAAAATATCAACATCTATTTAATGGTGCCAATCAATATTCAGTGGGGCCAATGATATGAATCAAATATCGCAAATAAATAGTATTCCATAAATTATATATTATGATAATTAAATTCAACGTTATTTTGTCAAAACTTAATATACATATATTAAAATATGATTATAAAGAGTTAAATGTAAATAACTCAATTCTGATTCCAAGAAACCCTTCGTAAAGAAAAGATGTGCCCGATATAAAAAAGTGAAAGGTGTTGCTCGACGTATGATATTAATGCAGTTCTAAAAAACTCACATATGTGTTTCTGTAGCATATTATATCTATGCCAAATTTCAATCATCCACGTCTAATAGTCTCTATGAATTCAAAAAAAAAATCCTGTGACAAACAGACATTGAGACACAGACAAGGACACAGGCACGGAACAGTATTAATGATGTTCCTAAACTGAAGCCCATGCTGTCGTATGAAAAAAAGTTCATAAAAGAATATTAAAATAAAATAAACATATTTTCGTTATTGTATACAGAGATCATATAATATATCGTATGGTCCCAATATAATACAACAAACAATATAAAAAAAACGTAAATATGTGTTCGTGTAGCTAAAAATATTTATTATAATACATAAGTGTATATTATAATATCAAATATTCATATAATAATTTACACAATACATTTATACATCCAAAGTTTCCCTTCGTTCACCGTTCACCGGTAAACAAGCCATGGGCTATGGTGAATATCGGCAAATCTTACAAGCAACGCTTGTAAGATTTGCGACGAAGGAAAGGCTTTCATTTAATTAAACCGTCTTATCTTAGATCAATACACAGAATATCTAATAGAGAAATCTACAAGATTAAGCACAGCCGGACTATGTCAAACTTAATGAATGATGAAGACGTGAAAGCCCCTGTAAAAGGAAAGTTTCACTTTAAGAATAAATGTTAAAGTTAAATAAAATTTTAATAAAATGTTGTCGCAAGAATAACGCGAAGGGCTCTTATCTATATATTATGTTCCCAACTAAGAGATTAAAAGTCTTGTGGAATATATATAGACACTAGCAAGAGATAAGAGACGTTCAATTTTGTAACATTTTGTTTCATGAAATGAGCTGAGATGTCCGGTTGTACGTTCAAAGTACTAAGAAGGACTATAGTTGTTGGACGTGAAGGAATGAACTTTTAGTAAGGCGGAATATTTAAGTAAGGCGGAAATTATTTTAATTTATTTGAAGTCGGCTATCACTTTTTATTAAAAGTAACCTTTTGCATGTTTTTTTTTTTATAGAAAAAGGGTGACAAACTACGGTACACGATCTACTTGATGGTTGCTATAGCCCATGAACATCTATATCTGTCTTTGATTAAGGATTGAAATGCAGATGAGTTGTCACCCCGAGGACTAAGATGAAACTGGTCGTTTCCATTAAAAGGGTTTCCGGTTCTCTACAAACACCACACGAAACACAGCAGCTGCTGCTAATATGTTACGCTGCTATTCTGTGAGAGGTTGTCCTTCCCCGGTTGAGTCGACACATTCGTGCTTCAGCCATAATATAGCTGCAGTTTGGCTCTACCACGTATAAAATGTACTGTGTGTACGTTTGTCTAGTAATTATATATTTCTTCCTTCTTTCTGAGGTAGTAATTGTTGCTGGTGGTGGTGATCATAATGGCCAATAAAGAATTAGTGAAAAATAAAAGGTAGGAACCACCTTAATTATGTTTAAACAAATGTGCTAATTTGTAAGCGACTTAAATTCTCTAGGATTGTTATAATTGTAACGTACGTAATTAAAAAAGTTTTATTAAATTTTGTTAGCTGACGTACCACGAATACTGAATCACGAGAACTTATATAACAATGTATCGATTCGTGTACTAAATACTAAAACTGTAAAAGCAATGATCAAAACAACTGATCCGTGGTGGCTCACGTGCGAAGAGCTCGCTGTAAACTTACATATACAGTATGCAAGCAACAGCTCAAAAGTCATTCGACCCCCGCTGACACCAATGATATTTTTACCGTAACAGACTACGTAAGTGCACTGCTGAATATAGCCCACCCCCATAGATTGCCTGATAGGGGGATATTTGCCATAGTTGCCACGCTTAGCAAACGGCCATCTTCCTAGTAACGAATAATATAAAAAACCGCAGTTTTTATATTATATTTTAGTCGTTATTAGGAAGACGCTGCTGCCCATCTCCTGATTTGTATCCCTCTTTCGCCTCTTACGACACCCACGGGATGATATGGGGTAGTGGATATTCTTCCACCACTACACGGCAATGATATTGTAAATTGTATCGAATTATGTATACATTCAAAGTTGTAATTTTAGGTGCTGAATTAACTCGGCAGTGAAAGAACAACATCGCGAGGAAACATGCATGTCCCTGGAGAATAAAAACTTTCATACGCAATACAAAACCCAGCACTGTACGAGTCCTTATTGTATTATTACAATGTAAGTTGTCTTAATAACGAGTATCAGCATAACAGCAGTATTGCCGAAAGTATTTTTTAACAAGTGCCAATAAGTAGAGGCGTAAAAAAATCTATTGTTAAAAAAAAAACATTATTAGTACGTTTAAGCAAAAGTGAAGAAAATCCTCATCAGTAGCTACCTAATAATAGTAAAAGAATGCTATTAAAAGATGCTTTTATAACATCTTTTAACAATAACTTTTTTATTTCAGCGCCATCTTAAGGTACTCGTATATTGGTAAGGTGGTAAATAATACATCATGCATTAAGTTCGCCTATAGGCCCCATTCTGTGTATATGAAGTTTTATTAACAAAATAAACAAATCATCATCATTATCATTACAGCCCTTCACAAGTCCACTGCTGAACAAAGGCTTCCCCCATGAGCCTCATAGGAAGGAAATTTGCCATAGTTGCCACGCTTGATAGGCGGATTGGCAACTGCGCTTTTTATTATTTTGAGGAGTGGCGGAGCCACGGAATGCCACAAAGCACGGTCCCGAGCCACCTGCATCCATTGACTTCCTGCATGTCTTACCAGGTCGTCACTCCATCTAGTGGGGGGACGCCCTACACTTCGCCTGCCGGTACGAGGCTGCCACTCGAGAACCTTTCTTTCTCAACGGTTGTCGGTTCTTCAAGCTATATGGCCGGCCCATTGCCACTTCAGCTTACTAATCCTTTGGGCTATGTCGGTTACTCTGGTTCTACTGCGGATATCCTCATTTCTTAGTTTATCACGCAGAGAAACCCCGAGCATAGCCCTCTCCATAGCTCGCTGAGCGACCTTGACTTCCTCATACGGCCAGTAGTGAAGGACCACGTCTCAGTTCCATATGTCATCACTGGCAACACGCACTGGTTGTACAATTTAGTTTTGAGGTTTTGAGGTATGCCTGACGAGAAGATGGGTCGTAATCTCCCGAACGCTGCCCAGCAGAGTTGAATCCGTCGATTGACCTCTCGGTCGAAGTTGGACTTACCTAGTCGGACTATTTGTCCCAGGTAAACATATTCGTCAACAACTTCGAGCTTAGTGCTCCCAACAACTACCGGCATAGGTGTGACATGGCCATTAAACATTATTTTTGTTTTGTCCATGTTCATCTTGAGACCTATCCGTTGGGAGACACTATTGAGGTCATTGAGCATAGTGCTTAGGTCCTCCAGCGATTCTGCCATAAGGACTATATCGTCGGCAAATCGAAGGTGAGTGATGTACTCGCCATTGACGTTAATACCGTATTCTTTCCAGTCCAGTAGCTTGAAAACGTCTTCCAATGCAGCGGTGAAGAGTTTCGGGGATATTCCGTCACCCTGTTTTACACCTCTCTACAGTTGGATAGGTTTCGTACTCTGGTTCTGTACTCGGATAGCCGTTTTTAAGGTGCTGGAGAGCCATTCTAATCTCGCTTAGACTGACGTCCGGAATATCATCGGAATAGTGTCGGATAAGACTTGCTCTTGGATCGTTACTCACACTTGCGTGTGGCTCCAACGATGATGTGTACAGCTGCCCATAGAACCTCTCAATCTCACTCAAAATCTCAGGTGTCCCGGAAACGACGCTGCCACACTCGGTCTTCAGCTTCGACAGTTGGCTCTTTCTGGCAGTCTGTCTCTAGCAAAGACTTTGAAGCCCTGGTTCCGCTCGATCGCTTCTTCAATACGAGCAGTATTAAAGTTGCGTAAGTCCCGCCTCATGCATTTGGAGATCTGTCTGTTCAGTTGCCTGTATTCTATCAAATCTACTGAAAATTGCAGCTTCATTTCCCGTCTAACAGCCATGAGATTAAGAGTGTGATCGGAGAGTTTTTGTGTTCTTCTGCGGCGGGTCTTACAAAACTTAGCTCCGACCGCATGGACAGTTTTCACGAGCTTGTCATTCCTATCGTCCACTGCATTTCAATCTTTTAGGCACTGAAAACGGTTTGATAACTCGAGCTGAAAGGTTTCGGGACTTTGGCTCACAAAAAAAATCATTTTATAAAAATTATACATATAGACAAGACTTCAGTGAAGACAAAAACGTGAATCATAATAATTGACTCGATAAAAAAGCCATAAAGATGAAACTAAATCGCTACTTAACCTTGTACCCTGCACAGATTCCATTATAAAACCGTGTAAAACTTAAATCAAATGATAAGGCTTATTATTTTTTGGTCTTGTTTAAAATACCTTTTACAAATTCATTTTTATTTTTATCTTATGAAAAAAGTAAACAAAATCGAACAGTCAAATCGTTTCGGTCTGCCCCGGCCAGGGCGCGCCGAGAGATCTTTGAGATTGAGATTGACGAACGTGGTTTTTTCGCAAATTTTCCCCGCTTTAATCCTAAATAGCAAGGCTTTTGCGGGGAGCGAGGTAAGGTAGGGTAAGGTACCTACACACAGTAAAGAGGACCTTAAAAATAATTTATTTTCTAGCATTTTCATTCACTACTGGACAAAGTGCTTTCCAAATTTGCCAGCAAGCATGCATTTATTATAAGAGCTGTCCTTACTCGTTAAGCCACTACTGATAAATATCGAGCCAAAGTAATCCTTCACGCGATAATATTTAATTTTAATTACCTTATAATTTTTCCACATTCAATTCTGCATTCCACTATCAAGTATTCGTAAAAATAAAATATAGTAAGTACCTAGTTTTAAGTGACTACTTTTTAAAAACCTGTATGTATCGCTTCATCATTACAGCTCATCGCAAGTCCACCGCTAAACATAAGCCTCTTAGGAATTAACACAGATTTTTATCATTATTATTTAGTTGTTATCACAAAAATTTGCTACCCATCTCCAGTTTTAGTTTCCCTCTGTCGCTTCTTACGACATCAACATGATGATATGGTAATGGATTCTTCTACGCCGGTACTACACAACAATACCCAAGATTTACGACATATATCGCTTACAAAAATAAATTGCACAAGGACAACCATCCAGACCCAAAACAATTAGTTGAAGACCAATCAATCGTGTGGCGGGTTAATCTCTCGATATCGTCCCGTGGGTGTCGTAAAAGGTGACAGTGAGAAATACTAGAAAAATGTTATAGTCTCTAATAGATAGTGGTATAACCATCTCATTAATACCAGGCGTAAAAATCCAGATCGCGGTCACAACTACTAGACCAATGTGGCAGTCGTGGGTACACATTGATTAAAACGAGTCAGTTATTTTGTACTCACGGCGCTATAGTAAATAACCGACAGTAAAAGTTGACACAATACTTGATACAGCCAACTAGTGTTTAGAGTTAATTGCAACCAGCAAGCAACATCTAAATTAATATGGAACGAGATTCGATAGTTTTATGCAACACTGCAATCACTTGACACAGCTCAAAACATGTTTTATTTAAGTTCAAATTTTATGTTACGTTGCGTATTCGCCTTAAAACAAAACCTTAGTAGGGTGTCACATCCAGTAATATAATAAGATGATCACGCGTACGGAAATAATGACTATTTAACATGAAGCGCAAGAAATATCCTTCATATTTTGATATGGAAGTTCACTGACACATAATAAATAAGTAGATATTAAAAAATTCGCCACGAAAGAGTTGCGTAAACTAGGTCGGGGTAGTATCGGGAATATCTTTATTCGAGTAAATAAATCTTCAAAAAATAAAAATTATTAACTTACTGAGCTCTAATTTACATTTAATGTTTTTAGTATATTATGAAAATCTATTATCAGCTAATATTTCTGTATATAAACTGAAACTTGTGTATTGTAATGTAATAATTTGTTGATTTCCTAAGAATAAAAAATTGTTATATTAGAACCGCGACACAGGAGAAAATCCTAGTGTGGAGTAATATTTAAAAAAAATATATACTTTAACTATGCTAATTCTGACACGCCACTGTCCACGCAATATGCTTATGAAAGGGTACAAAATTTTTTCTTCACGGTACAAATCTCATTGAAGATAGATAAAGAAAAAAAGAAACAACTTTACATAGACTTGCACTGCACTAAAGATACTATACAAATCGTTAACTCTAACAGAAAACTAGAAATTCATGGGAATGACTTATCCTAACGCTAACTCATGTGACTCTCACATGACATGAAGATGTTGATTTCAAATTTCAATTTTATCGTTCGATAGCAAGGTGTAACCGCGAGCGCGAGGGTGGAATATTGAGAAGCTCTTAGAATCTCTTACACTTAAATATATTTTGCATTAAATTTATGTACTAACTAGCGATCCGCCCCGGCTTCGCACGGGTGATTTCTGGACCTCGACAGCAGCGCCACCTACCCGGTCCAATTGTGAATCGTTTAAATCATCCAGGGACCCATTCAAACACACACAACAATTTCATCAAAATCGGTCAGGCCGTTTTCGAGTTTTAGCGAGACTAACGGACAGCAATTGATTTTATATTATAGAGATTATACCTATATATACAGGGTTATTTTTCAAAGAGTAGCCAAATTTTAAACTTAAGTTCAAATATATAAATAATGATACACCGTTATTGCAGTTTTTGAGAATACGAGTAAATAAAGCTAATACTTTTATTATATATATCCTAAATTGAATGTGATTTATGACAACAACGTTTTTGCCTACACCTACGCCTTCGCGTGTGCGCGTAAAATCAGTTAAAATAATGCATTACCACGCATTTTGAATTTAAAAGATAAAAAGGACAGAATGTTTGAGATTTTTTTTTATTAATTTTTCTTCACCAATTGTCTATATTACTTATTCTGAGCCTTCTCTGCAAATTTGGCCGGTTATTACAAAATTACCCTGTATAGCACTAAACCCTATCAAAAGCCTACTGCTGAACAAAGGCCTCCCCATAAATGCAGCAATTTATATAGGGATAGGGGGGTATTCGCGAGTTTTATCATGCAAAAAAACTGCAGTTTTAAATTTTTTGTGTTATTAAAAGATGCTGCTGCCCATCTCTTGGTTTGTTTCCCACTGACGCCTCTTACGACACCCACGTTCTTGCGCCGCCTCTACACGGTGAGTAATCAATCGCTTCAAATAAATTTTCGTTACACATATCACATAGTATATCTTCTTCTTCTTAATCAACCCTTAAAGTTCACTGCTGGACATGGGCCTCTCCCATTGTAAGGAGGCTTTTCGTTAACCGCCACGCTTGGCAGGCGGATTGGCGATCGCAGTGCCAGACGTTTCGCACCTTTGATGCTGCTCCACTTCCCTGCTCTGTTTATTTTCCCTCTAGGGTAATCGAGGTCGTTGTACCACCATCTATGGAAAGCGATTACATCTTTCTGGCTTTTGCCATAGTGGCCATCTTACGGTAATAATAATAATTTACTGCCGTGACCGATTTTTTTATAGGATAGGGTGACAAAGAGCACACAGTCCACCTGATGGTAGTGGTTGCTGTGACACATAGACATCTACTTTATCTTCAATAAAGAATCAAAATGCAGATGCGTTGTCAACCGTGATGACTAAGATGGAATGCCTCTTTCCAGTAAAAGGGTCTCCGGTTCTCTACACTTACCATACAAAACACATCAGTGTTAAGCTGCTATTTTACACTGGTATTCTGTGAGAGCGTGGTCCTTTCCTGGTCGAGCCGACCCATTCGTACTACAACTATGGTCAGTCTTAACAGAGACTGACCATTTGCGCAGGACATGATTATAGTGCCCGAGTGTATGCACCAGCACAAGTGCACTCTTTATTCCCTCAATCTCATAGTCCCACCCCCTTGGGATGGCAATCCGACACGACTGGAGAGAGATCAGGCATAGGACCAACTTCTTAACGTGCTCCGAGGAAACACCGCGAACTTCTTGACTCCAGGCTGCTACTCAGTCTCTCTTGACAGAAAACTCAATAACTGATTTTTTTTTGGCGCGACCCGGAACATCAACCTGGGACGTAATGCATCAGCAGCCGCATTTACGACCACTAGCCCAACGAGGTGGTCAGGCCAGGAGGCAGGTAGCAGGCTAGCAGGCCTCTTACGATATTCACGAGACGAAATGACGTGATGGATTTTCTTACGCTACCACCACAAGTAATGCCGTGAACTATAGCAATACTAATTTATTACTAATAACCTTTACTTTTATGTTATTGTTAATACAATAACATAAATAAAGGTTATTTATAGTACACAAATACTTATTATTAATACATAGAGTAATATGTTGACTACATTATCCGTCTCCATATTCTCCTCTATCTCCCCTTCTACACAGCAATGTACGGAGATATTTGTAAAGATTGAAACGTCCTTTATGACACTGTGCTATATCCGACCTAGTTAGTGCCTCGTTTCTTCTGACGGTTTCCTGTAGACGCTATTAATTCTGCGACATAAAGCAAGCGCAACTTCAAAAGCGAGAGGGCCCTTTCAGGATTCCTTTTTATTTTTGGGACAACTTGTCCTTAGTTTTCTGTCTTGTTAGTTTATACATGTACTAGAACAAATTCTTTTGGTGTAGTTACTCTTTGAAATGGAGCACAATAATTTGTAACATCGAGTAACATCGACGTCGAGGAAATTCTTCGAGAATATCGTTGCCGTAGCAACATGAAAAATAAATTTTAAGCTTTATATTATACTCTTTGTTATAATCAAAATTGTTGAAAATATTGCAAAATAAAGAACCGGCGGATGGGTTTAAATAGATTTTAATTATTATTCGTACATAAGTTTTATTCTCTAGTAATAAGCTTAATCACAATGTGAATATGTCACTCCGTACGCATTGAGTAACTTAAACTTAATTATTATATAAAGTTCTCAAATCTGAAATAATGATGTAGAAGAATAGTTAATAATATTAGGTCCTTACATATGAAATTAGCGTTTTGTCGTACTGACCATTTTGATCTGAAATATCTCCTCTTTGGTTAAGAATTCCAAATTCAAATTTATAAATTCATTTAGGTGGTATATTTGAGTTTTGAAAACAGTCATTCATTTGTTTTTTCCTCATTATTTTATTCTTTGGTGTCGCTTATTACCGCACAATGCAAAACATGAAATATCGGTATATTTACGAGTACGAGTTCTACCGTGGCACCAGTGCTGCAGAAAAAGCTCGAAGGATTAATGATGTGTACGGCGCTGGTGTCGCAAAAGAAAGACGGTACGTTTTGGTTTCAACGTTTTCGTTCTGGAAATTTAGACCTTCAGAACCAACCCGTGGACGGTCGGAAACCAAAGTGGAAAATGAAGAATCAAAGGCTATTGTGGAAGCGGATCCATCACAAAGCACTTCAGAGATAGCTGCAGGATTCGGGGTAAGTGATAAAACTGTATTAATCCACTTGAAGCAAATCGAAAGTAAAACTTGAACGATGTGTACCTCATGAATTGAGTGAATCTAACCTGTAAACACGCGTCGAATGCTGTGTTACTTTGCTCAACCGACACAATAATGAAGGATTTTAAATCGAATCATTACTTGTGATGAAAAGTGGATACTGTACGATAATCTAAAGTGCTCGTCGTAATAGCTGAACCCTAGAGACCCAGCCAAATCCTGCCCTAAACGAAAATTTACTCAGAAAAAGTTACTTGTGAGTGTTTGTTGGACTAGCGCCGGTGTCGTTCACTACAGTTTTCTAAAATCTGGCCAAACAATTACGGCAGATATCTATTGACAGTAACTGCAAACCATGAAGGAAGAACTAGCTGCTAAACAACCGAGATTGGTCAATCGCTCTAGGCCACTGCTGCTTCACGACAACGCAAGACCACACACTGCACAACAAACAACCACAGTTAGATGAGCTACAATTGGATGGCTGCGTACATACATCCACCGTACTCCCCGGACCTTGCTCTAACGGATTACCATTCTTTCCGGAATTTAGACAAGTTCTTACAAGGAAAAAAATTCAACTCCGATGCGGCAGTCCAAACCGCCTTCAAAGAGGATTGATTCTCGCCCCTTGTTTTTTAGTAAAGGGATCAATGAACTACCTATGAGATGGCAAAAGTGCATAGATAACAACGGTGCATACTTCGATTAATTAAATATATTTTACAAAAAAAAATTGACTTTATATTCCTCCCGTAGAAACGCCAATTTCATATGTAAGGACCTAAGAAATATGTATTGAGCTAATTATATACATTTGGTACAATATGGTACTAAGTAGCTACAGATGTTTTTTAAGTTACTGAAATATTTTTAAACAGGCCTTAACATAATAAATGGCTAAGAAGAGTAAGAACTTTCTTAATTATTTCAAATTTCTTTGCTCAACTTTCGACCGTGGACCTCGTCCCTCTAATACTACGATTCGAATTCCAAAACAGTACTCGATACTTTAATTCCTCTTGACAGAACTGGCTATATTTCTCTGGATTATCCTATTACTATCCAATTAGTTTTCCTATAAAAGTTAGATCAGAAATCATAGTTTAGATATATATGAATAATATTTCCATCATCATCATCAGAGAAAAAGAATATTGACTTCTGACGTTTGATGTGTTTGACTCTCTGAAATATTATTTATTATTTTCATTAAATTTTATTTTAAATTATTATTAACTATTGTATCTGTAAATATCAAGTTTTTTATTAGACTAGAAAAATCATAAACTTTGTGTCCATATATGGCTTGGTAAGGGGTTAAACGCCTGCGTCGGGGATCTACATACACTGGATGCAAGCGATATTGTAACATTTTCACATTCTCGACCAATACAGCATGACCTCCATAAGTAACCGGAATATGACTGCACACGGTTTCTGCTTGCATGGTACCTTATTTCGCCATTCAAGAAGAATCGTGCCTGTCAATCACTCTCCCCCTGCCTCTCCGCACCTCTCTCCTGTGATATCTGTCGCCTCGACTGACGATTCTTTATCTGATGCTACATCCGTACGCTTTGCTTCGCATCAATTTTCGCTGCACCAATGCAACTCAGTGCCTGACCTGTTACTTGAGTCGAATATCATAGAAATAAAAAAGGAAGTTTGAAGGAGAAGATGCAACTGACACCTAAGAGCTTACCAGGGCCATGTTTGCTACATTTTCTAATAAACAAGAGAATCAGTACGAGGACATGATGCTGAAAATAAATAGCATTATTGAACAAAATAAAGAGCTAAAGAAGAGTGTCGAGGTAATGTCGGACAAGTATGATGAAATTCTAAGTCGTATATCTACACTTAAGGCTGAGAAGAAAGGGTATAAAAAGATGATTCACCGACTTGAGGACAAGATCGCATACCTAGAGCGCGCCTCACAGACTACAGGGGTAGAAATCCGAAACGTCCCTAAAATGGAAGGTGAAACAAAAGATGGCCTCTGCAATTCAGTGACAAACCTGGGACAGAGCTTAAACTTGAATATCAGTCAGACTGATCTAAAAGATGTACACAGAATTAAAATGAAACAAAACTCGTACCCAATATTCGTGAACTTTCACTCTGTTTTACTAAAAGATAAAGTTATTAAAGGAGTGAAGAATTTTAATAAGACAAAGGATAAAAGTGATAAGATCAAAACTACTCACCTGAAGCTCAAACATTCTAAGCAACCAGTATACGTATCAAAATGTCATACTTATAAAACGCAAAGATTGTACTATTTAGCAAGAACCCAATACAAAAGCTGTGGTTACAGCTTTTGCTGGACCTCGCATGGTGTAGTCTATCTGCGCAAAAAAGTGGGAGACCCTCAAATTCGAGTAACTTTGGAAGCTAATATTGAATAGCTTAGATGCGCAAACTCTTCATCACTAATATCAAGCATTGGTAATACCTAAATTTTTTATCTTTTTTGTCTTTTTTGCATACATATAAATATTAATTTTGAATAATATTGTACCTATGTACACTACCATAAACATATTTTTAAGCTACAAAATCAGATACAAAACACACGTCACAACTCACAGCTATACAATATCGCACACACACATTAAAACACACACTCAAACAAAATTCACCAGTAGACACAAATAAACTGTATATATCACAAACATATATGTGTAATCGCCTTCTCACATTCCGCAATATTATATACATAATACTTTGCCCAAAACCTGGTCTTATACCTGCAATCTGTGACAATGTAATAACGATTACAAATGGCTTCATTAAATAATATATTTTAGGATCTTGATAATCTCTCGGTGGCTAAGTCTTACCAGTGCGATGCCGAAGCATGCTGCAAATTAATTAAACATACTTCTCAATCACTAATTATTATTTCCCAAAATATTCGTAGTATTCATAAAAACATAAATGGGTTTATTGCACAGTTGACTAGGCTTACATTTGAACATGATGTTATCATTCTTACAGAATGCTGGCTGGCTGAGGACAAACCACCGCCAGCTAAGGATAATTACCCATCTTATTTCTCTAAAAATGGCCTCAACCAAAACGATGGCGTTGTCATATACGTAAAGCATGAAATAAAATGTATGGTAGAGGAACCACACCCAATAGATGCGAACATTTTACTTTTTTCAATTGGCAATGACATTGTTATCTTGGCCGTATACAAGTCACTCTCTATTTATTGTATAGATAATTTTTTGAACTCTATTGACAGTCTACTTCCTCCCTGTAAAAGTAAAACTGTTGTCCTGGTTGGAAATGTTAACATAGATATTAAGCAAAATAGTATCGATAGAAACAGGTTATTATACTTAAATATTTCTGACGAGTTGGGACTTCTGCCAGGGCATACGTTCCCGACTAGAATAAATAGTTGTCTGGATAATGTAATTATCAAAACCGCTTTGTCAGCAATAATTACTGTGATAGAGTCAACGGTAACCGACTGTCTATCATATAAACCGAAGCAATTAAAGCGCAATCAAATTACAAAAATTGACTTTGCGGCAACTATTAAGCAATTAGAATCAAAAGATTTCTCTTTCATCTGCCCTACAGCTGACGCCGAAGAGGCTCTTTGTCGATAAGTTACCAACTGCAATAAAATCTAACTCCACTGTATCTGGGCGTAAAAAACTACACTAAACTCTACACTAAACTATACTAAAGCCATGGATAACCCCCTGATAACTCTGATGTATCCGCCACCGGGACAATTTACATAAAAATCTGAAGAAAGATCCAAATAACTAAATACTTGATATAACTTATAAACGTTATAGAAACTTCTGTAACGCGTTGCTGAAGAGACTAAAATGAACTTACGTAAAATTCTGTATTAAAAAATGCAAGAACCAGTAAAGAAACGTGCTCAGATATTAAATCCATTGCGAGCTCTCATAAACAGAAAGCCCCTGCAGATAATCTGCTAAATATTCAGGCTAAACCTTATGATGCTGTTGAGGATGTTAATAGATATTTTGCAAACGTCGGAAAACTACTAGCGGACAATATTATTTCACAATCTTTAAGCACTTCCCGAGACAGCACAAATTATTATAAAATATCCCGTAACAGAGACTCGATGGCTCTACTCCCACCAGATGGTCTGAATCTCTAAGTCTGAGTCTGGGTGAAATTGAGGTCTTGATCATGAATCTTAAAAATGATAGTACTACTGGCTGGGACTCTATATTAAATAAGTTCCTTAAGCTGATAAAACACATCATAGTCCCGGTCTTTACCATCATCGTTAAATTGTGGTTTGAGCAAGGCGTTTTTCCAAGGTTTTTAAAAGAGCTCTCATTATACCTGTCCACAAAAGTAGGGCACGAGACAGTGTAACAAATTATAGAACAATTTCTGTGCTACCAGCACTATCTAAAGTGTGAGGAAAAATCCTGAATAACCAACTGTTAAAATTCTTGGAACAAAATAACATTCCTTCTGGCTCCCAATTTGGTTTCATAGCGGGAAAAAGTGCAGACGGATCCGTCAGTTCTTTGGTAGAGTATGTTATAGAAAGTCTCGATAACAAACAAAAGTGTGTTGGAGTGTTTATTGATCTTGCCAAAGTATTTGATACTGTTTTGATCCCTATTCTTGTGGCAAGTTAGAAAGATATGGCTTAAAATTTACAAGGATTTTCTGATGAGTCGTCAGCAATAAGTTAAAATAAACAAACAAATCAGCGCAGACGTAGCTTTAAACTGTGGGGTCCAACAAGTCAGTGTGCTCCCCTCTTTCTTATTTACGTAAACGATCTGTGTCAAATGTCACTACATGAAGGCAACATTTTCACATATGCCGATGACACAGCTTGACACAGACAAAGTTCGACAAAATTCTGAAATGGGACTGCATAGGGTTAACTTATGGCTTAAACATAATCCAATGACCTTAAATGCATCCACAACCTCATTCGTTCAGTTTATTAATTCTCGAATGAAACAACAGAACGTGGATATTCGTATTCACACATGCAAATCCTTAACAAACCAACAATGTACATTTACCCACAAGTAAAACACCTACGGTGAAGTATCTTGGAGTACTATTGGATCAGAAACTAACTTTGAAACCACATATAGACATGATTGCGTCACGAGTCAGGAAACTAACATGGGTGTTCAAGAATCTTAGGCATGTAGCCGACCTAGAACTTCTTCGCAGTGTATATTAAGCACTAGTTCAATCTGTCATTGGCTATTGCATCGGGGTATGGGGAGGCGCATGTAAAACACACATCATACACATTGAGAGAGCTCAACGATCCTTGCTCAAAACAATGACCTTTAAGTCTTTATAAATTCCTCACCAATACCCAAGAGATGTGTCAAGTTCTCACAGTAAGGCAGTTATTTATTTACCATATCATCATCAAACAGCATAATTCTAACCCTTATGACCCAAATAAATTACGTAACAAGCGTGCGATTACCAGTTATTGATCCCCTAAGATGCCGTACTGCATTAGCAGGGTGACAAAGAATTATTAATTTAATTATTAAATTTTCTTTGTGGATAAAATTCAAATTTTTATAATAGCAAAATAAGGAACTGGCTAGTTATAAACTATGAGGATACTGAAAATACTGAAATAGGTGAAGCATATATATAATAAACATACTCGTATTCAATTATCATACACACACACACACACACACACACACACACACACACACACACACACACACACACACACACAACACACACACACACACACACACACACACACACACACACACACACACACACACACACACACACACACACACACACACACACACACACACACACACACACACACACACACACACACACACACACACACACACACACTTAAAAACCGAAATTTATCAAATAATATTCTTTGAGAATAATTGTTATTAGTTAAATCTGGAAACACACTCTAGAAAATTGCCTTGACATAAATTAATTAGGCTAAGGAACATGGGAGAATGTGCTGAATCCTGACATACAGGTTCTTACCTAGTTTAGGATTCAGACGCCTGAAAGCTATAATTTAGGAAATTTCGTAGCTAAATGCGTCCAAAATACATTTAGTAATGTATTTTCGCCGACAAAATGCCGCAGGATTGTTACAGTTTAACAATTACATTTGTAGTCAGAGTAGGAACGACGCTACTCAGTTATTTTGAATAATAATAGTACTTTAAATACCGCTGTTATTTACTAAAACTACTAATAATTCTAAACTGATTCTCCCAAAGCCCTTATAACGCCAAGTTTTAAAAAATAACTTTACATAAAACCTTTTCTATTTATAGGTGTGTGTATAGCTTTTGAATATAAAACAACAATTTCAAAATTTTACCCCTGATATTAATATTAATATTTAATATGTAATACTATTATTTACATAAATATAGAAAATCAGTATGCCAAAGTTTTAGTTTAATTAATTTAATTGAACTTTGGTGGTAATTTATATAGCGCTTTACCTTTATGAACTTTTATTTAATTTACTAGAGTTAACACCTTGTAACGTATGGTGACGGCGAAAGATAATGCATCACCCATTTCGTCCCAATGTCAAGAAAATAATTATGGAAATGCCATAAAGATTTATACGCTCCAGCTATATTATGGTTGTAGCACGAATGAGTCAGCTCGACCAGGGTAGGGCCACGCTCTCACAGAATACCAGCGTAAAATAGCAGCTTAGTGCTGCTGTGTTTCGTGTGGTGAGTGTGAACCGAGACCCTTTTACTGGTAAAGAGGCATTCCATCTTTCTCCTTACGGCTGACAACGCACTGGATTCGCAAACGAGGATAGATGTAAATGTCTATGGGCTACAGCATCCACTCACCATCAGGTGGACTGCGTGCTCGTTTTTCACCCTTATTTTATAAAAAAAGATCTCATTTGCCTCCGATATATGGCGTTTTAACTGTTTCGTGTATGTTAAAAATGTTAATACGCAGGCCTGTACCGTGTACCGTCTGCGGGTAAAAATATCCACTATCCCATATCATTCCGTGGGTGTCGTAAGAGGCGACAGAAAAAAACAAATCAGACAATAAATATGACGGTTCGGTGATGTAGTGACTGAGCATTTGGCGATGCTGTTCTCGGTCGCGGGGTCGAGTCCCGCATGGAATAAGTGTTTGCATAGCCTACAAATATTTTTCGGGTCTGAGAAAAACCTAATGCTAGTACTGGAAACTACGTTTTTTAATTATTATAAAAGATATAAAAAAAATTAAGCTAGGAACTACTTCTACGTCCAATACGGCTAATTTATACAATTACACAAAACTTAAAATACTATCTTAGTTTCAGCAGAGCTGATATAGATAAGATGATATTAAAAGTTCCTATATCTTTTCTTTGTTTGGTATTCCGGTGGTATTCAATTAGGTACTGTGACTACTACGCCAAGCGATGATTATTGAGATTACTATTGCTACATAAACGTAATTATTATAGATAAAATATAACTATTACTCGTAATGCGCCTTCTAACGTAGCCGGTGATAAGCATTCGATTCGGTATTTATCCGAAATTATCACTGTAACAAACACAATTTTGAAAACAATCATATTATACTAAACTTTATACATTTTACAATAATAACATTTCGTGTTATGTATTTAGTGTAAAATACTTTCATATTATCACTTGAAATTATCATAATAATATATAGTGTTCTAATAATAACAAGTTCAAATAATATAAAAAATATCAGTTGTTTGGCTTTATTGTATAGATTTTTCATCCTTTTTAACTTCAGTATTCTATTCGTCTTACAGCGACATATTTAAAGCTATCTATAGAATTTATTTAACTACATGATTTTTATATAATTTAAGAATATCTCCTAATCTCTTATACCACTATAAACACAAACTGTGACATTGAAGTTGTCCTCTTCTACAAAGTACAATGCTAACAACGGGTTTTTGAACGAATAAGACCTTACCTACCTAGCAAACCATAAAATATGGTTTTATACATCTTAAGCTGAGTACTTACAATATTTGTATTAATACTATTAAAAAAAACTAAACGAACCGGATTTTGAATTGCACCACTCCATTTTACTAGTATACAAAATTTATTTACTAAATTAAAATTAAATTTCGCACATGAAACATGATAACATGCGCCTGCATCGATCTCGCGTGTCTCACTAATCATGACCACTAACGTATGAAGCGAAGAGCATCTGTGTGTGTTTTGTAGGTACATTTGATAAGCATAGCGTAGTCGTTTTATTCATCAG
>JAGSMP010001718.1:0-38358 GCA_029286625.1 Parnassius orleans
CTATTGCTACATAAACGTAATTATTATAGATAAAATAGAACTATTACTCGTAATGCGCCTTCTAACGTAGCCGGTGATAAGCATTCGATTCGGTATTTATCCGAAATTATCACTGTAACAAACACAATTTTGAAAACAATCATATTATACTAAACTTTATACATTTTACAAATATAACATTTCATGTTATGTATTTAGTGTAAAATACTTTCATATTATCACTTGAAATTATCATAATAATATATAGTGTTCTAATAATAACAAGTTCAAATAATATAAAAAATATCAGTTGTTTGGCTTTATTGTATAGATTTTTCATCCTTTTTAACTTCAGTATTCTATTCGTCTTACAGCGACATATTTAAAGCTATCTATAGAATTTATTTAACTACATGATTTTTATATAATTTAAGAATATCTCCTAATCTCTTATACCACTATAAACACAAACTGTGACATTGAAGTTGTCCTCTTCTACAAAGTACAATGTTAACAACGGGTTTTTGAACGAATACGACCTTACCTACCTAGCAAACCATAAAATATGGTTTTATACATCTTAAGCTGAGTACTTACAGTATTTGTATTAATACTATTAAAAAAAACTAAACGAACCGGATTTTGAATTGCACCACTCCATTTTACTAGTATACAAAATTTATTTACTAAATTAAAATTAAATTTCGCACATGAAACATGATAACATGCGCCTGCATCGATCTCGCGTGTCTCACTAATCATGACCACTAACGTATGAAGCGAAGAGCATCTGTGTGTGTTTTGTAGGTACATTTGATAAGCATAGCGTAGTCGTTTTTATTCATCAGCAGTACAGCAATTTACAATTGAATTTACAATAAAAAGAGGTAGAAATCAGTCTCGTTCTTGTAACAGTTGTATATTAAATAAGGATTTTGTTAAGAACAATTTAAAATAATGATGGTTAGAAGATTATATAAAATTAAGAAGATTAAAGAACAATGTATAGTGATAAACTCTCATTCTAGATTATAGTACATCGGCAGAAGGAAGTTTAAGAGAATGCATCACCCCATATTAAGTGGGTGTCTTAAGAAGCGAACATGAGAAAAGTCAGAAGATTGGCCTCCGTAACAAGATAGCAGTATAACTATATCGTATATAAGTAAAAATAAAAATAAAGTTACCTATACATCGTCTTCGTTCCTTAGCCTATATTCGTCTCTCTGTTGGGCACAGACCTGTTTTGTTTCTTAAAGGGTTATAAAGAAACTGTATGGGTACGTATTAGCGTATATCGCGCGTTTTCGAAGTATGTTATTTTTCAGGAATATAGGTTTCCTCTCGGTATTTTCTTTCACCACCGAACACGTGGTAGTAATTCAGACCTAAATTTCAAGGCCTTAGTGCGTGTTGTTGCGATGTTAAAAAAATCCACTACCGGAGGCGAAAGAGGGAACTGAAACAAGAAATCGTTAGCAGCATCTTTCTGATAAAAATCAAAATAATAAGAAACTACGATTTCCAACCCGTACCAAGCGTAGCAAACTATGGCAAAGGCCATAAGACAATCTATAAAAGAGGCCTATGTTGGGCAGTGGGCTTTGATCGGCTGTAATGATTGAATAATAATTAAATGAATCAAGTTCGAATAGTAAGTGGATATTTCACCTAATTGTTAAGTGAATATATAGTCAATATGTTATATATAATGGCTTCATATATTCTGAATAAACACACGCACACACACGCACAGGCACGCACACGCACAGGCATGCACACATATACACACTTGAGCTTGCTCTGAACCCTGAAGCATCTGCAACTTGTGTATTATTATTTACTATGAAAAGTGACCTTTTAAATAGGATGAAGACACATGCTTCTGTAAAATAGATAATTAACCTAGCTGTGGACTTTAACGAAATATTGTTAATATTTATGTGACTATAGAATGATTAAAATAATAAAGAATCAATATGTGAGTGCATGTTTCTTGCCTAAGGATTATTAATGGACAAAAATTGTGTTCCCAGTTATCTTCATTCACATGTACACAACATTATTTGTGTTCTTTGCGCTTATATTTAAAAATCGTCCGGATGTTGATTTTGTATGTGGTCACGATAACTCCAAAAAAATTGACGTATCGAGACCGGGTTTTTTTTATTAGCTTCAGAATTACATCAACTGGTTTCCTATTTCATATCAATAGCATAGTATGCGTTGTTTGTTAATAAAATGATTTTCAACTTTTATAAATTTTATTGCTATTAAAAATTTAAATGCGCTGTCTATATTTTTTAGCATGTGTATATATTTTTTTAGCATTTGATAGACAAAGGACAAATGTAATAGTAAAAATAAAAATAGTAAAATAATAGTGCGCTAAATTACGTACACGTAAGTAATATATTTTAAAAGTCAGGAATAATATTTTTTTTCATCAAAATTAAATGAAACGCTCATGAGGCGTGCACTTTTGGATTTTCCAAACTATTTATCAATTCTTATAAACTTCGATATTTTGTGTAGATTTTATTTAAGTTTCATGTGGTTTTACCCTACGAAATGTATTTTCCAAAAGCTAAATAAAATCTTACAAGATCGTTCGATGCGCTTAATAAAATGAACGGCAAAGGGAATCTCTAATACTGGTAGAGTAGTTTGAATTTAATCGATAACATACGGTTACAAACCAAATTTATATTATGACCTAGCTATGACTTAAATGTAAATGTATAAAAAATAATACAATTGTAATATGTATAATAAATAATAATATATATTTTTTATAGAATAAGGGTGATAAACGAGCACACAGTCCATCTGATGGTAAGTGGCTGCTGTGGCCCATAGACATCTACACCTATCTTCGATTACGAATCAAAATGCAGATGCGTTGTCACCCTTGAGGACTAAGATGGAATACCTCGTTTCCAGTAAAACAGAGTCTCCGGTTCTCTACACTCACCATAAGAAACACGGCAGCGTTATGCTGCTATTTTACGCTAGTATTCAGTGAGAGCGTGGTCCTTCCCCGGTCGAGCCTACCCATTCGTGCTACAACTATACTACTAATATAGCTGCAGCATGGCTCTACCACGTAAAATATATATAATAATAAAATTACATTAAGTTCTTAAAAGCACGCCACTTAGAAAAACTTGAATTTTCAAAATTTATTTACGAGTAGAATAAATTGACCTTTCTCAAGATCAATTCGGTTAAGATAGGTTTGAGATCAATTTAACTTTGCACAACACTTAAAATTCAAATCACGGAGCAGATATTAATCCGGCCCTATTGTTATCTCTTACTATGCTGGCTAACTCTGTCCACTTTAGAAGGATAAGAGCAATTTAGAATTGTTAATCTCTGGCAAATTCCGAAAGAGAAATTCAAAATGTTGGAATTTTCTTATGTATTTAACAGTATTGCTGTCTTCTAGGCATTGAAAACGATTTTGAAGATTGCAATATAGTAGACGATGCGAATAATAAGCTCGTGGAAACTATCTATGCGGTAGGAGTTAAGTTCTGCAAGATCCGTCGCAGAATAACCAAAAAACTTTCCGGTCACACTCTTATTCTCATGGCTGTTAGATGGGAAATGAAGCTGCAGTCTTCTGCAAATATCACAGCATATATGCAACTGAATAGACAGATCTCCAAAGGCCAGAGGTGAGACTTACGCAACTTAAATACAGCTTGTATTGAAGAAGTATAAGTGTTGTCATGACTCGTCTACCCAAAATTTATGTTAATAAGTATCATAGTGTTAATGTGGATATTTTCAATTTGTTTGAATCTAGTATTAAGATTAGTTGGCGTTTAAAACGCCAACTAATCTTGATGCTGCCCTGCCAACTGCCTCTGCCAACTGCCTCTGCCAACTGCCTCTGCCAACTGCCTCTGCCAACTGCCTCTGATGCCGCCCCGGCTCGAAACGAGGTACCCTGAGATGAGAGGCCGCCAAAGTGTCTACGCAAGTAGCATTCCACAATAGGGCTTTACCTCTCTCCCAAGGGACCAATGTCATACCGTCGGGTCTCTTGCCATTGTCTCTAAATATTCCACAAGGCTCTAAAACCGAGGGAACATTTATAGACATGAGTCCTTCGGATGACATCGTTCAAAGAACCGTGCCGTGAAAACCTACCAGCACTTTTCTTACATGATAGTCCGTGGAGCCCAAACTTGTCGACGCTGCTACTACAGGGGCACTGATGGGGTTGACAAATCGTTGCTCCTAGTCGGATTCCTACGGCGATGCGCAAGCTTTCCCCATCAAGTAATGTGCCGAGATTACTTGATGGTAAAAAGTACAGTTAAAATATTTAGCACTCTAAATGCAATATTTTAGAAATGGTACAAATGTTTTATACACAAATGTATAGGGAAAAATATCCTTCGAGGGAAGTCTATGTTCAGCAGTCGAATACCTCGTTGGTCTGGTTGTCGTAAACGCGACTGCTGATCATGTGGGGTTTGGTCCCCGTTCGGGCGATAAATCAGAATAGACTGTACACTTGTGGTTGTGCATAGATTTGGGCACTACAATCCTGTCCTGTGCAGATGGCTAGTCTCTGTTGAGACTAGACGCCGTTACCGAAATTCGGTCTGGAGGACTCTATTATTAAGTTCAGCTGTGGTCTTATAAAGAACTATAAAAAATGATGATGAAATATTTCATTTAAATATCTTAATTACACATTAATTTATTATTTTCTTCTAAAATCATTTTCGGTAGGCAAAGTCCCCATTGTAACATTACAATAGGTATATCTGGAGATTCCGCTTCGCGTCCTGAATTTTAAGAGGTAAGTAAAGAAAAGCCGATTGTTCAAACAACCTGGGTACGGTTGAATCCATAAAAACATGTCGATACTAAGACATAGAATATAGAAAAATATTTATGTGGAAAATATTTTATTTTTTTAAGTTCTTTGAGGTCAGGTTTTACTCTTTATTGAAAGTTTAATTTATTTTACATTTTTGTGTAGACTAAATATATCAAAATAATAATAAAAGCAGTCTCTTCAAATTTATAAGGAACCCTCATGAAGTATGACCTATTTAATAAAAAAGTGTCATTAAAATTGGTTCCCAATTTATAAAGATATCGTCTTTTGATTTATAATGGATGATAGATTTAGATGTCTACGTCCATTTTAGGATGTAAGAATACACCAGGCATGAACAGAAATAAATTATTCTAAAACATTTGCAACATAGTTTACATATTATGGATGTAACTACGGACATAAACTGTTGTGTGCGGTTCATGTTAAATTCATAATGCTAATATATATTAGCAGAAAACGATAAGGCAAAGTCTAGGAAATGTGGCATGACGGAAACTTTACAACTATTTTTGTAATATCACGAACAATTGTTCTTGTCTCTGAAAAGTCACAATGTTAATACAATTCATTAACATATTAACACTAATCTGTTATCGTCCTGCATTCCCTAACATTAGTTTATTTTATAAATTGCAGCTTTTATTTCTTTTTTAATTTGAGGGCGTTTTGTATCTTAGATCCTTCTAAGATACATAAGATTGATCTATATTGATTATTATATCCCTCCTACGAGGCAATCTATGGGGGAGGCCTATGTTCAGCAGCAGACTATAATAGGCAGTAACGGTAACGGTAACGGTTTGTATCTTAGAATTAGGCTAATATATTTTATAAAGGTTTTTGTTGAATGAGTAAATTTACTTATAATAAAATGTTATGTGTACATTTAATACTTAAGATCGATCAGGAAAATGTCTGTTTGGTATGTCAGTAGCATGAAATCTTATGTATTTATGATTTGGTGCTTTTGTTTTGTATTTAGTCGGTATTTTGAAGTCAGAATTCTAGTCACCGAAAATCTTTATTTAGCACCGAGCAAACATACTATAGGACGTAGGAATAAAGTTATTTCAGAATAGAAAATCAATCAATAAAAAAAAGAAATCCTGTCTCTTAATAACACTAACTGGGAAGGGTATGACGGTATTAATACGAAAATAATTAAGATGTCTGTAAATTAAATAGTTCTATTTTGACATATTCAATTAATTTGTCTTTTTCATGTGCTATTTTTCCCGAAATATTAAAACTGCCGATTGTAAAGCCATTATTAAAGAAAGTTAAGAAATGTAATATTACCAATTATCGTCCAAATACTTTAATACCAATATTATCAAAACTATTATAAAAATGCACTATTGACTATTAGATTTTTGCAAGAAATTTAATTTAATAAAATATGACCAATGTGGCTTTCAGAAACAAAAATCTACATATTAGCTTCATTTAAGCTCGTTAGTTCAATTTTAACAAAAATAAATTACAATTACTTAACCACAGGACTATTTCTTGATTTATCGAAAGCCTTCGATCTCGTTGCGCACAGCATATTATTACGAAAGCTAGAAATGCAGCTATTGGTGGAATCGCACCGGATAAATCCTATAAACCACTATTTAGGAGCCTAGGTTTGTTGCCACTACCATCTTTCTATAATATATATAAGTTTGTAATTTCGTACATAAACATAACAATCTCTTTGCAAAGGTAACTTAAGACAAAAAAGAAATGCAAATCGATTTGAATTAGATGATGTACCGCGTTAAAACAAATATAAAAAAAGCTCTTTGACCATGTGTATTCGAGTTAATAATAAATTACCAAATGACATCAATATATTACGCGATAATAATAATCTGCTTAGAAGAAAATATTGGCTTATCTTAATTTTATGTTATCAGGGACCTATTTATTAAATGTAATTAATATTTTTTAATGAAATAACTATCTTAATTTTATTTATGATTTTATTTGTTCAAATCTGATTGTATTGTATGGTAAATTTGTATATTATTTACAATCACATAGCCAAAGCATGTTGTGCTTTAAGCAAATATATTTTATAAATAGAAACAGAAACAGAAACAGAAATTATATTTATTTTTATTAAAAACCGTTACCTCCACACTAGGATTTTCTCCTACGAGTATATCGTGGGGCAGTTTACATACATAAATTTCACAAGGACAAACATCCAGACCCGGAACAATTATTTGAAGGCCATTCAAATACTTGTTCCGTGCGGAATTCAAACCAGTTGCCCTCAGCGCCGCAACTCATTCCTAAGCCACTGCCCACGGAGCCGTCGATACTTACGTTAATTGTATAACGTCAATTGTTACGTTATACTTAGTTTTACTAGAGTAGGACTTCTTTTCTGCTTAGGAGTTCCTATGGGTTGGTACCACTCTCCTACCAGTTTGAAGTTTATGGGGAACCAGTGTATAATTAATAATAACAGACTGTGAGACATTACGTCTTAGCTAAAGTTGCCATTGTGGTCTAACATCTACTTTTAGGACATCTTCATTATCTCCCCATAAAACTCTAAAGGCTTTATCTTTATTTGTTATAATATAATCGTGGTGTTGTTTGGTAGAGATTATAATCCCACAATATATTTGTTTTGTCGATACAATGGTTTCTTAGCTATAAGAGGATCCGTTAGTTGGTGCTGTAGTCAAGTCAAAATCTATATTTATAGACCAAAATGTTACGTTGGTTTAGTGTCAAAAAAGAAAACTGGTTAGTGGTGCTGTGGTCTAGTTATTAAATAATGTTATATTTACATTGATTGATTACATTGTAAACAGCCCGACTTAGATAAGTAGTAAAACTCATCGCGCCACCTACCAGAAAGGGCAGACCAACGACCACCGGTCCAGCTACCGTTTCCGTTACCGTTCATTCATTACAGCCCTTCACAAGTCCACTGCTGAACATAGGCCTCCCCCACGGAATGCCACAAAGCACGGTCCCGAGCCACCTGCATCCATTGACTTCCTGCATGTCTTACCAGGTCGTCACTCCATCTAGTGGGGGGACGCCCTACACTTCGCCTGCCGGTACGAGGCTGCCACTCGAGAACCTTTCTTCCCCATCGGTTGTCGGTTCTTCGAGCTATATGGCCGGCCCATTGCCATTTCAGCTTACTAATCCTTTGGGCTATGTCGGTTACTCTGGTTCTACTGCGGATCTCCTCATTTCTAAGTTTATCACGCAGAGAAACCCCGAGCATAGCCCTCTCCATAGCTCGCTGAGCGACCTTGAGCTTCCTCATACGGCCAGCAGTGAAGGACCACGTCTCAGTTCCGTATGTCATCACTGGCAACACGCACTGGTTGTACAATTTAGTTTTGAGGTTTTGAGGTATGCCTGACGAGAAGATGGGTCGTAATCTCCCGAACGCTGCCCAGCCGAGTTGAATCCGTCGATTGACCTCTCGGTCGAAGTTGGACTTACCTAGTCGGACTATTTGTCCCAGGTAAACATATTCGTCAACAACTTCGAGCTTAGTGCTCCCAACAACTACCGGCATAGGTGTGACATGGACATTAAACATGATTTTTGTTTTGTTCATGTTCATCTTGAGACCTATCCGTTGGGAGACACTATTGAGGTCATTGAGCATAGTGCATAGATCCTCCAGCGATTCTGCCATAAGGACTATATCGTCGGCAAATCGAAGGTCAGTGATGTACTCGCCATTGATGTTAATACCGTATCCTTTCCAGTCCAGTAGCTTGAAAACGTCTTCCAATGCAGCGGTGAAGAGTTTCGGGGATATTACGTCACCCTGTCTTACACCTCTGCAGTTGGATAGGTTTCGTACTCTTGTTCTGTACTCGGATAGCCATCGTAGCCCTACTGTACAAACACTTCAGCACCTCGATATACCGACAGTCCACTGGCACCGCTGAAGGGACTGCAGCACCGCCCAAATTTCGACGGAATCAAAGGCTTTCTCATAGTCCACATACGCAAGGCAAAGTGGCAGATTGTACTCGTCGGTCTTCTGTACAATTTGCCGAAGAGTATGTATGTGGTCTATGGTGCTAAAGCCTTTTTCGGAAACCGGCTTGTTCGAGGCTGGAAGTCGTCGAGTCTGCATGCGAGACGATTCGTAATGACTCTCGAAAACAGCACGTAGACGCGGCTCAGAAGGGAAATCGGTCTGTAGTACTTCAAGAGAGCGTTGTCGCCTTTCTTGAAGAAAAAGACCACCGCACTTCTGCTCCACGCCTCCGGAGTAGTCCCACCATGGACAACGGAATTAAAGAGCTTCTGAAGGACTTCAAGTACCGGTTTTCCACCCGCTTTCAGAAGCTCCGCTATAATTCCATCCTCGCCTGGGGCCTTGCCGTTTTAAGGTGCTGGAGAGCCATTCTAATCTCGCTCAGACTGACGTCCGGATATCATCGGAATAGTGTCGGATAAGACTTGCTCTTGATCGTTACTCACACTTGCGCGTGGCTCCAACGATGACGTGTACAGCTGCCCATAGAACCTCTCAATCTCACTCAAAATCTCAGGTGTCCCGGAAACGATGCTGCCACAATCGGTCTTCAGCTTCGACAGTTGGCTCTTTCTGGCAGACAGATCTCTGGCAAAGACTTTGAGCCCTGGTTCCGCTCGATCGCTTCTTCAATACGAGCTGTATTGAAGTTGCGCAAGTCCCGCCGCATGCATTTGGAGATCTGTCTGTTCAGTTGCCTGTATGCTGTCAAATCTGCTGAAGACTGCAGCTTCATCTCCCGTCTAACAACCATGAGATTAAGAGTGTGATCGGAGAGTTTTGTGTTCTTCTGCGACGGGTCTTACAGAACTTAGCTCCGACCGCATGGACAGTTTCCACAAGCTTGTCATTCATATCGTCTACTTCATTGCAAAATTCTAGGCACTGAAAACGATTTTGTAACTCGAGCTGAAAGTTTTCGGGACTTTGGATTAGAGCACGAGGGGGACGGAGCGTTGACTTCATTAGACGTGACCTCTCCAACTTAACGTTTAGGTTCAGTGTGCCTCTCACCATTCGGTGATCGCTGCCAGTTTTCACCCTCGCGATCACTGAGACATCACTGAACAGTTGTCGTCTGGTCGTCATAATGAAGTCAATCTCATTTTTTGTCGAACCGTCGGGGCTCGACCAGGTCCACTTTCTGTGGGGCCGCTTTTGGAAGAAAGAGTTCATCATAAAGAGTCCTCTTTCTCCATAAAATCGGCCAGCTGCTGGCCTTGGGTTCCGTTGCCCTATTCCGAATTTCCTACTTTCAGCTCACCGCTCTCTCTTGTGCCTAGTTTTGCGTTGAAGTCTCCCATTAACACCGTATAGTGGGTTTTGAGGAATGCATGGCTCTAGAGGTATCCTCATACATTTCCTCCACCTCCTCATCGGGGTGTGCCGAGGTTGGTGCGTAAACCTGTATGACCTTCAGCGAATACCGTTTGGTGATTCTGAGTATAAGGTACGCAACCTCGTCGACACACTCCCGACCTTTAACGTTGTTAACGAGAGACTTGTGGACGATAAATCCGACACCTCCTTGGGACAGATGGTCGCCCTCCCGGTGATAGAATAAGTTGCCGGATTCGAGGATTACCGTGTCCTCCCCCTCTCTTCGGACCTCGGATAGTCCTATTATATTCCAGCGTAACTTATCTATCTCTTCTTCCAGCTCCAGGATCTTCTCGTCAGTCCTCAGGGTGCGTGCGTTATATGTTGCCAGGTCGAGTCGTCGTAGGTGGCAACCGAACCTCCACCGGAGATTCTTAGCACCCCCTGCCCCGCCGTTACCATGGTCGCCACCGTAGCCAGGAATAGCGGGGCCGCCGGGGACTGGGGGCCGTTTCTTTGTATCGTCGCTCATGGGGGGTATATTGCCATAGTTGCCACGCTTGGCGAGCGGGTTGGCAACCGCAGTTTTTTATTGTTTTTTGGCTTTTATCAGAAAGATGCTGCTGCCCATCTTCTGTATCAGTTTCCCTTTGTCGCCTCTTACGACACCCACGGGAAGATATGGGGTAGTGGGTATTCTTACCCGCCACTACACGGGGATCTATATCTATATAACCCTATCTATATCTGCCATTAATTATTTCTTACGAATTAATCGCATCTTTGTGATTTCATGTCGCTCTTTAACAAGCAATTAAATCTTCAGTACAAAACAATCCGTTACCGTTACAGCCTATTAATGTCTACTGCTGAACATAACCCCCCCCCCCCCCGTTTAATGCCTCATAGGGGGATATTTGCCATAGTTGCACGCTCAGCAAACAGGTTGGCAACGGCAGTTTTTTATTTTTAGTCGTTATTAGGAAGACGCTGCTGCCTATCTCCTGATTTGTTTCCCTCTGTCGCCTCTTACGACACCCACGGGATGATATGGGGCATGGATATTCTCACACTGCCACTCCACGGTCCAGCTAGTCAAACTATAAAACAAATATAAGTCTGCTGGCCTCCTCCCGACAGAATTGAATTCTGAATTAATCGAATTGTACTCGAACTTATTCAAATTTTGAACTTTTCAAATTGGAATTATCAGAACGAAAGTATTCAGCTGTCCGCTCCTACGTGGCTCTCGTAATCCTATTTTTAACTTGTTGTAAGACAAAAACGGGGAATTGTTCGGACTAATTCCAGCCGCTAAATTTTACCAGTGCACATCGCGACAAAACTTGCGATACTATCCATACCATCTTGGATTGGCTCACATTAGCGGTCCACATCACAGTGCGATTTACTAGAAGTTTTCTTCCTCTTATAACTTCCTTGTGGGATCGGCTACCACCAGCGATTTTCCCGGACCGATATGACTTAGTGATCTTCAAGAAAAGTGCCTACTCTTTTTTAAAAGGCTGGCAATGCATAAATTCCACCAGTGTTGCAGTTTTTCATGGGCGGTGATACCTAGTCACTTGCCATCAGGTGAGCCGATTGCTCGTTTCAAATCAGAGGGGTGAACCCTCTGATTAAAAAAAAACCAGTTCTTGATCACAATCACACCTGGTGGTAAGTGGTGATGAAGCCCTAGATGGTAAATCGCACTGTAGTATCGTAACAAAAACCTATTCACTCTTGCCTTGAAGACGCCCAGATTGTATTTGGGCGGAAAGACAGACGCCGGCAAATTATGCCACTCATTTGCCGTATGGATTACGAAATACTAAGCAAACTGGGTCTAATGCGTGTAAAAACATTCAAAACAAATCGCATGCGAGAAGATCGATTTTTCTTAATTATTATTTAATTTATTTATCTCCGGATAATGAAATATCCGGATATGCCTAGCGGCGCCAATAACGTTAGATCCTGTTTCTCGATTCGAATTGGTTCGAAAGTAAGCTTTTAAAATAAGCTTTAAAAAACATAATTTTCAATCGATAAGCGAATCGAATTCGAAAAAAATTGCGGGAGTAAAAGTTACGTAAATATCCAATACAGAAATTAAACCTTTGTTTGTTATATCTTTAATATTGCTTGTTTTTGTTCTATCAGTATCTAATAATATTCGTGGCTTAAATAAAAGTAGGCAAAGACAATATAAAAAATTAAAGGCGTCGTTTCAGATTTCAATTATCAAAAATCCTTAACAAAACAATTGTATGTTTTTTATAAACTGGTAGCCTTTTTCCATTACAATGTCTTCCAGCTTCCAAACCTTAACGTTTTATTAAGAAGATTCTGTTGATTTCTGCAATTAGTGATAATTTTTAAGAGAAGCAAGGGGGACAAATGAGCACACAGTCCTCCTCATGGTAAATATACTATGGTCCATTGACACCAACATCTATCATTGATAAAGAATATATTTTCGTTGTCACCCCCGAGCATTAAGATGGAATGCCTTCCGATAAAAATGTTTTCGGTTCGTTATATAATTCACCATACGAATCACAACAGTATCATACTGCTACTTTACGCTGGTATTCTATTAGCCCTCTACTAGCCATCATTACAGCCCTTCACAAGTCCACTGCTGAACATAGGCCTCCCCAAGTAATGCCACAAAGCACGGTCTCGAGCCACCTGCATCCATTGACTTCCTGCAAGTCTTACCAGGTCGTCACTCCATCTAGTGGGGCGTTCCCCAAGGACCGCCCTACACTTCGCCTACCGGTATGAGGCTGCCACTCGAGAACCTTTCTTCCCCATCAGTTGTTGGTTCTTCGAGCTACATATATGGCCGGCCCATTGCCACTTCAGCTTACTAATCCGTTGGGCTATGTCGGTTACTCTGGTTCTACTGCGGATATCCTCGTTTTTAAGGCTATCACGCATAAAAACCTCGAGCATAGCCCTCTCTAGCTCGCTGAGCTGACTTGAGCTTCCTCATACGGCCAGAATGGAGATTACTTTAAAACGCAATAAATAGATTAGCTTATTCATATAAATTGCTTTATTTATGAATTACCATAAACTTTCAGTGTGTCCTACGTGCTGCCAGGGTAATAAAAAAAGTCCCAACCTTTAATGAATATGTAATGGAGGGCGTGATCTCGCAGTGTAATTGTAATTATCAAAAGAGAATGTTATATTGAAATCTATTATGTTCTTTCAATTTAAAAAAAAAATTACCGCTATTCCTAGGATTTTCTCCCGTATTAAAAAAAAACATTCGAACCCGAAAAATTATTTGTGTGTTTCATTTCGAAGTATCAAATCAAACTATCATAATTAAGACACAAAATGTTGTGGGTTCAAATCCGCCATTCGTTTTATTGTAAGCAAAATTTTAGATTATTCAGATGGAATTGGAAGTGGGGGAAACTGAATCATGAATTTCTATTACATACTTACATATCAGTAATACAAGGTTTAGTACATGTTTATAAGTAATATAATATGGACAAGTACATTTTGTAACGGGATACAAGAGTTTTACCTTTTAATTGTTACAGGTGTTATGTGGCAGAGACAAAAACTCTTTGAAAATAAATTTATTTAATACTTTTAAACTAACTTAAAATATAGTAGTTGATACAGAGGACTTGGGAATGGAATTATATTGAGGAATCGAAAGATTTGGTTTAAATAGTGTAGGAAGCTAGGAGGTTGGGGTAAACGTAAGGGAACAACATTGTTCTTGGTGTTATGGTTAACTTATGGTAAACTATAAACATTAGCATATAATATTACAATCGAATTAGTGTGGCTTCTAAGGAAGTAAACAATATGATTCATAAAGTATACAGGTTTTATAACATAAAGTAAATAGTATCCTATGACATAGCATTAGTTTGGCTTCTAAGAAAGTAATTTAGTAAATAAACAATATAAAGTATACAAGACTTATAATATAAAGTAAATAGTATCTATGACATAACACCTCCCCCCTTAGAACAAAGATTGAGCGGTTTTGCTCGATTTTTGAGTGTAGTCAGCAGCTTCGTCTTCGTCTTCTAATATACAGGGTTGTAGCAGTGGTGTTTAGTGATGATATGGGAATCTCGACGTGTTGTCGGCGACGAGAACGGTCAAAGCAATTATTAAAAATTTGTATACAGTTACCATGTTGATTTGTAGGTATGTTATTCCATGGCAAGCGTTTATAACATTTATAACAAAAATATGTTAACATAATGATGCCAGTACTCGTACTTAATATGGAAAATTTTGTTACATGTTTTTCGAAGAATGTAGGTTTATTATTTTCAAGCAATTTTGTGTGAGTTTTTATTTGTTCTCTAACCGAGTTAAGAGGGTCGAGTTGAATGATTTTGAGCTGGATTTGTGCAAGTTCTGGTTGTTGCAGCTTAATTTCATCTGGGACGCAAATGTGTTCAATATCCACATAGATAAAAGGATGGCTGATGTTGATCGATTTTGTGTCCTCAGCTAGGAGTGTAACAAACGCGGTGTACATTTTACATCCTTGTTTTAGAGCGATGATACCTGCTCCAGAGATTTCGCCGTGAGTTGTTTTGCTTTCGCATTCTAAAGCATACGGAGTCTTGCGTTGGAGTATGTAGATCCAGTTGTTGTTTCTAAGAGCTTGAAAAGTGTTGATGTGTGCAGAAAACGTAGTTACATCACAAACTTCAGGAACTTGTTGACTCGTCGTTGTTAAGATGACAACTTCGCATATGGGTCTGGTGTTGATGTTGTAGATGAGAAGATCCTTGCAGACTTTGGATTCCGTTGCAAAGTCTTTGCATTTGTCCAGTGAGCTCATGATGACGTATTGCTGTCTAGTGGTACTCATGGCAAGATATGTTTGTTCGGTAAGGATAGTAGAATATAAGGAAGAGTCAGGATGTAGAATAGGGATAGAATATAAATGGTATAATGTAAATTTTTCGTTTTTTACTAAAGGGAATTCTAAGATATATATAATTTTATTCATATAAATGTAGGAAGTAATAGAGGCAGATTCAAGTATTTTGTGTAAATTAGGTAATGCTATTGGGGCAACTAAGTTTTTATTGAGCCTAGTGGGATTAGAAGACAGTAATTCTTTGTATAGGCGCATAGTGGATATTATAGAAGGGTGAATTACATTTGATTTAATGAAAAGTATGCTTGTAATGACATCATCGATATCTCGTTCCAAAGAAACTATAGCTTCTAGAATTTGAATTGAAACGGTGGATATTTCTTCAAGAATAGTTAAATTAAATATAGGTTTATTTGTTGAGGTAAAGTATGAATTTATTTTTCTAATATCTTCGTTAATAACGTATTCATCATAAAAGATTTTATGTAATGTTTCATTAAAATTCGTGATCGTTGAAGAAATAATTTGTAATTGTTGTTTTAAGATATCATACATTCGTTATAATGTTTGGCATCTTTTGCGTCTGGAACACCAATGAGCCATTTCAAAATTGAACCTAAGCCGTCTAGTATTTCACGTTTGGATCGCTTATTGTCAGTGTAAGAATTAAGTTCGTCGAGTTTAGAATCTATTCTGTCTATGTTTATTTTTATAAATGAAGTAGTAGTTATAACGTTAGTAAATTTGAATGTGTGGTAATGAAAGATTGATAGTTATTTATAAGTCGTTTGATAGAGTTGCGAGCTAGGAATAAAGGTTCAAGATTACGATATACGATAAATTTCCAGGAATTTTCAGATATTAATATTTCACCATTGTTTTCGAAATAGAGTCCAGAATTAGAAGGAATAGGATTTATGTGGGTATCCCCATCAACAAAAGTTGTGGAGTACCTGAAAATTAAAATAAACCTAGTTAATTGTTTTGACTTTTTTGGTTTGACTTTTTGTACGTGGTAGAGCCATACTGAAGCTATATTAATTGTATAGTTGTAGCACGAATGGGTCGGCTCGACCGGGGAAGGACCACGCTCTCACAGAATACTAGCGTGAAATAGCAGCTTAATGCCGCTGTGTTTCGTATGGTGAGTGTAGAGAACCGGAGACCCTTTTACTGGAAAAGAGGCATTCTATGTTAGTCCTCACGGGTGACAACTCATCTACATTTTGATTCGTAATCGAAGATAGATGTAGCTGTCTATGGGCCACAGCAACCACTTACCATCAGGTGGACTGTGTGCTCGTTTGTCACCCTTATCCTATAAAAAAAAAACTTCTTTTAAATTTAGTTATATAATTCTTAAAAAATAGATAAACTTTGTATAAAATTATTAAAAAACAAATAGTAAAATTAATGTAGGAGTTTTTTATAAGATATAAAAGATTTTCAATTAAACTAAGGGTTTTATTAGGTTGTGTCATTATTCGAGCCACCCTGAAATAGATTTAAAGTTAAATAATTACGATGAATAATAAGAATAATTACGATCTACTCTTAGAATAAAATGTTATGATTATTGAATGAAGTCGTGCAATGGTCTTAAGCGATTCGCATGCACTATTTGGTTTTTTCCAGATTTTTGTATAATATAATTTTCATTAAAACCTATTCTAACAATAACATGAGGCAAGTCAGTTACAATTTTAAATTTCCTACCAAATAAATAGGGTCTAAAATGTTTGACGGCCCAAACGATAGCTAATAACTCTCTTTCGATAGTGGAATAGTTGGCTTCAGCTTTATTGAGTGTTCGAGATGCATATGCTATAGGCAAGTCCTTGCCTATTTCGCCTTGCGATAGCACAGCATCTAAGGCGTTTATCGAAGCGTCTGTGGTTAGTATGAATTTCTTTGTGAAGTTAGGATATTGTAAGATTGGAGGGTTAGTAAGAAGATGTTTACATTCATTGAAGGATTGTTGTTGGGTTTCGCCCCATATGAAAGCAGTGGCCTTTTTAAGAAGGCTAGTTAAAGGCATCCGCAGAGATCGTGATGCTTGGTTATTTTAACACCCACTACGCTGAATGGCTTGGCTCTCGTTTAACCGATCATGCGGGTACCTTCTACTGCCCTCTCATCCGGGCGGATATCAGGTCTCCGTCGATATTCCTCTTGTCTCCTCGGACCATTGTCTGATCCAGAGAACGGCGCCACTCACGCTCCCATCGCGGTTGCGTTCTGCAGGTTGCCGCCGTGTTTGGCATTATAGGTCAGACGATTGGGATGGGATGCGATCTTTTTTTGCATCCTACCCTTGGAGGCGGGTTTGCTTCTCGCCGGATGATCCCAGCGTTGTTGCTGATTCTGTCGCTGATGTGGTGCTACAGGGAATGGAACTATTTATTCCATCATCTGTGGTACCTATCGAAGGCAGAACCCAGCCATGGTTTGGTCGTTCCTGCAAAATTGCATTACGCCATAAGCAAGAGTGCTACCAGGCCTGGGCTCACGCATCGACGTCTCGGGAGGCAAATACCAGCGCTCTTAAAAAGAAGTATAATTCCGCCTCCAGGTCCTTCAATCGGGTTTGACACAAAGCGCTTCTTACGAAGCTTCCTTCCTATGGGCTTCCCGAGAAATTGTGCTATTGGATCACCAGTTTTCTTGCTGATCGGAGCATCAAGGTTGTAGTAGACGGTGCATGCTCCGATTACAAGCCCATTAACGCTGGTGATCCACAAGGTGCTATCACCAACGCTGTTTCTTCTGTATATCAATGACATGTTGCAAACCGGTAACATTCATTGCTATGCAGATGACAGCACTGGTGATGCTCTGTACACCGGCCGTGCCAATATTTCTCGGGAAAATGTCGCCGAGTACCGGAACAAACTTGTGTCTGAAGTCGAGACTTTGTTAGACAAAGTCTCGGACTGGCTAGTCCAGTTCAATCCCCGGAAGACACAAGTTTGCGCATTTACCGCTAAAAAAACCCCTTTGTCGTATCTCCTTAGGTTCAAGGCACTCGCCTTGTTGCCTCAGCCAGTATCGGAATCCTCGGCGTCGACATATCGAGTGACGTGCAGTTTCGTTTCGGCCTCTAAAAAGCTTGGCGTGCTCAGCAGAGCGGGACAGTATTTCATGCCGGCACACCGCCTGCAACTTTGCAAGGCGCAGGTTCGACCGCACATGGAATACTGTTACCATCTCTGGGCTGGGGCTCCCCAGTGCCAGCTCCTTTTATTTGATCGCATCCAGCGCAGAGCTGTTTGAATCGTCGGTGACCGAACTCTTTCAGATCGGCTTGACTCACTGGCACTACGAAGAGATGTTGCATCTCTTTGCGTATTTTATCGCATTTACCACGGGGAGTGCTCTGAGGAATTGTTCGGACTAATTTCAGCCGCACAATTTCACCATCGCACATCGCGACAAAAATCGCGATACCATCCATACCATCTGGATGACTGGCTATTCACCACTGTGCGATTTAAAAGATGTTTTCTTCCTCGCACAATTTCCTTGAGGAATCGACTACCACCAGAGATTTTTCCGGACCGATACGACTTAGGGACCTTCAATAAAAGAGCGTACTCCTTTTGAAAAGGCCGGCAACGCATCTGCAATTCCCTTGGTGTTGCAGTTGTTCATGGGTGGCGGTAATCACTTAATATCAGGTAGGTGAGCCGTATGCTCGTTTGCCTCCTCTCCTATAAAAAAAATCATATTGTAAATGCAACATACGATTCATCTTATATTATTGTTGATATTTCTTAATTAGTGTTTGTATAAAAATCACGGTCTTGAGCCATCAGCATCTATCGATATATTGCATGTCTTACCAGATTGTCACTATCTAGTGGGAGGCCGCCCTGCACTTCACTTACAGATACGGGTACGGTAAAGTTGTTATCAGGAGAATAAGACTGCTGCCACAGCTGCTGCTGCCCGTAACTTGAATTTGTTTCTCTTTGTCGTTTTTTGCGACACCCACGGATTGATGTGTGGTAGCGGATATTTTACGCCACCACTGCACAGCAAGACAAACACAAGAAAAAACTAGGACAAGAAAAGTTGAAGAGAAGTTCAATAAAATATTTAGTCACACTTTCAAGTCCATAGAGTTGGATTACCCTACTTTCAAAATTACTTCTGTATGTACATGTTCTTACGTTAATGAACTTCTATTCTAAACGCCAATTTTATTATTAATTAATAGGTAATGCAGCATATCTAAGTAATTGTATAGTAGACCGATTTGTCAACATAATTACTATGGGAATATTTGCCTAGAAATGCATCACATGTGCACAGTAAGTTAGCTTCAATACTGCATTTAAATTCATTCAGGATTAAAAAATGATTCTACTTTTATGCTAGGTAATTAAAGTAATCGACAACTTAGAATGTCTGTTTATTATATTAAGACATCTACAGTCTCGTACTTTTCAGTAACATTATTTTGATAATATAATCCAAGCGACAAATGAAGTGATTAGTTTTTATTATGTTGTGACATCGAGTTTTCTTTTTAATCTTTCTAGTTTAATTAATTTTGTTTTCAGGTAAAGGTCCTGGATACGCGTCTCCATTAGATGCATTTAGAAACGGGCCCAGAGAAAAACTTCTTTACGTTGTCTGCGTTCAGCCAAATCTAAATAAACAAGATTATTTAGCTACAGTTGATGTTGATCCAGAATCTTCGACTTACTGCCAGGTGTTAAAATATTCAATATGCATCAAATCGTTTTAAGAATTCTAAATTCGTATAAATACGTACATCTTGGTACAATATAAATATAATTTATATCATTTACATCTAATTTGAGTGGGATGAATATTCAACTGACGTTGCAAACTCTTTAAAATAATATACCTCAATATCAATAACAATGGAGTCTATAACATCGGAGGCCGGAAAATTAGCGCTTTAGTATTCATGTAATGACGTTTTAAGATGGTTAGTTCAATTTTACTGTTTTCAAAAATATGCGTGTTAGTTCGGACTTTAGTGAATAATATGTGGTACATATTTCGATTACAGACAATGATTAATGATTATATACACTCCGAACTAGTTTCATTTGTCGCGTAATTCCATAACAGGTCAGTGAAGTTTCCTGATTAAGTTTATATTAAATTTAATTCAGCAATTACCAAATAGAAAGTTGATAGTTTTTCCACGCCGAATCGCTTTTAGATACATATCATTATTTTATTCACGCATAGTTATAATAACCAGTGCTCACCTTATGGTCGAAATTCGACCGTAATTCATTAAATTTTTAGGTTTGTATATAATGCAAGCTGTATTTCACTTTTAACTGCACATTGAAACAGATATATTTCAAATTAAAAAAAAAAACGCTTTTTTACCTGGACACCACAGACTATTGATGTAGGAGCATTTATTTTGAAATCACACAAAATTAAGTAGTAATTATTTGTTGGCATCATCTTTATGGTGACAATCTTTACTCTGTGCGACTGTTCAACCACAGACTATTATTTTTTTGACATTGGCAGTATGAAAGTAAATAATGAATGTCATATTTTATTTTATTTAATGAGTAACACAATATATCTATACAAATAAATAAAATTGAAGTGTCTCTTTGTACTGTCAAAATAACAGCTTTTTACTAAATGCATAATATGAAAGTATAACCGGTATTTATAACAAAAACACAATTTTTAAAATTTTTGTCTGTCTGTCTGTCTGTTTGTTCCGGCTAATCTCCGAAATGGCTGGACTGATTTTGATGGGACTTTCACTGGTAAATAGCTGATGTTATAAGGAGTAACTTAGGCTACTTTTATTTTAGAAAAATAATTAGGATTCCAAAAAATTAAAACTATAAATAACACGCGGGCGAAGCCGCGGGGAATAGCTAGTTATAAATAAAAACATTCGTGAGTATCGTGGAACACTCGGTTGGAACGAAGTTCCTTTCGTAGTATATTTTATATTATTGATTAACAAAATAAAAATTTCTTTCACGGCAAGATAAGAAAAAGTTCCCTCGCACTTTTTCTTATCTTGCGAGATGGATATTATTCCATCTCGCTTCTTTGTAGCCGCCAAGGCCGTCTACACTACGTCAGAAGGGGTTGTAACGGAAAAATCTTACACTTTTTCTCACCTAGCCCCAATCCGCCAAATTCGTACCGTCCGATAAGGAACTTCGTTCCAAACTTTATATTATTGTACTCCTTCTCCACACAAAGTTTAAAATAAATCTTACTCTGTTCCGTGAGAGCAATATACTTAAACAGAGATACAAAATAATAATTTTTCCTTCACGTATTAATGTTAAGATAAGGGACCGCAATTTATTAAACTGGTCTTATTTAAGAAAACATCATCCCTCAACTTAAAAAACCCATAAAACTTTATTGTCTCTTAGGTAATTCATCGTACATACACCGGAAGTATTGGAAATGAAATACATCACAGTGGTTGGAACGTATGCTCTAGTTGTCATGGAAATGTTTCGCTCAAAAGAGATTTTCTTCTGCTTCCTGCATTACACACAAGTAATATATTTGTAATTGATGTTGGCAGAAACCCTAAGAAACCTGAGTTACATAAGGTAAATGGTGATATTAAATATTAAATACCTACTATTAGTTTAATCAGTGATGATAGAAATAAAATAATATAAATATATAAGTTATGAAAACCAAAATATGTCAACATCAAAATAATATAATTTTTAATGTTTTAAGCAACATAATATTATAATGATGATGATGAATAGAAATTATTGCGTTAAAACATTACATAATCAAACTATTGACCAATACTAAAATAACGTAGATCTCAGTGCGAGTCTCAAGCATTACGGAAAGCCAGTTTCGACCACAATACTCTCTTGCAGATCATCCAGTACTGGAGCTTTTTGGTCTCTCGCCAAAGTGGTCGAGACAGACTTCTGTCGGCCCACACTGCCTCCACTGATAAAACTGGATTGCACACTAGCGCCAACGGCTAAAGAGAAAGCGAACTTGTTCACGTCTTTTTTTGCCTGTAATTCACGTGTGGATAGTGGCAACAATGTTCCACCTCGACTACCGCACTACGGTACCTCTATGTCAGAGATCCGCATCACCTACAAGGTGGTTCTTAAACACCTTGCGGCTTCTAGACGTGAACAAAGCCAGTGGACCAGATGATATAACAGCTGTAGTTCTAAAGGTTTGTGCATTAAGCTAAATAAAAGCGTGTCAACACAGGAGACAACTGGTCCCCTGTGGCGACGCACTTGTTCCGCATTTCATTTAGGACTGGAATAGTGTATAAATCATGGAAGCTTGCTATGCAGGCTAGCCTGCCAGACGCTGGAGCGTACATCTTATCTCCTGGTCTGATTGGCATGGTGAAGGACTTTTTGAGTTAACGGTTTTGTTTTCGAGGTGTTGTCGTACGCTGCGCTACCAAGCCTACGATGACTAACGCCAGAGTACCTCAAGGATCCGTTCTATTTGCAACTCTATTGCTACTAAATATCAATGACTTACTTACGCTTGGTATCTATGAGTATGCAGATGACAGCATAGTAGTGGCGAGATACCAACTAGGTGCTCGGGCCAGTCGTGATCAAATCCAGTCCAAAAGATAATTTATAGTTGAACATGGGAACCTCACACGTCTCCAAACACAAGCGTGTCTCCTCACCTTGGCTCGTTATTTCCGAAATATATCACATGAATACACTGACCACTTTCAATTGAGGGTTCAGAATTCTTCGAACCTAGACTTCGGACGGGTAATAGATTTCAAGGCCAAAGCAGCTGCATGGAAGTGTTAATGCAAAGACGGTTCTCTACATCCGAGTCATTGATTTCAAGGCCAAAGCAGCTGCATGGAAGTGTTAATGCAAAGACGGCACTTTACACCGGGACAACTACTTATTCGAAATAAATTATAAAGCGCAAGTCCTGTCGTGCTTGGAGTACAGCTGCCATATATAGGCTAGTGCTGCAAAAGTTGCTAGTGAATTGCGTAACTTGATTACTCCCTCACCCTCCTAGCATTAGATAACTAGACGCTCGGACAGTCCCCACCCCTTCATTCTTGACTTACATATTCGAACCAAACGGTTTGCTTCATCATCTGGTCATACGTCAGGCAAAGGAGTAGAATAACTTGTTAGTATCTGTCTTTCCAATCCGATTGCAATGTGGGTTTTCTGTTAAGCTAAGTCTGTGCGCTTTACCATCTTCGGGCATCACCACTTATAATCAGGTGGGATAGTAGTCCAGCACTGGTTTAAAAAAGATTAAAAAAGAGTCTTACTAGTAATCGATATTTTAAATGGTGATCAAAATTACAGTATGCGTGTTTATTCAACAATACAAATATGAAACTTAGAATAAATTCAAAACTTTTAATCTTTCAAAATTGTGTGCTTTTGGTTTTAGTAATTTAGTAGTTAAATCAATAATTTTAGCGTAGTTAGCCGTATGGTCTCATAATTCCATTAATGCATCAACCCATTTCGATCCGTGTGTACCGTAAAAGGCTACTATGGAAACGCCAGAAAGATTTCATGGCTTTTGATAGATAGCGGTATAACTTTAAAAAAAAAAATATGCGACACGGAAGTGGAGTGGACTTTTTATAGAGTGGTGAATAAGAAGAAGTTGTTGTTTATTATATATTTTTTTAATGTGTTATTAGGTAATCGATGGTTCAGAACTGAAATCACTTAACTGTAGTTTTCCACACACAACTCATTGCCTGGCCAATGGTGAAATTATGATTTCGACAATTGGCGACAAAAATGAAAATGCAAAAGGAGATTTTGTTCTTATTGATTCTAAGACATTCAAAGTAAAAGGTAAGATTTATTTACAAAACAGTTTAGTTTATATTAAAGAATTAATAGAATAAAAATTATAATACATAACGTATATTAAAGGGACTTGGACAAAGGGTGGCAAATGTGCTAACTTTGGTTATGACTTCTGGTACCAGCCATATCATGACGTTATGATTGCTTCTGAATTCGGTATACCTAAACTTATAAAAAGGTAGTATTTAAATATCATTTAACAATAAAGGAAATGATAAATTCTTTTATTCTCAGATATTAAAAATTAAATTAACTTCCAGAGGTTTTGTTAGGAAAGATAATACCGATACAAAAGAATTTGGAACATGCTTGAATATTTATAAATGGTCAACCCATGAATTGCAACAAGTTTTAGACTTGGGTGAGGATGGTTGTGGTCCACTGGAGGTCAGGTTTCTCCATGATCCTAAATCTTCGCAGGGATTTGTTGGGTGTGCCTTAAATGCTAACGTTTATAGGTGAGCCATTTGAATATAATTTGCATATTTTTAACTTATAAGTACCTAAAATTGTCTAACGTAACCTAAACCTAAATCGAAGTTACATGTTTTAGTACGTACTAAAACACTTTATACGAAGGCAAATCTTTTATCTTCGTTCATCACCGAAACGCTGAGAATAAAATAATATGATTTAATACATATATAAAAATATATAGTAATCTATTTCATATTAATTTACATTTCGTCAAACGGCACTAATGGGTAAATCAGCCAACTTATTGTAATCTTCATATTAATAATTAGTTTCGACCTGATAGAACCTATTTCATTCTAGAAGTCCGTCCATATGAGTTAGTACCACCAATATACTTACATCTGCCACGAACGTGTGCAGTGTGCACTGCTGTGCTCCGATTTGTAGGTAAGAGATCCGAAATATTGACAGAATGCAAAGAGTTGACTGCATATTACCATTGGGGCTGTTGTAATCACTTATCATCAGGTGGACTGTTAGTTCATTTGTCACTCTAATGTTATAAAAACTAGCCAAGTACAAGTCAAGCCATGCGCAATTAGGGTTCCGTATATATTATGACCAATTAACATTTTTGTAAAAGAAAATGTTCGATAGTTTTGTTCACAGCCTAAAAATATATTATGAATCGATGTTTTCATTATTTCTTGTTTAAATATAGTACATCTATTAAAGCCTGTAAAAGTCCACTATTTAACATAGGCCTCTGCCATATATTGCCTAATAGGGTGGAATTATAGTTAAAAAGCTTGACACGCGGTTTGGTCACGGCGGTATTTTTAATTATTTTCAGTTGTTATCAGGAAGATGCTGCTGCCTATCTCCTGTTTCAGTTACCCTCTGTCGCCTCTTACGGGGTAGTGGATATTCTTACACCACCACTACACGGTTTTATACATGGTATAGTATATGATGGTACATAATATAGAGAAATATCAAATTCCTGATTATTTTATGTGATAAACTCAATAAAAATGCCCTAAAAGTGACAACTTCTGTCCGGACGGTACCCTATTTCTTTATCTTTGGTGATAAAATAATAAAAATACATTTGTACTCAATGGACTCTCAACAATGAGACCCATATGTCAGGGTTAGAAAAAAATTCGACTCCCTTTTCATGTATACTCCACCCCTTCCTGAATTATCCTACTTTAAGGTTTTATTATTCATGAAACCGTTATAGATTGTATTGATAGAGACCATTAATATAGCTATATATTTTTTACAGATTTTACAAATTGTCGGATGGAACTTGGAAAGCTGATAAAGTAATAGACATCCCGACGAAAACAGTTTCTAAGGAGGTGTTTTATCTAAAAATAGTGGTATGGATGTGCGATATTAATATTTTATAATATACATTGTTTTCATTTTCCAGGCTCCAGCTATACACATAATAGCTGAAGCTTGAAACATAGAGGAAGTTTTTATTCAAAAAACCTTTGAATTGCAATTTTAGGTTTGTTGACAGACATTATTCTATCTTTGGATGACAAGTACTTATATTTGACATGCTGGTTTGATGGGGACGTAAGACAATATGACATTTCGGATCCTGAACATCCTAAACTTGTTGCAAGAATATGCCTCGGGGGTAAAATTGCGAATGAAAATTTGACGATAATAGAAGATGTGGAGTTTCCGGTAAATATTACTTCTTCTAATAAAAATGGATAATTTTTTTTAAATTAAATTTTATTTAGAACAATAAATTCTGCATATTGCTGCCTATTTAATCATTTAAATATAACAGTAAAGTAATAGGAAGATATCATATAACGTTGAATTGCTACGCACTGAACTAAGGTCACTTCTCTCGTAAGAGGTTATGAATCAGAAAAGTTTTGCTTAGCAGTTTTACGGTGAATTTGCGGAGTTCGGTGACTTTTCAATGCCTCAGTCATGCGTACATCACCGATTACGTGGTAAATCAAGTCAAAGCAAAAGAAAAGTCAATCAAGCAAAAGAAGAGAATAACAAAAATAATACACCGTCTAATTAGCAACTCACGGAATTGTAAGATTGAGTCAGAAATATTATGGTGTTGGGAATGAGGGTAAAATAATAAAAGGAAATACGAACAAATGAAGGTAGAACGATAACCTCCCACTTTTCTAGCGATATAAAGTATCGTGCAGGCGACTACGATGGATCAGTCTGTAATTCTACGAGTCTCAATGTCGTTATTATGTCCGTTGGGCTAAAACATTACCTCTACGCTGTGATTCTGCCTAAGTAAGACAAGTGATGTGGTTCTCTGTTCGTTTTGGTGGTTCATCTAGTGTAAGCAAGGAAGATCGTGTTGCTGAGAGGCTGCCGTGTGTTGCATTGAGATGAATAGTATTGCTGTTGATTTGCATACTTTGGTGTTATCACGTAATTATGTTCTTCACGTTACATCAATATGTGATTGTGCCGGGGACATATTACGGTTGGTCGAACTGTATGTGCTCTAAACTTAATGTGTAGTGTAATACGCTGTCTCATTCCTGATAATGATTAATTGCGTAAGCAAGAAAGCAAGTTGAACATCCGCTCTCACACTTTTATTATTTTTAACAATTAACCTTCAGAGTAATTTCTAATACGGGTAATATTCTTTAATTTAAATAATTTTGAGAATAATTTCTAACATCAGAAGTGGAATAATTTATTACAATGGTTTATTTTTTTAGCAAGATCAGACGGTGGTTTCTGTGAAATAGCATATATATGTCACAGTCAAAACTCATAACCGGTCAAAACCACTTTTGACTGCAAAAAATCAAGCAAAAATGGTTTTGACCGATGCCCTTAGTCAAAAACAGTTTGACTGATTTTTGTAGTCAAAAGTGGTTTTCACTAACGTTCTTAGTCATAAGTGGTGTTGTCTGATTTAAATTTCAGACTATCGGTCAAAACTCGCAATGTCAGCAACAGTAGGTTAAGGTGCGGCTGGGGTGGCCCCTGGGCCATAATATTGATATAAAATATAATATTGAAGAAATTGAACTTTTTAATTTCAGAAATTCAAAAAGTATAAGTCAAAAGAAGTTTTGACTAACATTGTTGGTCAAAACCACTTTTAACCGATGTAATTTGGTCAAAATCACTACAGTTAAAAGTGATTTGACCAACGGCCTTAGTCAAAACTACTTTTGCCTGATTTTTAGTCTAAAGTGGTTTTGACCGGTTATGAGTTTTGACTGTATTATAGTACATATACATATAATAGAACGATTTATTTAATAAATTAAGGATTAATGGTACAAAAAAGTAGTGACAATTTTAATACATCATGAATTTCACAAAATTTTTGAACATGCGTAATATGGCACTTACCAATAGTATACTTAGTTTTGCGATTTTTTCAAAAGTCAAAGTTGGAGTAGGAATGTATTAGGTATTGACTCAGTGTTATACTGTTATTATAGCAGCATTAAACTAATTTTAGATTTTTTTATCTTAGAGAGTCAGCTTTATAATTTTATTAAATTTCAAATCGCTTTACTTCGAATGACCCATCATCCTTGCTGTTCCATTCTGTGAGTAAACATGTTACTTGTCCCGCCCAATATTTAAAAGCGCGCTTATGCACAGTGTCATTGACATGAGACCAACAACAAAACAACCAGGTGGACTTGCTCCGGCTGGGATTTGAACCTAAGACTCGCGACGTAATAGCCGGCGGGTAGTCTGATCACTAGGTCGCCATCATTACTACGCTACTTACGAATTAGCGCTGGTCAAAAGAGCCTTTCAAGTAAATAAGTAGGGTAGTAACTCAAGCACAAAGCTTTAAATATTTTACTTTTAGATAAAAATTAAATGCAAATTCACGTTTAATTTTTTCGTTTTTTACCTTTTAGTAATGAAATGAAAGTAAACCTTTTTATTAAATTGTTCACACTTTTAGAAATTACATCTAAAACGGCTGTTAAGATGTGATTTAAAAATTTTAGGATCATGATATATATTTGGAATAATTCTTTTTAATTTGCCAATTTAGGTTTTTTATAGCTTTTTTAGAATATTGTGAAGCTTAAAATTTTCATACAAAACTGGCCAAATGCGTGTGGGGCCACGCACAATGTAGAGGTAGGGTTCCGTAATTGCCCGTCACAATACGTGGGCTTTCTTGATAATGAGCATAATAAGTGAGTTCGCGGTTTGACCGCTATAACGACTAAAAATGGGCCCAAATAGGAAGGATCGTAACTGAGGGACTTATTTTCAAATCATACTTATAAGGAGTGGTATTCAAAAAGATTAAACAAGCTTTTGGATTTTGAAAATAATACAATTTACATCAAATTTTAACATGCCAAGGTACAAACATGATCATAGTTGACTATCTATCTATATACCTGGCAGTGCAATCCTAAGATACATATATGACCGTAACGAACCTTCACGTAAACCACCACTGCCCTAAATTATCCTGAGGTCGCCCGCGTAAACCAAGAGTGTGACGAATGAAACTGTATGAGGTTATATGATTGTATGAATACTTTGAATGAGGCGTACGATAACTACCAACTAAAAAATAAGTGAAAGTAGTAAGTAAGAAAGATCCTCCCTGCCTATCCCGCAAATGAAAAAAGTAAAGCTATAATAGTAATGCATATAAATCGTTTTCTTCATAAAATACTTATTTTTAACAGTTTACAATAGCATTACATAGTTATAATGCAGCTAGTTTTAGGTCATTTTCTATGGAGTTGTAACGAAATTTTTACTAATCCAAGTGCATTTTATAAGTTGATCGACTATTACCCGTTAACTTCTTAATTCTAATTAGCTGTAACAGTTTTCCTTTTAACTTCATTATAAATACTACTATTTTGTATACTTTTCACATTTTCAAAAACAGCGGTTTAGTTTGAGTGAGGGGGGGACACATGACTATAATGAAAAATACTACTTTAAAGCTAAATATTTCGCAAACGGACCCCTGAATGGAAAAGATGTTGTTCCACACCCCAGTGTTTTTGAAAGACCTACTTACCTACCGGACGACCGAACGATACCCCACATGATGGAATAGACGGGTAAAAAAAATCATCCTCCATTTACATGTATGGGAAGTACCTAAAATAAAAATGTTTTTTTAAGATTGTATTTATCAGTTTTCTAGGCGTGATTAATATCTATAACTATGCCAAATACAGATTTGTAGCACCTAGGGTCTCTGAGCGTAACCGCGGACGGACGGACGGACGGACGGACATGCGAAACTATAAGGGTTTCTTGTTGTGTAACTACGGAACACTAAAAAGGCCAGGTATCGATTCCTGCGGAACATCCAGTCTTGTCATACATCCGATATAACACCGTTAGTTTTGCAACCTTTTGCTATCGGTTTGACAGATATGACGATAAAAAATCAAGTGCAAATGATGTTTAAAGCAAACGTTTTTGTATTGTAAATTCCACTGGATGCTAGCAACCTGGGATTAATGGATCAATGAAGCGGTATTGAAAAAATTATTAATTACAACTTTATGTGCTAATTTACCACGTGCTTGGGGGCAAAGGAAAACAATATGAGAAAACCTGCATGTTCGAGAAATGAAAACATCGAAGACAAGTGAAGTTGGCCAGCACGCATAGGGACTTTACTTTTTCTTTATTTTGATCCACACAATCAAATGTCCTTAAAAGATCACAAAATACACCGATAGTATTATGGTGCTTTGCTCAGGCCTTTTAAATATGTGATACTAGTTTTATACCAGCATTCGTCGTGAATCATTTTCTAAACCTATTCAAATCCTATTACGATCTAATTACTATCATAATATACATTTTTAATGTCAATATCCTTTTTTTATAAGAACCAGGAACCAGTCAAGCCAGTAAAGGTAAAAGATAAGCAACTGCTTGGTGGACCGCAAATGCTTCAACTGTCTTTAGACGGCAAGCGTCTGTATGTGTCGTCGTCACTGTATTCTCCTTGGGACAAGCAATTTTATCCCGAAATGGTAGAAGAGGTAAGCTAGCAAAATTACATATTCTTTTATTCGTTATCATCATCATTCTCATTATCAATATCAATGCATGTCAAATTATTACAATACTTGACTTACAATATTTGAGCATACTCACCTCGCTGGGCTAATGTATGTGATATGAGTATAAAATATATAAAATATTTTTATTATATTTTATCAGTAACACTGTTAATATTAATTTTATTATGTTTCCATCTTTTTCCTATAATGTATGTGATATAAACGAGTTGTTGTTAATTTTTAAATTTTCAGGGCGGATGGATAGTTAAATTAGATGTGAATATAGAAAACGGCGGCTTAAATTGGATCCACAATTTCTTGTCAATTTCGGGAATGAACCTGATGGACCAGTGTTACCCCATGAGATGCGGTATTGATTTAGATTTATAACTCTTACAATCCTATTGATCTTTTAGCTATTATAAAACACTAATTCATGATGTCGTTTTCTACGATTGTTGTTTTTGTTAACTATGTAAAAAAAAATCAACAAAATGTTAATACTTTAAGTATGATTAAATTATTTTGACGGCCCCGTGGCGCTTAGCAATGAGTTGCTGCGCTAAAGGGCCGCGGGTTCAAATCCCGCACGGAATAAGTAGTTGTATGGCCTACAAATAATTGTTCCGGGTCTGGATGTTTGTCCTTGTGAAATTTATGTATGTAAGCTGCCCCCACGATACAGGAGAAAATCCTATTGTGGAGGTAACGTTTCTTAAGAAAAAAATGAAATAGAAAAAATGAAATAAAATGAATGTGTATGATTAATGTATGTTCAGTTCATAAATATATGTAAAATGAAAATCTAATTTGCAGCAATCCAGGTGGCGACCCTACATCAGATATTTGGCTGGTTGAAGAAGAACAATAAATTGGGAGATTTCAACTTTATTGCTTTTTTTTTTATAGAATAAGGGTGACAAACAAGCACACAGTCCACCTGATGGTAAGTGGTTGCTGTGGCCCATAGACATCTACATCTATCTTCTTTTGCGAATTTAAATGCAGATGCGTTGTCAGCCGTGAGGACTAAGATAAAATGCCTCTTTCCAGTAAAAGAGTCTCAGTTCTCTTTTTTTTTTTTTTTTTTTTAGGAGAGGGGCAAACGAGCATGCGGCTCACCTGATGGTAGTGATTACCGCCGCCCGAACAACTGCTGCAACACCAGGGAATTGCAGATGCGTTGCCGGCCTTTTAAGAAGAATAGGCTCTTTTCTTGAAGGTCCCTAAGTTCGTATCGGTCCGGAAAAATCGCTGGTGGTAATCGATTCCACAAGGAAGTTGTGCGAGGAAGAAAACTTCTTCTAAATCGCACAGTGGTGGACCGCCAATCATCCAGATGGTATGGATGGTATCTCGAGTTCTGTCGCGATGTGCGATGGTAAAATTGAGCGGCTGGAATTAGTCCGAACAATTCCATAGATCACTCCCGTGGTACATGCGATAAATACGCAAGAGATGCATCTCTACGCAGTGCCAGTGAGTCAAGCCGATCACCAAAGCCGGGTACCAAAGCTGCGTTCCATGAGTTCGGGACTACGCCTAGGGGTAGGTACCGGAAAAGACGCGTTAAACCGGTGCCAACTCGGAGCACGTCTTCAGCACAATAGGTGGGACTCTATCAGGCCTCGACTTGATGTTGTCCAGGAAAGTGCTTTACGCACCGAGCGCTGTGTAAACAGCACTTCCCGCATGGAGCACTCACACCGCGGGATGGTAGGCGGTATGTTCCCCGTCATCAAGAGTCAGGTTGGAAGCAAAAGAGAGCTAGCAGATCGGCTTTCTCCTTTGCGTCATGGGCCAGTGAGTCGTCCACCCTGTGCAGAGATGGCAGAGATGGCTGACAGAGTTCCTTGGACAGCCTTGGCGAGACCAGAATGCACGTGTTCCCGTAAGGCGAACGTTTCTCGCCAATTCTGCCGATGCTACTCTGAGCGGCTTTGCCTTGTTGCTGAAGGACCTGGAGGCGGAATTATACTTTTTAAGAGCTAGTGTTTACATTCCGGGACGTTGATGCGTCAGCCCAGGCCCGGTAACACTCATGATTAATGTATGTTCAGTTCATAAATATATGTAAAATGAAAATCTAATTTGCAGCTATCCAGGTGGCGACCCTACATCAGATATTTGGCTGGTTGAAGAAGAACAATAAATTGGGAGATTTCAACTTTATTGCTTTTTTTTATAGAATAAGGGTGACAAACAAGCACACAGTCCACCTGATGGTAAGTGGTTGCTGTGGCCCATAGACATCTACATCTATCTTCGTTTGCGAATTTAAATGCAGATGAGTTGTCAGGCGTGAGAACTGAGATAGAATGTCTCTTTTCCAGTAAAAATAGTCTCCGGTTCTCTAAACTCACCATACGAAACACAGCAGCATTAAGCTGTTATTTTACGCTGGTATTCTGTGAGAGCGTGGTCCTTCCCCGGTCGAGCCGACCCATTCGTGCTACAACTATACTATTAATATAGCTGCAGCATGGCTCTACCACGTAAAAATTGTTGTGTTCTTAGTATCCCAAATACTATTTGGTTATTTTCACTAATCATCAGATTTTAATCTTTAATTGCATGAAAATTCTGTTTGATACATAATATACTAAACATATAATACTATGGGCGTGCACAGTCGAAAGACTATTGTCCGCAAAGGACAAAAAAAGTCCGGAAAGCCAAAAAAATTCGTAATAACTTGCCACGGACACAACGCACGCGCTGTATGATAATTTGCCGGAAGTTTAGTGAATCGATAGCTATATTCTAAGCGAATATTCTGAGACTACGTTGTGTTGTAATAATCTGTGTAATAATACACAGAGCACGAAATAGCCACGCCGTCTTGTCGCGTAGCTATTACGTGCTTAGCTAATACACTTGATGGTCTTACACAGCTGGTTACTTCACCTACGCGGATTCCAGATGTGGAGGATCATACACCTTTCCTGTTGGACCTTCTGCTGACCTTTCATCGGGACGGATATCAGGTTTCCGTCGACGCTCCTTTAGGCTCGTCGGACCATTGTCTTGTCCGGAGTGTGGTGCCACTCACACTAACGTCGCGGTTGCATTCAGCAGGCTGCTGCCGTGTTTGGTACTATAGATAGGCCGATTGGGATAGGCTTTATTTGCGTCCTACCCTGGGGGGCGGGTTTGCTTCTCGCCGGAAGATCCCAGCGTTGTTGCTGATGTGGTACTTCAGGGTATAAAACTTTTTATTCCATCCTCTGTGGTGCCCATCGGAGGCAGATCCCAGCAATGGTTTGGTCGCTCCTGTAAAATAGCATCACGCTATAAGGAGTGCTACCGGGCCTGAGCTGACTCATCAACGTCTCGGGATGTAAACACCACCACTCTTAAAAAGAAGTATAATTCCGCCTCCAGGTCCTTCAAAAGAGTCATTGACAAGGCAAGGTCTGAGCACATCGGCAGAATTGGCGAGAAGCTAGTTCACCTTCCTTCGGGAACCCGTGCATTCTGGTCTCTCGCCAAGGCTATCCAAGGGAACTTCTGTCAGCCATCTCTCCCATCTCTGCACAGGGAGGACGACTCCCTGGCCCATGCCGCAAAGGAGAAAGCCGAACTGTTAGGCTCTCTCTTTGTATCCAACTCGACTCTAGATGACGGGGGGAACATACCGCCGACCATCCCGCGGCGTGTGAGTGCTCCATGCCGGCACACAGCGCTCCATTCGCAAAGCACTCCTCTCCCTGGACGTCAGCAAGTCGAGTGGGCCTGATTAAGTCCCTCCTATTGTACTGAAGACGTCTGCTCCGGAGTTGGCACCGGTTTCCACGCGTGTTTTCCGGTACTCCTACTCCCAAGGCGTAGTACCGAATTCATGGAAGACAGCTTTGATCCACTCGATCCCTAAAAAAGGCGACCGCTCAGACCCGTCCAACTACAGGCCTATCGCCATCACCTCCTTGTTCTCCAAAATAATGGAGTCTATTATAAACTGCCAGCTCATGAGGTACCCTGAGCATCACCAGCAGATTAGTGACCGCCAATACGGTTTTCATCGGGGTCGATCAGCTGGTGATCTTCTGGTCTACCTGACTCATAGATGCGCGGAGGCAGTAGAGTTCAAGGGGGAGGCATTGGCCGTTAGTTTGGACATAGTGAAGGCCTTCGATCGGGACTGGCACAAAGCGCTTCTTTCGAAGCTCCCTTCCTATGGGCTTCCCGAGAAATCGTGCAATTGGATCACCAGTTTTCTTGCTGATCGGAGCATCAAGGTCGTAGTAGATGGTGCATGCTCTGATTACAAGCCTACTAACGCTGGTGTTCCACAAGGCTTCGTGCTATCACCAACGCTGTTTCTTCTGCATATCAATGATATGTTGCAAGCTGGTAACATTCATTGCTATGCAGACGACAGCAATGGTGATGCCTTATACACCGGCCGTGCCAATATTTCTCGGAAAAACGTCGCCGAGTACCGGAAAAAACTTGTGTCTGAAGTCGAGTCTTTGCTGAACAAAGTCTCGGATTAGGAGCGACTAAATCTAGTCCAGTTCAATCCCCAGAAGACACAAGTTTGCGCGTTTACCGCTAAAAGGAACCCCTTTGTCGTATCTCCTCAGTTTCAAGGCACTCCCCTTGCTGCCTCAGCTAGCATCGGAATCCTCGGCGTCGACATATCGAATAGTGTGCAGTTTCGTGGTCACTTGGAAGGGAAGGCCAAATTGGCCTCCAAAAAGCTTGACGTGCTCAGCAGAGCGAGACAGTATTTCATGCCGGCACATCGCTTCCTACTTTACAAAGCGCAAGTTCGACCTCACATGGAATATTGTTCTCATCTCTGGGCCGGGGCAACCCAGTGCGAGCTCCTTCCACTTGACCTCATCCAGCGCAGAGCGGTTCGAGTCGTCGACGACCGAGTTCTTTCTGATCGGCTTGATACACTGGTGCTGCATAGGGATGTTGCATCCCTTTGCATTTTCTATCGAATCTACCACGGCGAGTGCTCTGAGGAATTTTTCGGATTAATACCAGCCGCCAAATTTCACGAACGCACATCGCGTTAATATTCACGATACCATCCTCACCATCTGGATGCTTGGCGGTCCACGACTGTGCGTTTTACTAGGATTTTTCTTCCTCGTACAACTTCTCTGTGGAATTGTTACCACCGGCGATTTTTCCGGACCGAAACGACTTAGGGACCTTCAAGAAAAGAGCTTACACCTTGCAATTCCCTTGGTGTTGCGGTTGTTCATAGGCGGCGGTAGTCACTTACCATCAGGTGAGCCGCATGCTCGTTTGCCCCCTCTTCTATATAAAAAAAAACTTGAAGTTAGAGTAAACGAGAAGACATTTTTGATAATGTCCGTAAAATCTTTGGGGGACTTTTTGTAGTTACACGATATATTTAGTCAATTATGTAATTTAGTCGCAGTTATGAGTAATCTATTTTGTAGGTCAAAACAGTATGCCAAGGATTATCTCTCGTATGTCAGGCCCTTATAAAGTAGTGTATACAAGAAAAAATTGTTAATTTCTGTTCTTTCTTTTATAATAATTTATGATAATAAATTGAAGTACGCCGTAAAACGTTTTTTTTCACTTAAACCTTAAGTGAGGGACACGCATCTCATTTTTTTTCTACAATGCAAATAACAAGCTGTTACAACTTCCTTTAATCCACAAAAGTGAAAAATTGTTTAGTCCTTACTTTTTTTTATAGGAGAGGGGCAAACTAGCATGCGGCTCACCTGATGGTAAGTGACTACCGCCGCCGATGAACAACTGCAACACTAGGGGAGTTGCAGATGCGTTTCCGGCTTTTAAAAAGGAGTACGCTCTTTTCTTGAAGGTCCCTAAGTCGTATCGGTCCGGAAAAATCGCTGGTGGTAATCGATTCCACAAACAAGTTGTGCGAGGAAGAAAACTTCTTCTAAATCGCACAGTGGTGGACCGCCAATCATCCAGATGGTATGGATGGTATCTCGAGTTCTGTCGCGATGTGCGGTGGTGAAATTGAGCGGCTGGAATTAGTCCGAACAATTCCTCAGAGCACTCCTCTACACAGTGCCAGTGAGTCCAGCCGATCGGAAAGAACTTGGTCGTCGACAATTTGAGCCGCTCTACGCTGGATGCGGTCAAGTGGAAGGAGCTGGCACTGGGGAACCCCTGCCCAGAGATGGGAACGGTATTCCATGTGGGGCCGAACCTGCGTCTTGTAAAGTTGCAAGCGGTGTGCCGGCATGAAATACTGTCCCGCTCTGCTGAGCACGCCAAGCTTTTTAGAGGCCAATTTGGCCTTCTCTTCCAAGTGACCACGAAACTGCATATCACTCGATATGTCGACACCGAGGATTCCGATACTGGCTGTGGCAACAAGGGGAGTGCCTTGACACTGAGGAGATACGACAAAGGGGTTCCTTTTAGCGGTAAACGCGCAAACTTGTGTCTTCTGGGGATTGAACTGGACTAGATTTAGTCGCCCCCAGTCTGAGACTTTGTTCAACAAAGTCTCGACTTCAGACACAAGTTTGTTTCGGTACGGCAACGTTTTCCCGAGAAATATTGGCACGGCCGGTGTATAAAGCATCACCAGTGCTGTCGTCTGCATAGCAATGAATGTTACCGGTTTGCAACATATCATTGATATGCAGAAGAAACAGCGTTGGTAATAGCACGCAGCCTTGTGGAACACCAGCGTTAATGGGCTTGTAATCGGAGCATGCACCGTCTACTACGACTCCGATCTCCAAGAAAACTGGTGATCCAATCGCACAATTTCTCGGGAAGCCCATTTGAAGGAAGCTTCGAAAGAAGCGCTTTGTGCCAAACCCGATCGAAGGCCTTCGCTATGTCCAAACTAACGGCCAACACCTCCCCCTTGGACTCCACTGCCTCCACCCATCTATGAGTTAGGTAACCTAGAAGATCACCAGCTGAGCGACATTGACGGAAACCGTACTGGCGGTCACTAATCAGCTGGTGATCCTCAAGGTACCGCATGAGCTGGCAGTTAATAACAGTTTCCATTACTTTGGAGAACAAGGAGGTGATAGCGATAGGTCTGTAGTTGGACGGATCTGAGCGGTCGCCTTTTTTAGGAATCGGGTGCAACAAAGCTGCCTTCCATGAGTTCGGGACTACGTCTAGGGTAGAAGTACCGGAAAAGACGCGTTAAAACCGGTGCCAACTCCGGAGCACACGTCTTCAGCACAATAGGTGGGACTCCATCAGGCCCACTCGACTTGTTGACGTCCAGAGAGAGGTGTGCTTTGCGCACCGAGCGCTGTGTAAACAGCACTTCCTGCCTGGAGCACTCACACCGTGGGATGGTAGGTGGTGTGCTCCCCCCGTCATAAAGAGTCGAGTTGGAAGCAAAAAGAGAGCCTAGCAGATCGGCTTTCTCCTTTGCGTCATGGGCCAGTGAGTCGTCCACCCTGTGCAGAGATGGCAGAGATGGCTGACAGAGGTTCCATTGGACAGCCTTGGCGAGAGACCAGAATGCGCGTGTTCCCGAAGGGAGGCGAACTAGTTTCTCGCCAATTCTGCCGATGTGCTTTGACTTTGCCTTGGCAATGACACTTTTGAAGGATCTAGAGGCGGAATTATACTTTTTTTTAAGAGCGCTGGTGTTAACATTCACTCCTACTTATAGCGTGATGCAATTTTACAGGAGTGACCAAATCATGGCTGAGTTCTGCCTCCGATAGGCACCACAGATGATGGAATAAATAATTCTATTCCTGTGAAAATGAAATAAGCTACCAAAGGCATCCTTATGTTAGGTAACTCTTTCAGGAAAGTAGTTTTAGCTTCTACGAAACGAAATATTCATTCACACACGGTGAAACATATTAAGGTTATTTGATTAACGGATCTATCTGGGATGACGCGAAGGCAACTTCGTTCATTTTGCATTTATATTTGCTAAACTTTTACAGTACCTACGGTTGTATTTTCTGACCTTGAAATAAAATTTAGATTCACACATAATA
>JAGSMP010001719.1:0-43318 GCA_029286625.1 Parnassius orleans
GCTACCAAAGGCATCCTTATGTTAGGTAACTCTTTCAGGAAAGTAGTTTTAGCTTCTACGAAACGAAATATTCATTCACACACGGTGAAACATATTAAGGTTATTTGATTAACGGATCTATCTGGGATGACGCGAAGGCAACTTCGTTCATTTTGCATTTATATTTGCTAAACTTTTTACAGTACCTACGGTTGTATTTTCTGACCTTGAAATAAAATTTAGATTCACACATAATACGTACTAATGGATTTACCATATAGGGCTTCATTTCAATTATTGTTCATTTAAATGTATAAAAGTTAACGTTGGGGCTAAGATTGCCAAACTAACAACTTCCTCACGTTGAATGAGCGCCGCCAGTTCTTGATATGAATTTTTGTTTGATATTCCGCGGTGGTCTTAATTTGTTACTATAATATAAAATTTTATTGCTACATTATCTTATCCACCTCCATAATTTGAAATTGTAAAATTTGGATGTTTGTAACCTAAATTAATAATTTTTTACGTGGTAGAGCCATGCTGCAGCTATATTACTGGTATAGTTGTAGCACGAATGGGTCGGCTCGACCGGGGAAGGACCACGCTCTCACAGAATACCAGCGTAAAATAGTAGCTTAATGCTGCTGTGTTTCGTATGGTGAGTGTAGAGAACCGAGACCCTTTTACTGGAAAAGAGGCATTCCATCTTAGTCCTCACGGTGAAAACGCATCTGCATTTTGATTCTTTATTGAAGATAGATGTAGATGTCTATGGTCGCAGTAACCACTTACCATCAGGTGGACTGTGTGCTCGTTTGTCACCCTATCCTATAAAAAAAAAAAAAAATTACATTACATGATATTGTAATGTAACGTAAATCTAAAGTTGTTATTATCCTTTTGAAAATAATAAACTAAATGAACCGTGTAGATTCAGTCTAAGAGTATTCACTACCTCATATCATCCGGCGGGCAAAAGGCAACAGATGTTATTAAACCCGAAAAAAATTGCAGTTTCCAAACCTCCTGGCAAACGTGGCAACTGTGCCAAATATCCCACTTATAAGGAATTCCATGCAATGCCTATTTTCAGCAATGGACTTTAATAGACTGTAACGAATAAATAAAAAAAATGCATGTTCGTAAACGTAAACACTAGCGAGTTGTTCAAGCTTTGGCTGAAATTTTTGCCTTAAATTACGTATACAGTACAGGCATAAATGAAGAAAACCTAATATGAATATCAGCACATTTTAAAAATTTTGAATGCAGTAAATTTAAGATACGTGAATTCAGGCAATCTACTTGGGCATTCTGACCGAATCTAGATTAATTAATATAATATTTTAGTATTTAAAAGACATTAATGTTTTCTAAATTACTTGATGTTAAGAGGATATCGTTAGTTTTTGTTTTTATAATTACCATGTGGTGGTGGTACAAGAGAATCAATCGCCCTATTTCTTCACATTAGTGTCGTAGGTTACTACGGGAAATATCTGGACGAACTTATGACTTCCGATATAAGACAGAAAAACATTTGTACGCCAGGTGTATAACAACCCAGATCGGCAACGGGGAGAAGCGGCGATCAGTCTGCCTGTCAAGCGTGACGATTAATGTAAATCCTCCCTATATCAGTGAATTTTTACGAGCTGGTGAACAACATTTTTTTTTAAATTGAAGTAAAAGTGACAACACCTTTAATAATCTTCGATTAAAGGTCAAATTGCAGATGTAGAATCACCGTTGGGAACTGAGGTGGAATACCAGTAAATAGGGTCTCCAGCTCCCTACACATACCATACGAAACACATTATGCTGCAATTTTACAACAATATTCTATAGAGTATGGTCCTCTCTCGATCACAAATATTCTGTATATACATAATTACAACCCAATAGTACTGGCGCGGTTTTAACATATATATTAATAGTAATTTAAAATAATTAAATGCAAAATATTTTTAATCAGACTTTATAAATAAGATACCAAAAAGTAATCGTAATACAAAATAAAGGGCATTCCTTTATTTTGTTACCTTTTATTTTTTGGGTCCCTTCTCAGATCTTATCACGATTGCTTCCGGTGAGAGATCAAGCCCGGAACAATGGCTATACGGCTATACGAGGCACAGGAGTGGAATACCGCCAATTTCCTGACTTAAGAATGCTGCTGAATTTTTTTTAACGGAAAAACCCAATAACTGATTTTAACCCGAACCAGGATTCAAACCGCATGATTAGCAATTACGTAATAATAAATCAATAGACCAATGATCAACATATCAACGTCTGGTCATTGGTCTATACTAGAACTAATTTAATACTATTAGTAGACGTTGTTCTGCTGTATTCTGTAGGTGGCATGAAAAATATTGCTCTGAATTGAGTCCGGACTTTTTTCAGTCTAATATAATATATATTAGGTCCTTACATATGAAATTAGCGTTTTGTCGTACTGACCACTTTGATCTGAAATATCTCCTCTTTGGTTAAAATTCAAATTCAAATGTATAAATTAATTTAGCTGGTATATTTAAGTTTTAAAACAGTCATTCATTTGATTTTTCCTCATTATTTTATTCTTTGGCGTCGCTTATTACCGCACAATGGAAAACATGGAATATCGGTATATTTGAGTACGAGTTCTACCGTGGCACCAGTGCTGCAGAAACAGCTCGAAGGATTAATGATGTGTACGGCGCTGGTGTCGCAAAGAGCGCACCGTACGTTTTGGTTTCAACGTTTTCGTTCTGGAAATTTGACCTTCAGAACCAACCCCGTGGACGGCCGGAGACCAAAGTGGAAAATGAAGTATTAAAGGCTATTTTGAAGCGGATCCATCACAAAGCACTTCACAGATAGCCGCAGGCTTCAGGTAAGTGATAAATCTGTATTAATCCACTTGAAGCAAATCGGAAAGTAAAAACTTGAACGATGGGTACCTCATAATTGAGTGAATCGAACTTGCAAACACGCGTCGACTGCTGTGTTACTTTGCTCAACCGACACAATAATGAAGGGATTTTAAATCGAATCATTACTTGTAATTAAAAGTGGATGATGTACGATAATCGGAGCGCTCGTCGCAATGGCTGAACCCTGGAGACCCAGCCAAATCCTGCCCTAAACGAAAATTGACTCAGAAAAGTTACTGAGTGTTTGGTGGACTAGCGCCGGTGTGGTTCACTACAGCTTTCTAAAATCTGGCCAAACGATTACGGCAGATATCTTTGTCAGCAACTGCAAACCATGAAGGAATAACTAGCTGCTAAACAACCGAGATTGGTCAATCGCTCTAGGCCACTGCTGCTTCACGACAACGCAAGACCACACACTGCACAACAAACAACCACTAAGTTAGATGAGCTACGATTGGAATGTCTGCGACATCCACCGTACTCCCCGGACCTTGCTCCAACAGATTACCATTTTTTCCGGAATTTGAACAACTTCTTACAACGAAAAAATTCAACTCCGATGCGGCAGTCCAAACCGCCTTCAAAGGGTTTATTGATACTCGCCCCCATGGTTTTTTTAGTAGAGGGATCACTGCACTACTTATGAGATGGCAAAAGTGCATAGATAACAACGGTGCATACTTTAATCAATTAAATATATTTTACAAAAAAAAATTGACTTTATATTCCTCCCGTACAAAAGGCCAATTTCATATGTAAGGACCTAATATATTAATAATTTGAGCACAACGCCACTGGGTCCAGATTATGTGCTTTTCTAAATCTACATAATTTACTGTAAATATTATTTATTTTGATCTATAATTATAACATTTGTATATCAATTGACTATAGCGTTGCTCGGATTCTAATACAGCTATGACCATTTAAATAAAACTAGTTTTACGGATTTTATCGCGTATATTAACTTATTTTATATTCCAAACTTTCAGTGCTACAGCACCCATGAGTCAGGGGGACTGCAGTATTTGACGTCCCAATGTCATAGTTAACCAAGGTTACCTCCAGATTAAAATTATTTCAGAAAACCCGATCTACGCAGTATGAACTTACAGTATCTTGAAGTCTTGCAGTTGTATGCTTGGGTTGGGATTTAATTTATTAATTATAGGATCCCAAGCAGATGGTAGCTACCAACCATCTTCTCTATGAAATTCGGATGTTTTTGATTTCGCCTCATGAATCATCCTTGGAAGGAATCGGTGTTCTTTAGCGAGTTGTGGTCTATCAATCTAATGTAGTGACAGGGGCGATCCTGTACATGTTCACAGACTGCAGACTTCCCGGAGCGTCGATTCTTCACATCAGATATGTGTTCTTTAACGCGGTTTTTATGATCTTAGTTTGTCCTATATAAGAGACCACATTCAGTCAAGCTTGTACACTCCTGCATCTTGCAGAGGACATTACATAACTGATGGTAAAACTGACTAATCTTCTTCGGCGGCAGTATCTTTTTAATAGAAGCGCGCTTCGGATGCTTAATAATCTTGTCATGACACCTCTGACATATGGCAGTACAGCAGGTACTCGCTCGACTGTGGCCGGCTTCAATCGTTCACTGTGACGTAGGCGCGGGACCCGAAGCTTATTGTCTTGCAAAACTTGCTTTGCGTGTTGAGCTCGGCGGCCAGGTGTTTACTGTCACAGATCCCTCGTGCTCTCTGAAACAATTTACCCAGTAGCTAACTGAAGGATGGTGATGAGAGTCACAGTTTATATATCTATCTGTATGGGTCTTTTTCTATACACAGTGTGGCTTAAGGTGTTATCAGGAAAGCTAAAGAGTTGTTTGCCTCTAACTCCATTGTGAATTGAATTTTAGAATTTATGGAGTTAAGATGGTCTAAAATGCAGTTACTTTATCTAAAGGTAGAATTGAAAGTGTCGTCTATAATATATATATTCCTGAAGACTTTGAGGAGAAAGCCCTACTTACTCCCGTAAATCAAAGATTCTACAAGCGGTACGTAGACGACACTTTCACCATTCTACCTTTAGATAAAGTAACTGCATTTTCGACCATCTTAAGTCCATAAATTCTAAAATTAAATTCACAATGGAGTTAGAGGCAAACAACCTTTAGCTTTTCCTGATAACACCTTAAGCCACACTGTATAGAAAAGACCCATACAGATAGATATTTAAACGGTGACTCTCATCACCATCCTTCACAGTTAGCTACCGTGGGTAAATCTTTGTTTCAGAGAGCACGAGGGATCTGTGACAGTAAACACCTGGCCGCCGAGCTCAACACGTCAAGCAAGTTTTGCAAGACAATAAGCTTCGTCCCGCGCCTACGTCACAGTGAACGAGTGAAGCCGGCCACAGTCGAGCGAGTACCTGCTGTACTGTCATATGTCAAGGTGTCACTGACAAGATTGGCTACATCCTGAAGCGCGCTTCTATTAAAACATACTAAGCCGCCGAAGAAGATTAGTCAGTTTTACCATCAGTTAAGTGTAATGTCCTCTGCAAGATGCAGGAGTGTCAAGCTTGATTATGAATGTGGTCTCTTATAGGACAAACTAAAAGATCAATAAAACCCGCGTTAAAGAACACATAGCTGATGTGAAGAATCGACGCTCCGGGAAGTCTGCAGTCTGTGAACATGTACAGGATCGCCCCGTCACTACATTAGATTTGATAGACCACAAACTCGCTAAAACACCGATTCCTTCAAAGATGATTCGCGAGGCTATTGAAATCAAAAACATCCGAATTTCAATAAGGAAGATGGCTGGAGTTACCATCTGCTTGGGATCCTATAATTAATAAAATTAAATCCCAACCCAAGCATACAACTGCAAGACTTCAAGATACTGTAAGTTCATACTGCAGATCGGAACAAAATGAATAATTTTTAATCTGGAGGTAACCGTGGTTAACTATGACATTGGGACGTCAATACCGAGTCCCCGTGACCATGGGTGCTGTAAAGTACTGAAAAGTCGGAATATAAAATAAGTTAATATACGCGATAAAATCCGTAAAACTAGTTTTATTTAAATGTGTAGTGTTCGCGTAAATATAAGAAATCATTAAGCTATGACCATTGTTTCGACAAAACAAATACATTGTGTGAATACATCAATCACGAACACGATCATGAACAGACGCACTAACTATTAAATAGAATAAAGATTCTTAATTGCTACCACATAAAATATTTTTCCTGATTTAAAGTCCTTACTGAGGAAAATAATACCAATTAAATTTATTAAACTACCTATCTAAGAGTACCAGTGAGAATGTTCTAGCAATTTTAGTTTTGCTGGTTGCATTAGTGTCGGACTAATAGAATTTATTAACGTACTTGACTTTGCTCTCGGTTTGTAGGAAAGGAATGGAACGTTATTAAGAATTGTTTTACACTAAATTATTTTTCTACTTTATATAAATGCTACTTTTTATAATTTATAACGTACGTTGACTAAAAAATATTGTTTACCTATGTAAGATAAAGAAATCAATTATAAACGTTGAAATCAATGAAAAGTCAAAGTTAAAAGTTGTTTTGCCTTCGCTGCAATAAGTGTTCGAAAGTTACAATTTTTTTCAATGTGAAAAGGATGACTAGGACTATGTACCATTATGATTTCTTTTATGTACCCAAATTCTACGTATTAAATTAAAACAAATTTACAGATCTTCTTTTAGACCACCTTAACTCCATAAACTCTAAAATACAATTCACAATGGGGTTAGAGACAAATAATACTTTAACTTTCCCAGATGTTTTGGTGATCTGAAATCCTGATGACAGTATAAGGCACACTGTGTATAGGAAAAATACCCTACCAACCGATATTTAAATGGTGAATCAACCGGGGGTAAACCTTTGTTTCAGGGAGCACAAGTGAACTGTGACAGAAAACGTACCGCCGAGCTTCAGCACGCCAAAAAAGTATTGCAAGTCAACAAGCTTCGGATCCCGCGCCAACGTTACAGTGAACGAGTGAACCCGGCCACAGTCGAGCGTATGCCTGCTGTACTACCATATCTAAGAGGAGTCACAGACAAAATTGGCTACATCTTTAAGCGAGCTTTCATTTCTTTCATTAAAACCTACTACAAGTCGCCGATGAAGATTAGTAAATTTTTACCATCATTCACAAGACGCAGGAGTGTACAAGCTCGATTATGAATGTGGTCTCTTTTACATAGGCTAAATAAAAAGATATATAAAACCCGCGTAAAAGAACAAATAGCTGACGTGAAGCACTGACGCCCCGGGAAATCTGCAATCTGTGATCATGTTCAAGATAGTCCCTGCCATTACATCAGGTCTGATAGACCACAAATCCTCGCAAAAGAACACCGATTCCTACCAAGGATGATTTGCGAGGCTATTAAAGTAAAAAAAAAACATCCTAATTTCATTAGAGAAAATGAATGGGTGCTACCATCTGCCTGGGATCTAATAATTAATAAAATTATATCCAAATTCAAACATACCACTGCAAGACTTCAAGATACTGTAAGCACGTTTTGCGTAGATCGGACCAAAAATTAATATGCAAAACTGAAGGTAGCCAAGCTAACTATGACATCAGAACGTCAGACACCTTGGTCCCCCCCTTGACTATGGGTGCATGAATTAAAAAATTAAAATTAAATGCGATAAAATTCGTAAAATTAGTTTCATTTAATACTATGTAAAAATGTTTAAATATAGAGAAAAATTACAAGCAATGAGAAAGTTCTAAAATAATTGTATAGAACTTAAATTTTCTTTTTATAAATCGAAAAATTTGCAATCCAAAAATTTTGAAGAGACAATTCAATTTTTAAAATGTCTGTTCAAAATTTTCTCCCATAGGAGAAAAGTCTCAATTGATCGATATATTTTTTTATTAAAAGTTGGTTTAAATATTGGCCACATTTTAACACACTTTTATTACATTTACTTGTATGTGTTTGTAACAAAATGGAATTTCACAATTATACGTCTGAATAATATGTTAAGCAGACGTGGGAATACCATAACGATATTACTGATTACCGTTTGTAAACCTTGTTGAAGGTGTATAAATTTATAAAATAATTTGACGAGATTACGCAGAAATTTTTCAAATAAAGAAAAACATAAAGTAGTTAAGATTTGGAAGATAAATAAATTTTTCTTGTGGCAGAAACACTATTATATCATGTTATGTATTTTATATCACTTTAAAAAAATGTAATGTAGATTTTAGCATTACTTGTTATTTTTAAGTCTTATAATACTTGTAAATAAACTGCAAAAAGAGCCTCCCGATCATTATTTCGGTCAGTTTGTAGGTTGGATCATTTATGTACAACACGGTCCAATGAGAGCCGATAAAAATTTAACAATACAATAATTTCATGACTATAACGTGATTAATACGTATTGTTTAAGTTATTTAACTCTAATATTATTTAAAGTTAGTTACATGAAATAATATCATATGAGAAAAAAAAGTATGCGTGAGTGTCGTGGAACACTCGGTTGGAACAAAGTTTCTTTCGTGGTATATTATTATTGATAAACGTATTATATTATTGATTAACTAATACAAATAAATGAAATACTATGGTCTATTAAAATAAAGCGTCATTTTAAATAACATTTCTTTCATGGCAAGATAAGAAAAAGTGCGAGGAGATGGATATTATTCAATCTCGCTTCCTTATAGCCATAAAGCCGTCTACACTTCGTCAGAAGGGTCATGACGGAAAAATCTTACACTTTTGTCGCCTAGCCCCATCCGCCAAATCCGTACCCTCCGATAAGGAACTTCGTTCCAAAAAGCTAAATAAGAGAAGTTAACATTTACCTTCCACAATCTTAACATTTCAAAGTTACTTGAAAGTTTTCCCTCAGCACTAACTGCTCAAGTTTTATAATAAACCTTGCTAATTATGGGGACAAAAACAGCGTATCTGAAGATGTCTTCAACTTATTTACATTGAACCTTGATTGGAGCTTAGAACTAAATATTTAACTATAAACTGGGACAAGAATACATTACTGCTCTGTAATACTTTTTACCATATCATAGTCATAATCTTCCATGCTTTATATAAAAAGAACACATGTGGAGTATATCAGATATGCATATCCTGAAAGAGCTGCCTATACTCACATAGCGCGGCAGGTTAAAATGCGACTCAAAACCTCGCACTGGTAACAATTATCCGCAACAGCGTGATATTAAGGATCTCAGGGTTTAGAATAATATATTATTATGGTGTGTTATGATCGAAGAAAAAATATATAGATAAAAGCTTAATTACAATGCCGTAAACGCTCCTTCGAAATGAAACCTGAAAAAATGTTTGAAACCAAAGCTGTAATCGTACCGAAAAGTAAAACCTATTTTAGAAATTGAATGAATACCCGTACCGAAATTTGAAACTGGTTTTCAATCTCTAGGCAGAAGTATACAACCAAACAATGGCTCGTAACTGTATTTTAAAAGCTGCTTTGTAGTCAAAACAGCTTGACCCACATCAATCATTTTGGTGCTATTGAACAACGATCGGGGTAGGACCACGCTCTCAAAAAATACCAGCGTGAAGCAGCAAAATAATGCTGCTGTGATTTCGTATGGTGAGTGTAGAGAACCGGACACCCTTTTTACTGGTAACAAGGCATTCCATCTTAGTCCTCAGGAATAACAACGCATCTGCATTTTGATTCTTAATGGATGATAGATGGTAAGTGAATGCCTGATGGTAAGTGAATGCAATGGCTCATAGCATTCACTTACCATCAGGTGGACTACGTGCTCGTTTGTTATAAATACATTTAAAAAAATCAAAAAGTAATATGATAAAAGGTAAAGGAAAATGGGGAAAAATTCGTTTACGTGAATTTTATTGCGTTATAAAACTAGAAAGGACGTAAAAAGGGATTTTTAACGCGGCCATTAGTTATTATAACACAACAAATTGTCGGTACGTTATTTCCGTCCTTTTATGAATACAGGATAATCCATCATATTTCATTGTTTTGCAGGAAATTTAACTTGTAATTCTTTCCTTTTAGACGATTTGTTATACATTGCATAGAACTTATTTATTAACGCATTAACGCATTAAGTTGTAACTAAACAAATAATCGCTCGTCATAGCTTTGATGCCGGGCGCCTGCCTTAAATTTGCTCGCGGGCAACGTGAGCTAATACTCCGGGTATACTGGTGTTAGTGTATACCGGCACAGCTGAAATTTTTATTTACGTTTATTTAGCGTACAGTTAAAAGCAATTAAATAAAAATAAAGAGTGAGGGATTAAAGATTGCATTTGTGTCCGCACATACACTCGAGCACTATAATCCTGGTTCCGTTGAGATTGATCGCCTTGACTAAAACACAGTGCGTAAAGAAAATTATCTGTAGAACCGATACCATCTCTATTGATTCTATTACTAGATTATTTGTAAAGTAAGTCAAAACAGAATAGAAAAACGGAGTTCGGTCTGCTCTACTATCAGTTTTTAATTCTACACTTTAACTTTAACTTTATAAGGTATATTCATAATGCAATTAAACGTCAAATGCTTAGGTTCATCATTCATTTCACACGTCATTTTTTTCTCAGGATATATGAGACGAAAAGCTTACTACAGTATGATCCCTGAAAAAGATGGCCTATGTCTAGAAATGAACTTTAAGGTGCTAAATATTAAATTATTTATATATCTTTTGTATATTTATTGAAGACAAATCTTTCTTTATCATTACTTAATATACTATTAGTTTTTTTCGATTGAAATGAACTAGAAACCATTAAAGGCAACATAGAGAATGGCTGCTTGACGTATTAATGACTCATTAGAAAGGCGTTTAATAAACCACAGCAGTTAACTCGAGTGCCTTGTGGTCTATGTTCATTAGTGTTTGGTGTAATAACGAATTCTATTATGGCTGAACTGTACTTGTTGTGTATTGATATTATGTGGAAATCAGATTTAGAACCATAAATAAAAATAGTAATTATATATAAATAACATAAGAAGAAGATTATATTCGATTCAATGATAGTATGATTACGATTGGTACTAACGTCGGCGAGCAAGAATTTTGCCAAGTAAACGAAGTTCGTTCCTTAAAACCAACGTAAATTGAAAACTCTTGGTTATAAGAAACAGTAACAATTTTCCACGCCACGTACATAAATAATTCGAAAATATTAGCAAGCTTTGCCACAGAATATCATAATGTAACCTCAGTCAGCATAATTGTCTGCTGATGTCGATCAAAATGAAGCTACGAATTCTCAATCTCATAAAAAGTAGCACACTTCCAACAGGAAGCGAAGAGGTTTATTGTCGACTAATCAGTCTCGCTAACCGCTCACATTAAGGGCCATCGCACACAGTATCGACTAAACCCCAACTCAACTCGAAGTAAAGTAGTGAAATGAAAGCCTTATAACATTTTATGGAAGTAGTTTACAACGAATTTTTACGTGGTAGAGCCATTCTGCAGCTATATTAATAGTACAGTTGTAGCACGATGGGTCAGCTCGACCGGGGAAGGACCACGCTCTCACAGAATACAAGCGTGAAATAGTAGCTTAATGCTTTTTTGTAAAATATAATAATCTGTCGGCCCCGCGGCGCAGTGGCTTAGCAATGAGTAGCGGCGCTGAGGGCCGCGGGTTCGAATCCCGCAAGGAACAACTATTTGTATGGCCTACAAATAATTGTTCCGGGTCTGGATGTTTAGAAATGTCGAAAATTAAAATAGTAAATTAAACGCGATAAACCGTAAAAATAGTTTTATTCAATGTTTGTCCTTGTGAAATTTATCTATGTAAACTGCCCCCACGATACAGGAGAAAATCCTAGTGTGGAGGTAACGTCTTTTTTAAGAAAAAAAAAATGCTGTGTTTCGTATGAGGAATGTAGAGAACGGATACTCATAGTCCTCAGGGTGGCGGTGTAGATTTCTGTGGGCCACAGCATCCACTTACCATCAAGTTGACTGTGTGCTCGTTATTCTATAGGAAAAAAATATATCGACTTAAAATGTTATAATAAGCTTGAAACAGAATGCTTGTGCAAGACACGATATTGCTTTGATGTACCTACTAGGAGTGGTCTCTAACAGGTAGAACCACATATCTATGCCGCCTGTTCCAGTACCATATAAATAATAGTTTAAAAACCTGTTACAAAATAGCAGTCTGTTACTACAGTCTTGGTACCTTGGTAGGTACTTGTCTTTCTAACTAAGGTGTTTAACCTATGCGGGAAAAGGACAGAGCTTGTGACAAATGTAACAGTGTGACGCAGTGTAACAGTTTTTTTTATCTTGTTTTAATAAAGGTAACTGTCATATGTATGAATAAAAAAAGTTTGTGACTGTTGTGTAATGAATTTTTTTATCTCACGGTACAGGAGCTTTTCTATCAGTTTGTCACAGTGGCAGGCTATTATTTTAAGATACTTCCATAGGGTACTTCTCTTTCTAACTAATGTGTTGAGCCTATGCGAAAAAGAAAGAGCTTGTGACGAGTAATAGGGTGGCACAGTAACATTTTTTATATCATTCTAACAAAGGTAACTGTCGTATGTATGAATAAAGGAAAACTTGTGACTGTCTTTTAGTGGACTTGTTATCCGGGAACAAAAGCTCTTCTTTCAGAGTATTTGTCACAGTTACAGTCTGTTATTTTAAAATACCTGTTTTTTTTATTTGTTACGATAAATACGCCTCACTCCTAATACTTAGCACCTTGCTCGCATGTTACTCCATATCTAAACAACGCTTATGGTCTCAAAATAGTTTCGAATCTAGATGTGTTCGAAGGTCCTTTACTTCTGGTATATCTGTTAAATTGACATTTTACAGTGAATAGTCACACATGAAGATATTTGTCTTTTTGGTGAATATTATTCTATGATATTTAGTGATATTTAGATATGTAACTTATTTCGAGTGCAACATTCGAAAAAGCGATATAGATATTTTTGGAAGACTGCTGCGTCATACTACAACGCATGCTAAGATTGTAACTTTACTCAAAAATAATATTCTGGTTTTTTTTGTTAGTTTTAAATTCTATTTTAGTTACGCATAATTATTTTAATCTATTTTGATATTAATATTTTAATACGGATATTTCAAAATTGTCTTAAATAAAATTGTAACAAAAAATATCGAATGTAGGCACACCTAGTTTGAAAAAAAAAATATTCTGTTAAGTTAACAAAAATATCATACAAAAAATCTTGAAATTCAAAAAAGTCTCTACGAACTCCTTAGAACAACGAATTAAAAGTAAAAATTAAATATAAAATTGTTTAAATTTATATAATATCAAAACAAAATAATGCCTTGTCAGTGGATATTTGCCAGTTATTTGCATATTATGTTCTTTAACCTGAAAAATATTTTTTATTTAAAGAACACACTATGCAAATACCACCATAAATAATTTAATAACACAGATTTTTAAGCAGTGTATAAATTTCAAATTATGTTTGTACGTATTAGAGCCAAGCCAGTTACAGCCTGTTGTAGCACGATTACATCGCCTCGACCGAGGAAGGCCCCTGCTGTCACAGAATAAAAGCGTAAAATAGCAGCTGCTGTGTTTCGTATGTTGTACGAGGAGAAATGATGACCATTTTTATCTGCATTTTGATATTTAATCGAGGATAGATGTAGATATCTATGGATCACAGCCCCACTTACCACCACATGGACAGTGTGCTCGTTTGTCACGCTTATTTTATAAAATAGTGAAAGTTATTTCAATAATGCATTTATACTTTACTTACTTACTTTTAGTTAAAAGTTATCATTAGTTTCCTGAAACCGCAAGATATAGAGAACACAATATTAGTGAAAATTTCTTCTAAGGATTCATCAGAAAAATGTGCAGGAAAATAAATCGAAATAAAATGGTAGATATTACAAAAAGCGTGCTAATTTATAATTGCTTCATCAATTTCTTATCCATTTCTAACTGTAGACATATTCCTTTTTGCACAATCATCCTATTGTAGCGAGGGCAAAAACTTTCAAAAACGCAAATTCATCATCCCAATGTTCCAATTGGTCTGTTACGATTAAATGGCGTAACGAAAAGAAATTATCAAGGTTTAGAATTTAAAGTTTGGCAAAAGCACCTCACTAATTCACAACCAGGGCAGTCGACTCTTATCTGTTCCTAAAACCAAAATTGCCTGCGACTTTTATTTATTTAAAAAAAGCTTCAATAATTACCATTACCGCTTCTTTTACAGCCTATTAAAGTCCACTGCTGAACATAGGCCTTCGTCATAGATTGTCTCATAGGGGGGATATTTGCCATAGTTGCCATGCTTGTCAAGCGGGTTGGCAGCCGCAGTTTTATTTTTTATTTTAGTCGTTATTAGCAAGATGCTGCTGCTCATCACCTGATTTGTTTCACTCCGTCGCGTGTTACGACACCCTTGGGATGATAATATGGAGTAGTGGATATTCTAACACCGCCATTACAATTCGTAAATTGTATTGGCTTCAAGTTTCTTTATTGTGCTTATTAAATTTCCATTTAAAAATAATGGATCCGATATTTTATAGTCTACTCAACATTTATCTAAGAAAATAATACTGTATAAGTACGTTTTTACGTTCGTACTTTATTTAGTTTTTTGTCATTTGGTGTCACTTCCATTTCGCATTTCTCAAAAATGAGAAAATCAAAACTAATTTTATAGGACGTGACTAAATTATCGTTTACATAATTATGTAGTTTTTTTTTAAATCGAATGGGAAGTGTAGTAAAGGAAAACCGAATAACACACATCCCACTTGAATTATGATGAAATAAAATTCGTATTACATTTCACATGCTTCATCAAAGGACATTAAATCTCTTAATCTCAATATATCACTGTCCGATGCGTAAATTTTTCATGTCCAAAGTGAATCATCGCCCGATGAATGTCGACTACGTAATCGGATTGTGGTGTCTCCAGAGAATATTATTGAGAAGAGGAAACCATTTTAACTTTACGGGAACTTTTTTTTTGTAATGCATTTAAGACTGGCTGACATCTGAATGTTATCATCATCAACATTATAGCCTATCAAAGACCACTGCTGATTTTTTTTTATAGGAGAGGGGGCAAACGAGCATACGGCTCACCTGATGGTAAGTGATTACCGCCGCCCATGAACAACTGCAACACCAGGGGAATTGTAGATGCGTTGCCGGCCTTTAAAAAGGAGTACGCTATTTTGTTGAAGGTCTCTAAGTCGTATCGGTCCAGAAAAATCTCTAGTGCTAGTCGATTCCACAAGGAAGTTGTGCGAGGAAGAAAACTTCTTTTAAATCGCACAGTGGTGGACCGCCAGTCATCCAGGTGGTATGGATGGTATCGCGAGCTTTGTCGCGATGTGCGATGGTGAAATTGTGCGGCTGGAATTAGTCCGAACAATTCCTCAGAGCACTCCCCGTGGTAAATGCGATAAAATATGCAAAGAGATGCAACATCTCTTCGCAGTGCCAGTGAGTAAAGCTAATAGAAAAGAGTTCGGTCTCCGACGATTCGAACAGCTCTGCGCTGGATGCGATCAAATGGAAGGAGCTGGCACTGGGGGGCCCCAGCCCAGAGATGGGAACAGTTTTCCATGTGCGGCCGAACCTGTGCCTTGTGGAGGTGGTGTGCCGGCATGAAATACTGTCCCGCTCTGCTAAGCACGCCAAGTCTTTTAGAGGCCAATTTGGCCTTTTTTTCCAAGTGACCACGAAACTGCACGTCATTCTATACCTATGTCGACGCCGAGGATTCCGATACTGGCTGAGGCAACAAGGGGAGTACCTTGAAACTGAGGAGATACGATGAAGGGGTTCTTTTTAGCGGTAAACGCGCAAACGTGTGTCTTCCTGGGATTGAACTGGAGTAGATTTAGTCACCCCCATTCCGAGACTTTGTCCAACAAAGTCTCGACTTCAGACACAAGTTTGTTCCGGTTTTCGGCGACGTTTTCCCGAGAAATATTGGCACGGCCGGTGTATAAAGCATCACAAGTGCTGTCATCTGCATAGCAATGAATGTTACCGTTTAGCAACATGTCATTGATACGCAGAAGAAAGAGCGTTGGGGATAGCACGCAGCCTTGTGGAACACCAGCGCTAATGGGCTTGTAATCGGAGCATACACCGTCTACTACAACCTTGATGCTCCGTTCACCAAGAAAACTGGTGATGCAATTGCACAATTTTTCGGGAAGCCTATAGGAAGGAAGCTTCATAAGAATCGCTTTATGCCAAACCCGATCAAAGGACTTCTATGTTCAAACTAACGGCCAATGCCTCCCATCCCAGAAAATATACAAAATTCGACCTGCTCAAAATTCAAAAACTTTATTAAACATAGTTTGTATAAAAGGGTTATTATAATGTTAAGGAATTTATGGATGACAATAACCCTGGGAATGAGGTGTTCGCTGCCAGGCTGTTTCTAATTTGTTTTGTGTGGTTAATTGTAATATACATGATTGTAAGCTGTTATTTAAAAAAAAAAGTCCCGCTGGGTTTCTTGCTGGTTCTTCCCAGGACAGAGGTTTTTCGAACCAGTGGTAATTAGACAAAGAGTGACTTTCAATAAGTATTATTTATAATCTATATTGAATAAAAAGTTTCTGTTTCTGTTTCTAGATTACATATTTGACTAGATATTTAGACAGTTTATTTTAGTCACTTTCATAGCGTGATGCCTTATGGAATTTTGCTATGTGATAATGGGACTGACATCGAAGCCATATTTGTTTTGCAAAGAGCCGTACGGGCGATTTATAACTTAAATTGTAATGAGTCTCTTAGAGAAAATTTAAAGAAATAAACATTAACTTTGGCATCGCAATATATTTATGAAAATATAATGTATGTATTTAAAAACATACATAACTTTGATAAGAATAAAGATGTTCATACTTTAAACACTAGGAACAAACATAAGCTTATAATACCAGTTACTAGACTCCACAGAATTAGTAATGCATTTTATGGGGCAATGTATACGCTTTTACAACAAAATTCCAGAAAATGTACAAAATTTGTCAATTAACAAGTTTAAGAAAATTGTACAAAAAGGGTTATTATAATATCAAAGAATACATAAATGAAAAAAAAGAACCCTGGGAATGACCCACGTAAGCGCCACCATGCTGGTTCTATTAAAACTGATTTAAAATTTGTACAAACAAAATTATTGTAAAGTGAAATATGTTTAAAAAAAAGTCCCGCTGGGTTTCTTGCTGGTTCTTACAAGGACAGAGGTATTTTCCGAACCATTGGTAAATAAAAAAAATACTTTCAATAGGTATTATGTAATAATCTATATTGAATAAAAATTATTTCATTCTATTCTATTTCATTCTAATATTATTTCTTGTTGCATAAGAAATTTAACAAATATAAATAAATGCATTGGTGAAATGTTTAGGGTCAGATATTCTCGAAACGGCGTACATATTCTAAAACGCAAATAACGAAACACGTATTTCAGTGTTTCTTCAAATACGCTGAGGGTTTTACAAACGAAAGGCACGCGCATTGGTGTGAGTATTCCTACTATTAATTATCTCCCATAATGTTATCCTTCCATATTACACCTTTTTCAAGTATAATGATTATTGCTCAAAAATTATTTACATTTCGGTAAAATACTGTTGAAATATTAGCAGAAATTTATCTCTAACATTTTCATATGAAATCTGTCTCTACTCACGTTTATATTAGAATCGTGTATAGTTTTTTTTACGTGGTAGAGTCACGCTACAGCTTTATAATCGTTGTAGCACAAATGGGTCGGCTCGACCCAGGGATGCACCACGGAATACCAGTGTAAAATAGTATGTAAAGTGGTATATTTCTGTTGTATTTCGTATGGAGAGTGTAGAGAACCGGAGACTCTTTTTACTGGAAACGAGGCATTCCATCTTAGTCCTCAAGGGTGACAACGCATTTTGATTCTTAATCGAGAATAAATGTAGATGTCTACACGGGTCACAGCATTTACTTACTATCAGATGGAATGTGTGCTCTATTGCCACCCTAATACTTTAAAAAAATCAAGACACATAAATTAACTTTTCCTTATTCTTAAAAATATCGACTTCAAAGGTGTCGTGAGGGGCGGCAGAGTGAAATTAAAACAGAATTTATTGATTATGCAACATTTAATTCCTTTCATCAAAAATTTCGAAGTAATTTGTGTAAACGGAAGTAAATGAAAAGAAAATTAACACCCACACATTTTCGTAGCATGCAATTGACATAAGGATTAAATAAACATAATATTTAAGCAAATGTATTATTTAACTTCAACACGGTACAGAAGCTACGTTGACTTAATTAGATTCGTCATTTAAAATAACTGATGTTACCACAAACTTCGAAAGAGTGAAATAAAACAGAATTTATTGATTATGCAACATTTAATAATTTTATTTCAATAAACTGTACTATAAATTCAAAACTGTCTTAATTTAAAATAGTCTACAATGACAGGCACCTGAACTAGGATAAATCTGTACCTCAGGTGTATATGCTAATAGATACACTAACAAATGTTTTCTGTTTCTTATTTAAAATGAATAACATACCAACTAATTAGGGTTAATTCGGTAAAATATATTATCATTAATTTACCTATGACTTTAATTAATTTAAAACAATCAGAAACTTTTCCGTATCATCGTATGACAAATTTTGTAACGATGTTCGAATTACATTTTACAATTTGCAATTTTTAATGGATACATGTACAAAATTGCATTGGCTTGATTATATAGAAAAGGGCCAAGGTAATTAAAAATATATGCATTTAAGAATGCCTTATTCTAATGTCAGTTTCACTTACTTCATCTTTGCGTCTTTTATCAGTGACCTCTCTTCTGTAGGGCAATTTTAAGTGCTGTTTTAGTAACGTACTCATAACGAATAACTGGCGCACTGAGAGGATATTATAGGATTTATATAAGAGATGGGACAGGAATAAGATAGGTCGGAATATTGCTCCCCGCTGATTGACTTATGTCAGAATATCTATTTAACAGCGCTGAATCTAAGTTTCATAGATTCATTTTTTGAATAAATATACCTGTATTTGTAGTTGAATGTATACTTTGCCGGTCGTCATAACCTCGTTTCTTAAATAGCTTGTGTATGAATCACGACATCAGGTGGCATTGAAATATAAAGGATAAGTTGTTACGAATTCCTTTCATCAACAATTTCGAAGTAATTTGTGTAAATGGAAATAAATGAAAAGAAAATTAACACCTGCACATTTTTGTAGCATACAATTGACATAAGGATTAAAAAAACATAATATTTAAGAAATTTATTATTTAACTTCAACACGTTACAGAAGCTACGTTGACTTAATTAGATTCGTCATTTAAAATAACTGATGCTACCACAAACTTCGTTGTAAAGTATAATTAATGCAGAAACTGCTTCATTTCCTGGCACTGGAATTAAATATTTTAAAATATTTTACAACTCATTTAAATTCTAACGAAGTTGCATGTTAATTCGGTGTAAAGGAGATTGTAGTTTAAATAGGGTCTGTTATATTTTAATGATACTTAATATTTTAATAGAGATTTTCATAGCAGTTTTTAGTTTACCTATTAAATTATCTCCACCACAATGAAAGATATTTTAATTTTATGTATTTACTAAAAAATTGTTCAGCCTTAGATTTCCTGATAGGAATATGAATAACTTTTTAATTTTAATAATATAATGAAATAGTGCCAGTAATCTATATTCATAAAAACGTAAATGATTGTTGAACAGCAAAGAAGCGGAAGAAGCTCTCAGCATCTGTCTTTCAATCCGATTACAATGTGGTTGTATTCAAGGCAAGAGTGATTGGCTTTGTTAAGTCAGTGCACTTCACCATCTTCTTCTGCATCACCACTTATCATGAAGGTTACACAAAAAAAAATGTTTTCTATACGTTCCTATAACAATCAACCAATTATTGCAATGCATGCCGGGGAACTGGGTAGATCGGAACATAAATAAGTAATTTTTAATTTTTAATCTGGAGGTAACCGTGGTTAACTATGACATTGGGACGTCAAATACCTCAGTCCCCCCGTGACCATGAGTGCTGTAAAGTAGTCTATACGTCGGGAATATAAAATAAGTTAATATACGCGATAAAATCCGTAAAAACTAGTTTTATTTAAATGTGTAGTGTAATATAAGATATCATCATGCCGGGGAATTTTGTCATATGCGCTTGCCTTGAATTTTCATAGTATGCGTGCCTACGCTAGTTACGTCCCCACCGGCATGACATAAATTATTAATTATTATAATTTATAGAACAGATTTACTGTGGGTTCAGCGGTAAAGGATAAAATTGTAGGGGAGCCTGCATGTCTGAGATAAATATTTCGAAGGCATGTAAAATCCACCAACACGCACCTGAGCAGTGGGTTGAACTAATTTAGCCCAGCCGTGGGACTTATGTGGGCTATAACTAATTTTAATAAATCATAACGATTCAAGAATTATATTGAAAACGTAGGAATAATTCTTTATGGACAAGGTTTGGATTACAGGAACATTTTATAATGCAAGGTATAAAGTGCGTAAGGTATCATATTATGCTGCTTTAAATAAACATGGAAATAGAAGCTAAATAACTGAAATAAGCAAACGCGATAAGATCTGAGAAGGGACCCGAAAAATAAAAGGTACTTTTAATGTATTGCGGATATATTTTATAAAGAAAATAAAGGAATGCCCTTTATTTTGTATTATGAGTAGGTTTTAGTGTCTGTTTTATGAGGGGTGACTAATGAATTTTTTAATTCCTTCTCATGTACATGGTAGAAACAGGCTAATACAATTGAGTTGTAATTATATACAGAGTGTTCTCTACCAAGAGAGGACCATACTACACAGAATACTGATGTTAACCCTTTCGCAGTACCGTGCACTACATATAGGTCAATGCTATTGTCTTACTATTGTGTCTGAAAACCGGACATTGAAAGTGTTAAATTGCAGCATAATGTGTTCCGTATGGTGAGTGTAGGGAGCTGGAGACCTTATCCACTGGTATTTCATCACAGTTCCCAACGGTGACTCCAGATCTGCATTTTGACCTTAAATCGAAGATTATTGAAGTTGTTGTTACCTTTACTTATATTTAAAATAATCTTGTTCATCAGCCCATAAAAGCTACTGGTGGGCAAAGATCTTTCCTAATGTAGGGATTTACATTAATCGTCACGCTTGACAGGCAGATTGATCGACGCTTCTCCCCGTTACCGGTCTGGGTGTTATACACCTGGCGTACAAATGTTTTTCTGTCTTTTACCGGAAGTCATCAGTTCGTCCGGGTATTTCCCGTAGTAACCTACGACACTAATGGGGCGAAATAGGTCGGTTAATTTTCTTGTACTACCACCACATGGTAATTATAAAAACACAAACAAACAATATCATCTTAACGTCAAGTAATGTAGAAAATTTCTTTAAAATACTAAAATTTTCCATTATTTTATCTAGATTCGGTCAGAATGCCCAAGTAGATTGCCTGAATTGACATATTTTAAATTTTTTGTATTCAAAATTTTTAAAATGCGCAGATATTTATATTATAATGTTTCATTCATTTGTACTGCATACATAATTTAAGGCAAAAATTTCAGCCAAACCTTGAACACTTCGCTACTGTTTACGTTTACGAACGTTGCATTTATTTATATTTTTCATTCGCTTAAATATTACAGCCTATATAAGTCCACTGCTGAAAATAGGCACTCCATAGAATTCCTCAGGCGGGCAGGTTGTAAACTGTAGTTTTTTCTCTGGTTTGATTCCCTTTGTTTCCTTTAGCAACATCCACGGTTCGATATGTGCTAGTGAATATTCTTACACCGAATCTACACGGTTCATTTAGTTAACTATGTTCAAAAGTATATCTACAAGTTAAAATGTATGTTACATTACAATTAATGGCGTATTATAATTTAGGTAGCCGATGACAACCATCCAATTGTTACAATTTCAAATTATGGAGTCGTATAAGAGAATGTACAAAATTTTATATTATAGTAACAAATTAAGATAATAATATCAAAAAGAAAATTCATATCAAGAACTTACGGCGCTCATTTAACGTGAGGAAGTTGTGAGCTTGATATACTTAACCCCGCCGTTTACTTTTCTACATTTAAAAGAATAATGATAAAAATGAAGCCATATTCATATATGGCTTCATTTTTATCATAATTTTTTTAAATGTATGGTAAATCCATTAGTGCGTATTAGTGTAAATCTAAATTTAATTGCAAGGTCAGAAAATACTACCGTAGGTACTGTAAAAAGTTTAGCAAATGTAAATGCATAATGAACGAAATTGCCCTCGGACCATCCCAGTTAGATCCGATAATCAAATAACCTTTCAATGTTTCACCGTGCGCGAATGAATATTTCGTTTCGTAGAAGCTAAAACTACTTTCCTGAAAGAGTTACCTAAAATAAGGATGCCTTTTTGTAGCTTGTTTCATTTTCATGGTAAAATAGTATTAGTCTGTAAACGTTTCGTTGCTGCATTTTTGAGTGGGTAATGAACACGAGACCCTCCTATGGAACATTATGAAATATGTATTTAGTAAATTATGTTTTTTTTTAATCTTTACGCAGATTTTCTCGAAATTATTTATTCATCATCACTACTACTCCTAGCAAGTCTCCTTTAGCCAAAGCTTTACATGGTCCTCCTTTAAAATTTACAAAAAAGAAATACATTGTTTAGAACTAGAGTAACCAGCAAAGCTCAACGGTTCAGGAAGCTAAAGTGGAAATGGGACGGCCATATAATTCAAAGAACCAACAAACAATGGAGAAGAAAGGTTTTTGAGTAGCAGACCTACTGGTGAAACCTATCGGTGTATGTGTAAATAGAGAGAGAACTTTTTATAACAATTATGCTTCAAACAAATATTCATGGCATTAATATTTAAGTCTAGGCATATTTTTAAGTATTATTACTAATCTGCTGGACATAAGCCTTTCCAAGAATGAGCCCACTGGCAATTACTTAAATTCGCCCATAATAATCCCACTGGACCGATGGCTTATTAAGCGTAGAACGCTCAATACACTTGCACTAGTAGTGCTGCCATCATCCCGACAATAACCTTTTGCCAGAGCCTCGTTTACCGTGTCCAGGTAAGTTTGGTATTTGGTAAAAAGTGATTTATTTAGGTATATTATTAAAACTAAAAACAAAGAAATGGACTATAGTGATACTCTAATTATTAAAAGATTCAGACTGCCTCGTTTGTCCTCTGATCCTCGCTGTTGCCTCGTAAAGTACGAAAAACGCTTACTCCTACATCTGATAAGCTAACACCAATTAATCGACTCAATTTGAACGTTAGATGTGAACCGGATATGTATCCATTTATTGTATTAAATAATCTATCTCCAATTTATAATTAATACTAGATCTTTACCTATTAAATTGCCATTTTTTGTAAAATAAGCTAAGGTAAGTTTTTTTCTATATATTGTATTTTTTCCTTGCCAATTTGACGTAAATTTTGATCCATTTGCGTCAAATTGGATAGGTAACAAATATTGTTCAGCTGCTAATTCAGCCGTAGATTGAATATCATCAGCTTCCATAATCGCCTATAATTCGTCATTGTGGACCAAAGTTTTCGGACGACCACGGGGTTCATTTTTCAGGTCGAAATTTCCAGAACGGAAGCGGGCAAACCAATAACAGTTGGTGCGTTTGCTTGTAGTATTCGCTTCTTAAACGTCGTTGATGTTGCGTGCCGCTTGTGCCGGGTTGCTGCCACGATGGTACTCATTCCATAATTGCTCGAATTTGTAACGTATCCATGGTGACGAAAAATATTCAAATGCGATGAAAACATAACACTTATCCATAAACAAATTACTAATTTTGAAAAAAGAACTCAATGTTTTTAAAATAAAATTAACTTGAAATTAGAATTCATAACCAAACAAAATTTATAATATATTGATTTGAAATGGCCAAACGGCAATTTCATAGGTAAAGACCTATTATATATTTTATTTGTGACAAATTTTTATGGTGATTAACACTTCAAAGCAAAGTATTAGCAGTTTCTTACTTTTAAGCTTCACATTCCAAAAAATTGATGCGAGGGTTTTTTGTGTTTTTTTTTACAACACTGAAGTAAAATTTAAGGTGACAAACGAATCTATATTTCACCTGATGTTAATTGGTTACTGAAATCCATAGGCACCTGCAACCACTTTAAAACAAAGAAGGCTTCAGATGCGTTGTTAACTCTTAGAACTGAAATAACCGGAACAAGTCAGTGTAAGTACTGCTATTGAAAGAATGAGGTAAGAGGGTAACATCTTCACCAATCAAGACGGATTCCTAGACAAAATAGGAGTTCTGCCCTTTGATAACAATTCAAAATGTATTTGTATAGTGCTTTAGGAAAGAACGAACACACTGCATTAAAAAATATAATAGTCCCGAATAGGCTATATCAGCAGAGGACTGTGAAAATAGCACAGTACTGTCTGTAAACCTACATCAAAACAATCGTAGTCTAACGATTGAATAACTGAGTTTATACAGACTTTTTTATGAACTTTATGTAAATCGGCCTTAACCTAAGCTGATTTATGAAAAAAATTTATAAATGTTAACATCAAATTACAACGAGTATGCTAAATATATGCGTAGTCCAGGTGCGGCCTTGAATTATTTATATGACTATTTATGTGCCTACCGAATATTCTGCATCATAAAATCCAAATATATTTGAACCTCATTAAATTATAAACATACGTTCTTGGTTTTATGACCCCGTAAACCATACAGACAACATCATAACACCGGAGCCTGCTCGTAAAGGTAACATATTCATGATTTCTGATACAAATTCACTATTTTGGAAGTCCGTAAATATTTATCGTTGGTTATGAAGTGTTTGACTATGACCTGGTTGGCGTATGTACCAGTGTTTTCAAAAATCTTACATTCATTGATTTTTGCGGCGAGGTAGTTTTATACAAGTAATAATTATGTTCCATTAAGTCGAAATGACGAAGGATTGGGAAGTGAATTATCTTCCGTTTCTCTATTTATTTATGTCATGTGTATCTATATTTCTTACACTTGTAGGTAAGTTGTCATGTTTCTCTAGAGCTCATTAAATAGAGTATAAAATATATCTTTTATTAAATAAAAAATAATTTTGGTGATGGGTCTATCTTAACAACTAAATAATGTTAGTTTGGAATTTGCAATAAACTAAAACAAATACTAAAACCATCGATGCAGAATGTAGTTTGTGATATTATGTACGGAACTCATTAGTGTTTAGCTCTTTTAAGAGAGAGGTCCGACTCGCACTTGGCCGATTTTTCTTATTTAATCTGTTTGTTTAATATCAACGGTAGATCTTTTGTCTCGATAGGGCAGTGGTTAAGTGTTTGGCTGCGGCGCTGCTGTGCGGCATGAAACAAAAGATAGCATAGTCTACAAATAATTGTTTCAAGTGTGAATGTGTGAGGTGTAACTTTTAAATAATATTAATAAGAAAATTCCTTAATAATTATAATAAATGAGACATCAAAATCAATAAATATCTACAAGATCTCGACAAGACAGACGTCGCAACACTATTAATACAGCTCAATGGGGAAGGCTTAACTTGTTCAAATGTCGTGTTGGTAGGGAAAAGCAGTTTTGTTTGCAGTAAATTTTTTCGCTTTTACAAATTCACTTGCCTTCAATCCTTAACGATTTTAAATAGCAGTATGGATGTACATTAACAAATGAAACCATATTTAAATACCAGATCTTTAAATTTTTTAATTTACAATAATTATAAATTGATTACCAATAATTATATATTGACCACCATATATTTTATTTAAGCTCACGGTCCTAAGCTACCTGAATTTCATCCGACAGGGTCGCGGTTTCACATCAATGCCCCGCAATGTACGTGCAGTTTTTGATTATCTAATCTCTCAGATCTCTCAGAAGGACCAATGGCTTAGACCGGTCCTGTTTATTTGCCGTCCCATCGGTTCGCGCACACTCGTGCACCATAATTATATTCTGTGCAGATGGCTAGCAACTAGTAAAGCGCGCTGGCTTACCTTCATAAAGGCCTACTTACTCTCGCCTTGAAAATGCACTTGTTGTAATCTAGTGCAAAGTCAGACGCTTGAAATTGTAGGAAAGAAGTAATTTCCTTTTACCATTTTGGGGCTGCCACTCCAGAACCTTACATCTGCATGGGTTTACAGCTCATTGTTCTTCTTTACAATATCAGTGCTGCTGATCTACATAGGATATCTGTGCTATGTATTCTATCACACAAAGACACCCCCTTATGTAGCTCTCTACAATAGCTTGCTGTCTAATTTTAAGCATTCCCATAAATTATATTCGTAAATTAAGGGAAAATTTCCAGTTCCTGAAAAAGAATAGCTAGTGTGTTAACTACTATTATTATTATATATATATTATATTATATATATTATTTATATATTATATTTTCCACGAAAGTATGATATATATATATATATATATATATATATATATATATATATATATATATATATATTGATGAAACATTTTTAATAGAGATAGATTTTTATATTCAAAAGAGATAGTAAATAATATTATTTGAACATCAATATTAATTTACCACCGGTTCGGAAAATACCTCGACCCTCAGAAGAACCAACAAGAAACCTAGCGGAAGGTATTTTCAAATAGCTTACAATATTATGTTTAACAATTAACTGTAACAAAATAATTTCAGTTCCGATTCCAAACGTCACGGCCTCCTGCGGAGGCCTCATAACCTTTAATTAAAACCCGATTTCGTTAGACTCCGACGAACCTTCACACACCAACACTACACACGCACCAAGTGTCACAAGTACAGTTAGGACAACGGATGGGACGCAGCGAGTCCGCAAACGGGCGCGCCGCGCACCCTCCACACCGCGTACACACTATACACCCGCGTCCTGGGCGGTTCTCATCGCCCAGAACATCGAACGATACGAGTTAGCCGTCAGAGCCGAGTTCCACAACCCCTGTTCGTGTCGCGGTTAGAAAACTCACCCATGTCATGTTGTGATTTTCGGCGGCATCAAGGAGTATTTGACGTGGATGTGACGATGATGTGATCACTGAACACAATAAAATCTACCCCAGATTATCGATTTTAGTGCAACGTCGCGCCCGCAACATTGCACTAAAATAAATAATCTCGCCGCCACCTCCTTTTTTATAGCTCGCGGCCTTTCAGGCTGCGAGCTCTAAGTTCGATGAAGCTGTAAGAGCTGCATAGGCTAACAGCATTTACATCCCAGAAACTAGACTGAACCTCTCCTGTTACATAAAAGATTTGCCTTAATCGAAAAAAAATAACTCATAATCATAGCGATTCAGTTTAGAGTTCTTTATAATTTTACCGACGAGCACTAGTTTAGTGTCAAATCTGAAAAGAATAATGACTTTTGTATATAAAAGTTGTAAAATATAAATTTAAATATCTTCGATATGGTGCATACACATGACAGTAGCCGCAAGCAAGTTCCGTGTCTACCTAAACGGGCAGTAATTCATCCCATGACAGTTTCTAACAATATACAGGATGGGCCATCTAACGTTTGGAATTGGAACTATAGGTTATTTTGAGGATGGAAGGTTTGACGACATTTCCGATGTGACAGAAAGTTAGTTTTGTTGTTTACATTTATGAAATGGGTCGCTTTTCGCTTGAAGAAAGTTGGGAAATATTAAAAGTTATTTCCAAAGTGGTGAGTCTTCTAAAACTGTAAGAAATTTACGAAAAAATTTACATAAAAATGTGCCTAAAACGCAGTTTGTGGATTAATTTGTGAAGCGAGTTCGTGAAGCTTGATCGTTGTTGGATAAAACAACCCGTGTACGTACTCGTCCAGTGCGCTCAACCGAAAACATCGCTGCTGTTGCTCAGAGTGTGTGTGAACAACCATCATAAGGTCGATGGATACAAGTGGCACAGTCCTTGGTTTTCACATTCCTCATACCGCCCTATTCAATTCATATAGCAATGTTCCTCCAGACCAAATTTCTAACACAGCGGCCATCTATAACAGAAACTAGCAATCTGCGCAGGAAAGGATTATAGTGCCCAAGTATATGCGCAAGCACAAGTGCTCTCTCACTCTCATAGTCCGATGGGACGGCAATCAGACACGACCGTATTAAGCTAAATAATTACCATTTTTATACAATATTTAATAAAAATTTAAGTTTACAGTTCTCTCTTAGATACTGGTATCTACAATTGCAGGATTATACTCGCTATTTACCGTTGTCAGTATATTCGCCGACAGATTAGTGAGAGCAGTCTCCGTCAATCAGACTTTACATATGAAAGTAAGCGTGCATCAGTTTTACCGATTTATTTAGACTTATTAGATATAAAAGTTAACGTATTATCATAGTATTAATTGTCGCACTTACTTCACTACTTTCCGTTTAAAAGTTTTACTAACTAAACACATCAGTTAATCAGCAGTACTAGATGAATGCCTTGTTGTTCTAGTGGTCGTAAAGATGACCGCTAATGATGTGGGTTTGGATACCGGGTCGGCAAAAATTACTTACTGCATTTTATTGTCGAGAAATTCTCATTAGCAGCCCGATTTCAGTAAGTGGGCGGTGTTTCTCTCTCTACCGTCGTGTCTGATTGCCGCCCCATCGGAATATGAGAGTGAGAGAGCACTTGTGCTTGCGCACATACTTGGGCACTATAATCTTTTCCTGCGCAGATTGCTAGTCTCTGTTATAAATGGCCGCAGTGTTAGAAAATCGGTCTGGAGGAACATTGCTATATGAATTGAATAGGGCGGTATAAGGAATGTCACAAACCAAGGACCTGAGCCACCTGCATCCATTGATCTTATAATGGTTGTTCACACACACCTGAGCAACAGCAGCGATGTTTTCGGTTGAGCGCACTGGACAAATACGTACACGAGTTGTTTTATCTAACAACGATCCAGTTTCAGAAACTCGCTTCACAAATTACTGTAATCCACAAACTGCGTTTTAGTATATTTTATGACAAATTTTTTCGTAAATTTTTACAGTTTGAGTAGATTTACCACTTTGAAAATAACTTTAATATTTCCGAACTTTGTTCAATCAAAAAGTGACCCATTTCATAAATTTCAAACACAAACCTAACTTTCTGTCATATCGAAAATGTCGTCAAAACTTCCAACCTCAAAATAACCTATAGTTCCAATTCCAAACGTTAGATCGCCCATCCTGTATATTGTTAGAAACTGTCATGGGATGAAATATGCCCGTTTAGGTAGACACGGAACTTGCTTGCGGCTACTGTCATGTGTATGCACCATATCGAAGATATTTAATTTATATGTAATGAAATGACATTTCATTAAATTCAATTTAGCTTCGCGCGTGTATTAGGTTGTCTGTGGAAGTGATTAGAGGGCGCATCGGAGTGACGCGCATTTCAATGGCGGATGATGTTCAGATTATTTTGTGATTTTATTGTTATAAAAACTTATAGAAAGATAAATGGAAGGATATAATTGAGGAGGCGATATTAGTGAACTTTAAATGTCGTTTTTTGTATTTTCAGGTGAGATAAAGTATAATTCTCATAGTTTGTTGTAATATTGTAAAATTAAAGTGTGTTAAATAAAACTTTGTATTTTCAGAGAAACAATTTGTGTTTAATAGTGAAAATCCTCAATAATATATCTTATAAAACGACATTTTCGTTTACTAAATGAAGAAGGACCGGCTGCAATTTGAGTTTACGATGATAGCTTCAAATGATGGCAAATCTAACGTATTAGCCATAACCTCAATATTTACAGAAGAGGAAAATGTTATGTTTTACCTGATGAGCTGAAGCCAGTGATTCATCATCATATATTGTTAAAATGACACTTTCTCTAAAATAAAAAAAATAGCATAAAGAAAAGGCACCAGTAGAAAAAATATGGATAAAATTGATGAAGATCTAAAGAAAACATATATAGATGAGGAAGGTAATATGCAATTTTAGAAGAAATGAGCACAAAACAACCAAAAGACAAAGATGACAGTTTGCAACATATCTTGGAAAAATTAATAGAAACTACAACCAAGAAAGAAAATCAACATAACCTAAAACATATCTCAGAGAAATTTATTATTGAAAAATTCACAAGCAAGAACCCTAATGCAATGCAATGGATAGAGAATTTTGAAAAAGAATGTGAGCGCTTTAATATAACAAAAGATGAAACAAAAATAGATATATTGAGGTTATTTTTAGAAAAATCTTGTTTGGATTGGTATAGCTCGATGGTTATAAAACTAACAGTAAATTCTGAATGGAAGGAATGGAAAGACAAATTTTTGGAAACTTTTAAAAACCGAGGATGGGACATAGTCACAACTGCTCTCGCATTCAGGTATAAAGAAGGACTGTTAATTGATTATGCTATAAAAAAGAGCGGCTTATACTAGATATGGTTTTAATACGTGGTAGAGCCATGCTGCAGCTATATTAGTAGTATAGTTGTAGTACAGAATGGGTCGGCTCGACCAGGAAGGACCACGCCTCACAGAATACCAGCGTAAAATAGCAGCTTAACACTGCTGTGTTTCGTATGGGAGTGTAGAGAACCGGAGACCCTTTTTACTGGAAAGAGGCATTCCATCTAGTCCTCACGGTGACAACGCATCTGTATTTTGATTCTTTATTGAAGATAGATGTAGGTGTCTATGGGTCACAGCAACCACTTACCATCAGGTGGACTGTGTGCTCGTTTGTCACCCTATACTATAAAAAAAAAAAAGATATAAACAAATCGATAGACCCGAAAACAATGATAGATCTGATTGCAACAGGTCTACCTGGGTTTATATTAAATAGGTTAAACAGGGACGAACTCAACAACACTACTGAATTGTTCAACGAGATAAGAAAATATGAAAGTATGATGTACAAGAAAAACTCAACTATAATAAAAAGTGGTACATTTCTTTATAAAAATAAAAGTAATGAGAAGAAGCCATGTAAGACTTGTGAATCTTTGGACAAAGGAATTAGATATCATCCGGAGGAGTCATGTTGGTTCAAGAAAATAAAATGAATCTGAAAAGTTCTTTAAAGCCAAAATGTAAATAATAACTCCATTATTGAAGTAGATATGAATATGATAAAAAAAAACGAGTAGTACACCATTAATCAAAATCAAGCTTTTATTAAAATAAATTAAAGTGAGCGGCATTTATGATTCAGGCTCGCAGATCTCGTTAATAAATTCAAGACTGATTAAAGTAAAAGAAATAAAAGACAACGTGAATATAGCATATATGAAAACGGTTAATGGTGTAGAAGACGGATGGCTTGATAACAATAAAAATAAAAATCTTTGATTTAGAAGAAGAGGTGGATGTATATATAGTAGAAAATGAAGATTTTGATGATTTTATAATCGGATTGGATATGATAAAGAAATTCAAATTAACCCAAAATGAGGACTTGCGGATAGAACAAAAGAAAATAACAAATAAAATAGACAGGATGTCTAAAGATAACGAATGAGATGAAGATAAGAATATAAAACATATGCAATAAATTTCAATGAACACATAGAAACAGAGGAATTTGTTAATATGACAGACCATTTAGATAATGAAAAGAAAATTGAGATAGAGAAAATTATAAAGGAATATAAAACAATTTTTGCTAAGGACAAGTATGATATAGAATCAGTTAAAGATTATGAAGCTCATATAGATTTACTAGTTAATAGATACTGTAGTAAAAGACAATATATAATAATATATAATAAATATAGCAAATATCCATGTTACTAAAGAATAATTTAATAGAAGAATCCTACAGTCTTTTTGCTGCACCAGTGACATTGGCATTTAAAAAAGGTGAAAATAGAAAATCCTGCTTATGTAGATTCAGAGAACTGAATAAAATTATTGTACCACAAGCTCAACCTTTCCCATTAATAGATGATTTGATTATTAAAACTAGAAATTGTAAATATTTTACTACACTGGATATAAACTCAGCATTTTGGGCAATACCACTACGGGTAGAAGATAGAAATAAAACAGGATTTGTCACACAAGATGGCCACTTCCAGTGGACCTGCCTCCCTTTTGGCTTGAAAACATCACCAGCAATTTTCCAGAGAATTTTAAGCAATATTCTAAGAAAGCACAATCTCACAGGATACTCCGTAAACTATATTGATGATATTTTGATATACTCGTCCACCTTTGAAAAACATATAAAACACATAAGAAGTGTATTAGAGGCAATAATAAAAGAAGGCTTTAGATTGAAGTTTAAGAAATGTACCTTTGCTTCAGATTCAGTAAAGTATCTTGGCCATGTAATTCAGAACAATTCGGTAAGACCACTAAAAGACAATTTGATTTCAATAAGACATTTTCCAACTCCTAAGACGCAAAAGAATATCAGACAATTTTTGGGAAAAATCAACTTCTACCATGAATACATACCAAGAAGCGCAATTATCTTAGATCCATTACATAATTTATTAAGAAAAAATGAAAAGTTTGTGTGGTCAGAGAAGTGTGAAGAATCATTTAATCAAATAAAAAGATATTTATGTTCTCAACCGGTATTGAAATATATGACAAAGACTTACCAATAAAATCTTACAGATGCATCCTTAGAGGCATCGGGGCAATACTAAAACAAACTCAACTAGACGGTAAAGACAAACCAGTGGCATATTTCTCAAAAAATTGAATGAATCTCAAAAACGAAAAAAGGCTATATACTTGGAATGTTTTGCTATGAAAGAAGCTGTTAAATACTGGCAACACTGGCTCATTGGTAAACAATTCATATCTACTCAGACCACAAACCTCTAGAGAACATGAACATTAAAAGCAGGACAGACGAAGAATTGGGTGATCTCACATATTACCTGTCTCAGTATGACTTTACAGTAAAATATATACCTGGTAAAGAAAATGTAGAAGCAGACTGCTTGAGCCGAAACCCTGTATTAGAATCAGAAGATACAGAGAGGAACTATTGAAAATAGTTAATTTAATACAAATAAAAAGATATAGTTGAAGACCAAGAGAAAAATGAAACAATAAAAGAAAAGAAACCAAATCTTATACACAAAATAGAATTTATTATAAAAAAATAAAGAAACATGAAAAGATTATCCTCTCAGAAGAATTTAGTAAAAGACTCATAAAAAAGTTGCATGAAGATTTATGACATATTGGGATCAGACAATTGCAGAAAAAATAAGTCCAATATATACAGCTAAAACCTAACAAAAAATAGCATAAATATTGTAAAACATGAAATATGCATAAAAAAAAAATCAAGATGTCAAGGAAAATTTGGATTAATGTCACAACTGGGACCAGCAACAAAATCATTTGAGATTATGTCAATGGATACTATCGGTGGCTTTGAGGCTCTAGGTTAACAAAAAATACCTACACCTTTTAGTAGACCACTACACAAGATATGCATTTATTGTGACTTCAAAAACACAGAATGCAAGTGACTTTATAAAACTAACAAAGAATGTGTAGAGACAGATGAGATTGGAATAATTCTGACAGATCAATATCCGGGCATCAATTCAAGAGAATTTAAGCAAAATTTGCAATAGAATAATATTAAACTAATTTTACAGCTGTGATTACACCATTCTCGAACGGCTTGAACGAAAGATTAAATCAAACAGTAGTAAATAAAATAAGATGTCAAATAAATGAGAAAAATAATAAGAGAACATGGATAACAGGCAGAGAATGCATACAGAAATATAATGAAACAGAACACTCCGTTACAGGCTTTGCACCAAAATATTTACTGAATGGTACGAATGTCAGTATCCTAACAAATGAATTAAAAACAACAGAAAGGGAAGACAAGTGGATGGCTGATAGAAGATTGGCATTAGAGAATACAATAAAATCCACAAGTACAACAAGAAAATATTCGATATAAATAGGAAAATGGAAGAACTTTATATAGGAGACAATGTATATGTAGAAATGGAAATAGATTGAATAGAAAGAAATTAGACGAATTAAAAATAGGCCCTTTCAAGATAGTAGAGAAAATATCAAACTCCATTTATAGGATTGACACTGGCAACAGAAAACAGAATCAACTTTATTCCACATAACAAAATTACAACCTGTCACAACAGAAGCCGAAGAAGATGAAGTAGAAGAAAACGAATATGAAGATAACTTATAGGTACAGTGTGTGGATATACTGTTTAGAATTTTCGCTCTTAGGGGGATGTAAATGACATTTCATTAAATTGAATTTTCACGCTTCGCGCGTGTTTCGCGTGTATGTGGGTTGTCTGTGGAAGTAGTAGAGGCGCATCGGGTGACGCGCATTTCAATGGCGGATGATGTTCAGATTATTTTGTGATTTTATTGTTATAAAAACTTATAGAAAGATAAATGGAAGGATATATATAATTGAGGAGGCGATATTAGTGAACTTTAAATGTCGTTTCTTTGTATTTTCAGGTGAGATAAAAGTGTAATTCTCATAGTTTGTTGTAATATTGTAAAGTAAAAGTGTGTTAAATAAAACTTTGTATTTTCAGAGAAACAATTTGTGTTTAATAGTGAAAATCCTCAATAATATATCTTATATATATTTTACAACTTTTATATAGAAAAGTCATTATTCTTGCAGATTCGACACCAAACTAGTGCTCGTCGGTAAAATTATAAAGTACTCTAAACTGAGTCGCTATGATTATAAGTTAATTTTTTTGATTGAGGCAAATCTTTCATGCAACAGGAGGTTCAGTCTAGTTTCTGTGATGTAAATGCTGTTAGCCTATGCGGCTCTTACAGCTTCATCGAACTTAGTGCTCGGGGCCTGAAGGCCGCGAGCTATAAAGGGGGTGGCGGGAGATTATTTATTTTAGGTGCAACGTTGCGGACGCGACGTTGCACTAAAATCGATAATCTGGGGTTAGAGATTTTATTGTGTTCAGTGATCATCATCATCACATCCACGTCAAATACTCCTTGATGCCGCCGAAAATCACAACATGACATGGGTGAGTTGTCTCCACCGCCCGAACCAGGGCTGCGGAACCCGTCTGACGTCTAGCCGTATATGTTCGATGTTCTGGGCGGTGAAAACCGACCAGGCGCGCGGGTGTACGGTGTTTACGCGGTGTGGAGGGTGCGCGGCGCGCCGTCTGTGGACTCACTGCGTCCTATGTGTTGTCCTAACTGTGCCTGTGACACTTTGTGCGTGTGTAGTGTTGGTGTGTGATGGTCCGGCGACACTTGGGTCGTCGGAGTCTAACGAAATCGGGTTTTCGATTAAAACGTTACGAGGCCTCGGAGAGGCCGTGACGTTGGAGTCGGAACGTATGTGACTGCGTTTACCACCAATGGGATAGGATGTGTTTTGGAGCTCTCAAGTAGCGCTGAGACATTTCTTGAAGTATTCCGAGATCGTCAGAAGTTGGCAATCTCTGTGGAGATCGGGTTTCACTGGTACCAGCGGGCTCCGGTGGTTTGCGAATGGAGGTATTTGGGGCAACTTGAAGGCTGTTCAAATTAGCTTCAGATGCGTGGGCGAAGGTTACATTGGCGTATGACATGACAGGTCTTATGCATGTTTTGTAGAGATGGAGCTTGTGTCTTAAGGACAGTTTGTTCTTGCTGTTTACTAGCAGGTAGAGGCGACTACCGATGAATTTGGCGTGGTTGCAGACATTGCGAATGTGTTTCGCAAAGGTCATGCCGTGGTCGAATGTGACTAGGTATTTAGTGGTTGATTGCCAGGGATCTGGCGGCTGGGGATAGGGTGATCGTGCTCAACGATTTTTGGGGTTTTGACGACTAAGTGCAGGTTTCCTTTGAAAGTATATTGCTACACTTTTCTCCGGATTCACTTCGATTCTCGTAATCTCTCATAAGCGAAACTAATTGCCTAAGCGGTTGACGACTGTTTGGAGCTTCTGGGCGATATTCTTTTTATTGTAATGGGCGACGAAAAGTGTCGTGTCGTTGGTGAAGATAGCAGTGTTAACTACTGGGTCTTTGGGGATGTCACTCGTGAAAAGTGTGAAGAGGAGTGGGGAGGACTGAGCCCTGGGGACTCCGGCCTTTGGGAGGTGCGAGGATTGAGTGCCCTTTATTCGATATCGAAAGTGGTGGTTGGCAAGGAAGGCTCTGATGATGTGGATGAGCCTAACCGGCGTTGAGTTTATACAACTACAAGTAAGCGATCGTGCCAAACTTTGTCAAACGCTTTTGCAAAATCAAAAGTGTGCTCCGGTGTTAGTGGTCCTATAACCTCTTTTGGGAGTTGAAGCCTTTCAGAATGTACTCTGTGAGGCGGTGTAACTGATTTGTGCACGAGTGTTCGGGTCTGAATCCGAACTCGTCAGGAAGCAGTTTATTAGAAACGTATTTGCGTAGACGATTCAATATGAGTCGCTCGTAAACTTTCGCCAGCGTACTGAGGAGACTGATAGGTCTATAGCTGGAGGCTAAATTGCGCGGTTTCCTGGTTTTGGAATTTCTATTACGTCTGCCTCTTTTCAGGCATCCAGGAAGGAGCAACTGGAAGAAGAGGGTTAAAAATGCCTACTAAGAGACATACGAGGCGGCGCGGAGAACGATTTCTGCACCCTGTTGCTGATGCAATCAGTGCCGTGTCCTTTTGAGACTTTTGATGCCATCTGTGACTTCGTCAACTGTCACAGGGTCTAAGGGGTCCTTGAAGGTGGTATTGCAGACATGCGTGACCTCCACTTCTACCTCTAGGTTGAGCGGGATCTGTGGGTTCGTTGGAGGGAGTGCATTGGCTCTCTAAACTGTCCGCAAGGCATTCGGTCTTGTGGAGTCGTCAAGGCGAGATCGGGTTTTCCTGGTCCAATGAGAGGCGACATAGGTGAGGATTGTTCTGCTTTCAGAGCTCAGGTCATCTGCCAGAAGGCAGTTTGTGATGGCTCGATGTCCGTCAGCAGATTATCCACTTATCCTGTTTAAACTCTTTAATCCGGTCTTTCACCTTGATTTGGAGGTAGCGTAGACGAATTTGTTATTTACAGTATGATAGTGCTCGTATTGTCTTAGGGCCGCGTTCTTCGTTCTAATCAGCTGTCGAATGTTACTCAGGAGCTTCATGTGCTGATTGCTCGACACACGAACCCTACGAGAGCGTTCTTCGACTGTAGAGGTGAGGTGGGCCGATAGGCGTTGGTCACCTCATTGGCCTACTCAGGCGAGTCTATATTGTCAGGATTTTGTCTAAGTACTGGGAGGTCGTAGACTTGAGTTTGACCTCGAGCTTGGACTGGCCCACAATGGTTTTGGTCTGAAGGATCTCGCCGAGCTGGCCCAGCTGCAATAGAACTGGTCTGTGGTCCGGGTGATTCTAAAAAGTTTCGATCGACGCTATCGACAAACGGACATCTTTGGTATTGCTACGTCAAGAATGTTCGGTTGTTGACTTGTAACGAATAGGTAACTGGTCGGAGTCTCAGGCGCCATAACATCGAAGTTTAGTCGCTCCGAATGATTGAAAATACATTAACATTTGGGTTATTGGTAAGCGAGTTTCAGGAGGAATGCTTACTGTTGAGGTCTCCGGCTATTACGACACTGGAGCTTAAATTAAGTAATTCTGTGATTTCGCATTCGAATATACGTTTAAGCGGCTGAAGATATGCCGAAACTATTGTGAGTGGCGAATGGGCTGAGAGGACTATTTACATATAGATACTTCTATGTTAGGTTACCGGGGGCGTCGATCGGTACGCAGTGCAATGACCTTTGTAGTAGATCAACGTGCCTCTTGTACGGCTGGTAAACCTATCATTTCTAACTAAGGTGTAGTTGCGATCTTAAGATCGCGATGGCTAGGTTTCAAAAATCTCATGCACTAACATTACGTCTACATCATGGTTGCGCAGGAACAGCGCAATCTCGTCTTTGTCTCTTAGGCCGTTCGCGTTAAAGAACGCGACAGTCAAACGCGATGTTTAGTTCTATCGAGAATTTTGCAGCCATTATGGTATTTATAAGAGGTGTTTGGCGCACTGGAAAGACCAGATTGTCTATAAGTCCTATGTAACAACCGCGTTGAGCTTGTCCTGGTGAAGTGGCTCCGCGGAGTTTGCGAGCCAAGGAGGATAACTCAGCAACGTTGATGTTGCCGATGGAGCCAACTAGCGAGAAGTCAGCGGCAAGGAGGACGAGCCTTATGGGACAGGTTTCGGTTTTGGGGCTTGGGGAGGGGCACTGGCCGTGAGGGTGACTAGTGCCGGCGGTTTTACCAAGCGTTGGGTTTTGGCGCGGCAGGCGCGGGAAGGTGCACCTGCACGGCCGCGGCGACTGGGGCGGGCGGTGGCGACTGAGGCGAGGGTGTGGGCACCGAGGACGGTTGGATTTGGGGGCAGGCAGCCGAGCAAGACACTGGCGACCCGCGCGTTTGGGACGGCTTCTACCTCACGCTGCCTCCTTCGCGGCGCTTTGGAACACCCGCGATAATTCGCTGGGTGTCCCTCTTCGCGGCAATAAACGCAGCTCGGAGGTTCAACCGTCTCGGGCGTGCGGGGTAGTTAGTGGTGCCGTGGTCACCCTGGGCACTTGACGCACCTGGGCCTGGCGTAACAATTTTTGGCCGAGTGGCCGTACAATTGGCATTGGTGGCATTGGCCAACGATGCCCTATTTCGAGGGCTCCAACTGCAATCCGCGTGAGGTTGCAGATGCACGGACATTAAAATCTCCTTGCCTTCCGGAGACGTCCAGGATGACAAGGCACAGATCTAAAATTGTTTCTTATCGGTCTGGTGGTGCATTCTATGCACCTTTTGGACCAGGAGATTTTGGACTTTGAGGTCTTTTAGTATGTGCTCAGTCTCGAGCTCTTTGGGGACTGCGGACGACCACACGAAGGTTACTCTCCTCTGGGAGGCGTATGCGTGGAAGCATATTTGCTAGGCGCGCAGGGCGACTTTTCCTACGTTCAGAAGGGGACCCATTGGCTGCGAGCTTGCGCAGGCTTGGGGCAGGCGCGTCGCGGGGCTGGTTTTGGCCGGGTGGTGGTGGGGACGAGGGATCGAGTTAGGCTCGGCTGCCTTTTTGGGGCTGCGCGTTTGCGCTTTTGCCCTGGACGAGGGTGGCCTTCGTGATCGGGTTTTGAGTGGGACGCGCGTTACGGTCTCCATGTCGGAGCCTGATTCATCATTCGAGAAGACCGGAGACGGGCCGCGGGTGGACATCGCGGAGTCGCGGGGCGTCGTAAAAGAGTGTCGATGGACATGGGGTCCGCACAATCGGACGGTCAGCAGGGGCCCACAGGCTGGGTAGAAGGGCCGGCTAGAGCGCAGACTCAAGTGCGGCTCAGGAGCGGACGGGCATTGCGCTGTGCAATAAACACAGCCCAGATATCGGGGCAGGCTCGGCTAAAAAGTCGGCTAGTTAGTCAGTAGTAAACGACGCCATCTTGCTTACTATGCTAACACAAGCACAGAATGTGTACCAAGGTGTGTGCCTAAAACGAATACCTATACACCTGCACAGGTACGCTAGGGTGTGTGCTAACTGTTGTCTAATCCAACGAGCAACGCAAAATTAAAAACGATGGCCGCCTCTGAGGCGGCGGGTGTGTTTCACTCTACTTACGGTTACCGGATACCAGGAAGTCAGGAAGAAGAGTTACGTATAAAACACACTTTGCACCACAACAAGCGTCCGATACACTTACAGTGATACCGCTGCCTCCGGAACAGCGTGCTTCCGCACCACAGTGAGAACATCAAGGCAGCAACCAAATACAGAGACCAAGCAGTATGGTGTATTTCGGTGAACAAAAATTAAGATAATTCATGCGCAGGGCAATGAGTGGAGTGACGGGAGTGAACTCGACCGACACGTCCGGGGTCTACCAAGCCCAAGCGCAGTCCAGGAGAGGTTTATAATATACACCAGTGACTTTTTATAGCCTGTTTAATTTGTTCATCACAAATATTTAATCTCATTATAAGAAAAATGCAAAAAGGATAAAAAGTTAACCTTGGTAAATGTCATTGACGTACCTGACGCGCGTACTTTGAAAGGGTTTATCGAGGTAGATAGAGTGTTCGTTTGAGGAGGATTAAAGGGTTGATTGAGCTTCTTAAGGGAAGCTTGGGAGGGTTAATAGGATTACGTGAAATGTTATTGTGTAAGTAAGCGACATATTTAAAATTTAAGCACTGGGTTAAATGTATTTATTCATTCATATATTATGTAATTCATTACAGTTTGCCAAAATTTAATTACTGAACGTAGGCCACTCCTTAGATTTCTTATAAGGGTAATTATAATCACCACACTTGGCAGACGGGTTGTCAACTGCAATATTTAATTCAGGAAAATGCTGCTGCTTATCTCCTGTTTCATTTCCCATATTATATTTAACATTTTTAGATCACAGCTGCCATCCATATTGATACGATGATGGTCACTATACTGTAATATATATAAAACTTAATTTTGAAGGTAGCTCAGAGGCAACTCTACTCACCTTAGTGGTTATATAATTTTACAGTACACGAGGAACCTGGATTCGATCCTTACCGATACAAATTAAATTGTTGATTTCAATTTTAAATTCTAATTTACCACGTGCTTGGTAAAGGAAAATGTCGTGTACATGTTAAAGCTACATGTCAGATGAATAAAATATTTCAAAGGTATGTAAAATTCACTAAAGCGAACTTGAGCAGTGTGGCGGGCTAACTACTTCAAACTAACAATTGAAGTTAGAGAGGCCTGCGCCCAACAGAAGGATATATAGATTAAAACTTTACTTTTAATTGTATTTAATAATTGAGACGGTACTAAAATTAGTTTGCAATTACCATACCACACCGAGAAGCGGCGGTGTAAGAATATCCACTACTCCATATCATTCCGTGGTTGAGGTAAGAGGCGACACAGGAAGCAAATAGATAGGCCAGGAGATAGGCAGCAGCGTCTTCCTAATAATGACTTAAATAAAAACTGTGATTGCCAACCCGCTTGCCAAGCGTGACAACTATGGAAAATATCCCTATGAGGCAATCTATGGGGAGGCATGTGTTCAGCAGTTGACTTTAATAGGCTGTGACTGTAGCGGTAAGTTCTTAAACACGTTATTTATATTCAATAAAATTACAACGATATAAAATAATTTAGATTGGGTTTCATTAAGGCCGGAAGGAGTACCTGAGTTAATTTAAAACGTATAGTTTTAATTTGTGTGAAATATGTTTCCAAATAATCAATTATGTACTTTTTCTTAAGTGGTAGTTAAGCATAGAATATGTTCTTAGAAAAACGTATTAAGTAAAGCTGAGCAAAATTTATCGTTAATTTCCAAACTTATCAATATGATTCCGGGACTGTCTTTTCGAAATCCAACTATAGTTTCAATTGTTTTACTGTACTTAGCGAAATTTATGTCTTTGAACAAGTTTTTGATGATCTGTTAAAGTTTTCGTTTGTTCAAATCAATCGAAACATGTATGTATACTTTTATCTCTTGATTTTTTCAATGTCTTGCCTTAACAGGCTTTTAAATTTAGTGATACCTATTTTGTCTGTTCCATAGATATAACATATAGAAGAATACGCCTTTTCGGAATTTTTCGGATAATATGTATGAGTCGGAATATACAACATGAGATCCCACTTCTGATCTCGAAAATACATCAAGGTTAATTGTTAAAAATAGTAAAAGTATGAGTGCGGACGTTCAACTTGCTCTCCTACTTATGCAATTAATCATTATCAGTAATAAGGCGTTACGCACTATACATTCAGTATAGAGCAATTACAGTATTGACCATACTGTAATATGTCCCCGTCACAATTACACTCTGGCGTAAAGTGAAGGATATAATTACGTGATAACACCAAAGTATGCAAACCAACAGCAACACCACCCATCTCAACGTACTACAAGGTAATTTGCTCATTCTCACTTAATCTTGGTAAAGTCCAAAAGTTTCTGGTCTGAACTGTAAAATGAAGGATAAATCTCAAGCCACTACTCCTAATATCCTCCTAACTTTTTATTTCAATACACTTTTCACAGCGCTTTTCTAACTTCTATACCCTTAAAATAGTTTCAATTTTGCCTCAAAATGTGATAAAACTGCTGACTTCACCTCATCATCAGTGTTAAATTTTTTCTCCGTAAGTTGGATTTAAATTTTAAGAACAAATAATATAATAGAGGCCAATTCGTGGTTATATGGTGGATGGTCGAGCTCAGTGAAACCGCATTACTTAATGGCAGCCTTGGAAACACCTGATGTGTTGACCAGAGTATTTTCATGAAGCAACAACCTCCTTGCGACAATTTCTCGATGTTTTCTTTTCGCATTCCGCAATTGATGTAGCAAGGAAGCATAGTAATTACCTGTTACTGTTGTGTTGCGTTCTTTAAAATCCACCAATAAAATTCCTTTGAATCCAAAAGATTGTAGCCATAATCTTTTCTAAGATTGAGTGACTTTTACTTTTCTTGGCCGCGTCGATTCTTTGTGCCGGCACCATTATTAACTAAAATAATGTATTAATTTATCATGTTCAGCGGTTAAAACACGTTTTAATAAAACCAAAGACTTATGATTTGTTTGTATACTACTAGACGGTTATTACGGTACTAATAAATTGCGGACTAAGTAACGGTCAATTAGCCGTAACTTCTTTAGTCGACTGTGAGCGGGCGAGAAGACTAGTTCTTTGTTTTATAAACCGCGAACGTTGTTTCGACAATCTAACACTGATTTTGTTTAATGTGACTAAAAAAATGCTGTCATTATTTATGTGCGCATTTTGTTAACGTGATTTGAAATTTACTTCAAATAACACCGTTTTTGTTCTGATTTGCCGGTCTAGTAGAAGTATTTGTAGAAAACCTTAAGTCTAGACTTGAAGCTTTTAGACGCGTACTGCTTTGTTCAGTTTTAGGGTAAAGAGAGCCAAAATAATTACGTACTTCTTTATTTATATGGGTTCTAGATGTTCACAGTCTGCAGTAACCACTTACCATGTGGACTGTGAGTTCGCATGTCTCTTTAATTTGTTTATAAAAATTAAAAAAATGTCAACACATTATCCTTTTCGTGCGTGTCTCAGATGGGTAACAACATCTTCCTGATAACCATTTAATAAACAAGTGCTAAAATTAAAGATTATGTACAACCAATTTCAACATAAATAAAATGAGAACGTCATCAATGTAGTCGAAGTGAATTAAATACGCATTAATAAGAATAACTTATA
>JAGSMP010001720.1:0-54236 GCA_029286625.1 Parnassius orleans
GGCACCATTATTAACTAAAATAATGTATTAATTTATCATGTTCAGCGGTTGAAACACGTTTTAATAAAACCAAAGACTTATGATTTGTTTGTATACTACTAGACGGTTATTACGGTACTAATAAATTGCGGACTAAGTTACGGTCAATTAGCCGTAACTTCTTTAGTCGACTGTGAGCGGGCGAGAAGACTAGTTCTTTGTTTTATAAACCGCGAACGTTGTTTCGACAATCTAACACTGATTTTGTTTAATGTGACTAAAAAAACGCTGTCATTATTTATGTGCGCATTTTGTTAACGTGATTTGAAATTTACTTCAAATAACACCATTTTTGTTCTGATTTGCCGGTCTAGTAGAAGTATTTGTAGAAAACCTTAAGTCTAGACTTGAAGCTTTTACACGCGTACTGCTTTGTTCAGTTTTAGGGTAAAGAGAGCCAAAATAATTACGGACTTCTATATGTATATAGGTTCTAGATGTACACAGTCTGCAGTAACCACTTACCATGTGGATTGTCGCATGTCTCTTTAATTTGGTAATAAAAATTCAAAAAAATGTCAACACATTATCCTTTTCGTGCGTGTCTCAGATGTGTAACAACATCTTCCTGATAACAATTTAATAAACAAGTGGTAAAATTAAAAATTATGTACAACCGATTTCAATACAAATATAATGAGAACATCATCAATGTAGTCGAAGTCAATTAAATACGCATTATTAAGAATAACTTATAAACTACTAGTCAGATCTTGCTCAAATATATATGGGACCACAAGAAAAGCACCAGCTTTCAAATAAAATAAGAATCATCAAAATCGGTTCACCTAGAAAAAAGTTCTGAGGTAACACACAAAAAAATACAGTCGAATTGAGAAACTCCCCCTTTTTTGAAGGAATTATGTGTGGTTGTGAGCTACCCGTGTGTTGAACATGGCAACTACGAGTATGACCACGTGTATCGAACCGAATATAGGATGCAGACTGCAATCTTGGAGAGTCGTAGATTCGAATCCGCCATGCGAATACTGTGATAAATCACTCTTAACACAAGCATTTTTAAGCTTACTTAGAGTAGTTTACAGATTATTGGTAAGGCTAATAGTGTAAGTAGTATTTTTTTAATAAATATCTCGAAGAACCGATAAGTAAGAAAATATTTTAAAGGTTATGAAGCTGTTGGTATGCAAAGGTTAGGGCGACTCATCATTGCATGACATGATGATCTAATGGCACGTGAAATTCTGAGCTACTAGCATCCACAAACTCCCTGTTCTGTGGATGCATGTGGTTCAGAAGCGTGAGTTACATATGTCTACCGATATCTTACATATAACCAGGAAGTCACCTACTATACAGCACCGCCTGCTAAAGCAAATAACAGGACGACGTGACTCAATTCACTTACGTGATTTAAGAACTTTTTCTTTTTCGTCTTTTACTTGACTTAAGAATATTCAACATAATATAAAACCCAGGGTCTAATTATTAAGACAGCCCAGAAGTAGTTAAGTTAGTTTGTAAGTTAGGTAGTCTAGTATTCCTGTGTACTCACATTGTCACAGTAGTTAAATTAACTTGTAAATTAGAAAATAAAAGTAATATAGTCTTCGTCTCCTTCCACTTCAACCCTCCCTAAGCTGACGCAAACGTAAGTCGTGTTTTATCAAATATGTGATGGAGGCTCATACTATTTCAATTAGATTGTGATGGTTTATAGCATATTGACAGTGTTTAAAATTGTATCGTCGGTATGCACAATGAAAATTTTATTTATTTACTCTGAAAGTAATATACATGCGGCAGTCTAATAACCTATATCTTTCGTAGGTGTTGTTGAAAGTTTTCGAGGGAAAAAGGTTACGGAATAATTTAACCTAGGCAGATAGCGGAATAAAATATAATATTGTCGCAGACAATAAATGTGCCAGTGATGACATGGATCTGAGACGTTGTCCTTCACTACTGGCCGTATCAGGAAGCGAAAAGTCCCTCAGCGAGCTATGGAGAGGGCTATGCTCAGAGTTTCTCTTCGGATAAAATTAGAAATGAAAATTTCCGCAGTAGAATCAGAGTAAACGACATAGCCCAAAGGATCAGTAAGCTGAAGTGGCAATGGACCGGCCATATAGCTCGAAAAACCGACAACTGATAGGGAAGTAACGTTCTTAAGTGGCGCCCTCGGACCTCTAAGCGAAGTGTAAGGGTAAGAGAAATGGTAAGGGTAAGAGAAGGGTAAGAGATGCAGCAAGTCGAAGGACGTAGGTGGCTTAGGACCGTGCTTTGTGGTATTTTTTGGGGGAAGCCTATGTTCAGCAGTGGACTTGTGAAGGACTGTAATGATGATGATGAAACATAAAATAATTGTGATAAGTTTTTGTGTTTTTTATATGACAAGGATAACAAACGAGCACACAGTCCACCTGATGGTAAGTGGTTGCTGTGGCCCATAGACATCTATATCTATCCTCGATCACGAATCAAAGCAGATGCTTTGTCTCACGTGAGGACTAAGATGGAATGCCTCGTTTCCAGTGAAAAGGGTCTCCGGTTCTCTACACTCACCCTACGAAATATAGCAGCATTAAACTGCTATTTTACGCTGGTATTCTGTGAGAGCGTGGTCATTCCCCGGTGGAGACTACCCATTTGTGCTACAACTATACCAGTAATATAGCTGCAGCATGGCTCTATTACGTAAAAAACGTCGCGTGGGTGCAAACTTTTCACATGAGTTCGTCAACCCTTTCCTTTTTTATTTTTTCTAGAGACCGCGCGTGAGCTCGGAGGAATCTTCAGGAATGTTGACGTAATAAGCTAGAGTTATGATTAAGTCGATATTACGTTATCGATAATAACACAATATCATAGATACTGGGAATGAGCAGAGCAAAGCGGAAGAGAGTTGCAAGGAGAACAAACCCCTGAGGAACTCCGAAATTCGTCGCGATAGGACAGAACGAGCAGCCATCGATGACAACTCGGAGAAATCGTTCACTCAGAAAGTCCTTCACCCAGTCAATCAGGCCAGGGGATAAGCCGTACGCTGAAGGCTTGCCCAATAAACTAGCGTGCCAAACCCTGTCAAAAGCCTTCGAAACATCGAGGGATACAGCAAGTGCTTCACCACTGTTTTCGAGGGCTTCGCCCTATATGTGAGTGGCATACGCTAGAAGGTCCCCAGTTGATCGATTTCAGTGAAACCTGTACCGGCGTTGGCCGATAGTTGGCAGGGTCGGTACGGCTACCTTTTTTAGGCACAGGCTGCAAGTTGGCCAGCTTCCAAGATTTGGGCACTATTACAGTACTGAATGAGAGACGGAACAAGCGCGTCAACACAGGAGACAACTCAGTTGCACAGACCTTTAGAACTATAGCTGCATAGAACTATACTATCAGGTCCACTAGCTTTGTTCACGTCTAGAATTCGCAAGGTTTTAAGAACCTCCTTGTTGGTGATACGGACCTCTGCCATAGAGTTACCGCAGTGAGGTAATTGAGATGGTACGCTGATGCTACTGTCCAGACGTGAATTGCAAGCAAAAAGAGAAGCAAATAAGTCCGCTTTCTCCTAAGGCTGACAGATTTAGTATAAGGGTTCATGATTGTAGTAACACCGAAGGTAAAAACTGCAACTGCCCGATCATTAATAAAGTACCTGGGCGTCATATTGGATCAGAGACTGTCTTGGTACCCACAGCTTGAGCAAGTTGCCGGAAGACTCAGAAAGTTGGTTTGGGTCTTTCGATCATTAAGATTGTGGTTCCGGGTAGTAATAAAAAAAATTATGACCTGAAAACATCAAGAAATATTTTGAATGAGATATATATCGCCTTGGTTCAATCTGTCTTGGGATATTGCATTCCTGTTCGGGGAGGTGCGGCAAGAACCAAGTTTATAGAAGTTGAGAGAGCACAAAGTGCGGTTATTAAAGTTATGTACTTTAAAAATATTAGATACCCCACGGAAAGGCTTTATCTCGATAGTGGGTTACTTTCGGTAAGGAAGCTGTAAAAAACACAAAAATATACCCTACGATGCAAGTAAAAAAGGAAAAAGAAGAAAAAATTTTTTTTTTTTTATATTATTTTAAGTCAGCGCTTAACTACAATCCCACCTGATGGTAAGTAGTGATGTAGCCTAAGATGGTGAAGCGCACTGACTTAACAAAAGCCTATTCACTCTTGCCTTGAAGATACCCACACACATGCTGCAACACAGATGCTGGCAATTTATTCCACCCCTTTGCTGTACGCATGATGAACGACACAGCAAACCATTTGGTTCGAATGCGTGGTAAGTCAACAACGAAAGGGTGGAGACTGGCCGAACGTCTGGTTGTCCGATGGTGGAAGGGAGAGGAAGGAACTAAATTATGCAATTCCTGCGCACACTCTCCGAAAGCATTCTGTAGAAAACCGAAAGGCTGGCTACTTTGCGCCTGTGTTCGAGGCTGGTAAGATTGGGTTTGACCAATTTGGGTCACCAATAATATGTAGCTACAGTACCGCAAACTAAAACTTAGTTTGATAATATACAATACAATAGCCGTTCTACTCAAATTTATAATAAAATCAATAAAGAACTAGATATTTATTCGAAACAATATATCGAATGTAAAAAGGTGGTACATCATTGGTTAGAGTCACTTAATTATGAGAACAGTGAGTTGCTTTTACATCCAGTAAAATAGTACACACACACATACACACACATACGCACAAATGCATGCACAAATATCATAAACAGAGAAAAAAACTGTAAATTATAATATATAGATATAGAAATGGAAGAGCGGAGTCACCTGCTACAGGCATTATTTGCTTAAAGGGAGACTACGGCCACTAATGATTGTAAACCAAATATTTTTACTGAAATACATTTTATTATTATTATTATTACTACAAACTAATTTGCAAACGATAATACTAAAACAGAATTTTGCTTACAGTTAAGTTCCCTTCAAAAGTCATTTTATCGCTTAAATATGATATTGATTTGAATTTGGAATTCCAAATCGAACGCAAGATATCAGACTTCACAGCAGTCAGTATTAGTTTCGTAGATAAGGACCTGATATAATAATATAATACTGTTATTGTGATACTATTTTTGTGACAATACAATGAATACAACCGCATTTACGTTACAAATTACCAGGTTATTTTTAAAGTACGGTTAACCGTGGTTTTTCTGCTGTTTACACTAAAAGTTTGCGGTTTTACGCATTTATTTTGTCGGATTTTAACTCCTTATTTGTTTTTGGGATTTTTAAATATTTTTTGTACTAAAAGTACACACAAACTTATTGTTATAAGTATAGTACTAAACATATGAAGTAAAAGTAATTATTCAAACTTCAAGAATTGTTTATAGGGCTTTATCTAGTCTAGTATCGATGACAGGGAGTAGCGTCAAGAGGCGTCAGAGTACTGCGGTCAATAATACACCTGTACGACGTGGCAAAGTCTGTAAATGATGTCTACTATTAGAAGAGGCCCGCGTTTAGGTGTGAATTTTTTACGGGATAGTAAATTATAAATTTTGAAAATTTCAAATAATAAACATCGATTCACTGTTTATCTACATTAATACATCGATTAGCGTCAAGCCTGTAATCTCCAAGGGAGTAGGCAGAGTCCAAAGAGCAGTGAGCTACTCGGACCACGTTCAGTAAAATATAGATGTAGTAAACAATAAGTGTTTCAAATGACTAGTTAGAGTGTTAAATACTCAATTTAGCTGCTGCTCGGCACTCTGTTCTCTGTCTAATATCGAATTTGTTGAAAATAAGATTAATATCAAATTATATGACATACGAGTACTTACTTTTGTTTATTATTACTCGAAACGATGTACTGTAGTAGCGCTCCAATGCTTTATACAGGGAAAGAGTGGTTATTCCAACTATTTGTCTCATGCCTGGTTCTTAAGTTCACGAAACTGGTTTGCGCTCACGATCTGTTTTATTATACACTAAACACTTAAATCGTGTGTCTATTAAAAAACACTCGTTAAGCAACATACAAAGATATTTAATAACTGTAAGTCGTTAGCAATTGGTGTCAGTATTTATATAATAAATGATTTTTAATCCACTTCGTGCACTGTGAAACGGATCGTGTGGCAACGCAATTCAGTAATGTGGAAAAGTATTCGTAATACATTTGCATTTTAATTTTTACTAATCAGTTTTGACTTTGCAATAAAATATCTTACATTGCAAAACTTTTAATGTAATCTTTTTATTTCACCTTAAGACCATCCCCGCCGGCACCAATGAAATTGTTAATTGCGATTTTAAGTGCTGAATTACCACGTGATCGGCGGTGAAGGAAAACATCAAATAAGATAAAAAACTTTCGAAGACATGTGAAGTTCGCCAACACGCATTGGGGCAACACGGTGTATATTTCCTTGTCCTAAAACCTTCTCGGAAGTAAAGGGAGGCCTGTGCCCAGCAGTGGGACGTATATACTTAGGCTGTAACTTTAACTTTTTATAAGTACACAATTCCCGGGTCGGGTTAAAATCAGTAATTGGGTTTTCTGTCAAGAAATTCTTATTAGCAGCCCGGAGTCAGGAAATTGGCGCCGAAGCACGTACAGCCGTTTGTCCTACGCCTGACCTCTCTTTGTCCGAGTCGAATAACCGTACCATCGGACTATGCGAGTGAAGGAATAGAGAGTGCACTTATGCTTGCGCATACACTCGGTCACAATTATCTTGTCCTACGCAGTCTCTGTTGAGACTGGCGCCGTTACTGAAATTCAGTCTGGAGGTCATTATAATGTATTTCCAAACTTTCATATCTTACTTTTGTAAATTTTATGAACAAAGTTTTCTAATTAATGCATATATAATATCTTGTAAGTTGTTCGAAGCTCTTAATAAGTACAGCAAATAAAGTTGCCTCCTTTGCGCCGAACATACTCCGCTACCTTCAACTTGTTCGACACGGTCTGGTTGATGTTGATTTGTGCATTTTATAGATAGGAATGTAAATTAATCTTGGTTCGAATTTCACAAACATAAACAATATTATGTACTAGCGACCCGCCCCGTTTTCGCCTGGTTAGGATTTATTAACGTGGCGTTTTTTAGATTTAAGATAATCAAAGATATCACATAGAATATACTTTTTTTTGTTTCAACATAAATCTCCAAGTTTTTCGAAAATGCAGCCAGCGTTCTTAACAATATACCGTGGGGAGTAGGACTGTACGATTACTTTAGTTTTTAGTTCAACTTTTTTTTTGTAATAGATGTTCCATATTATTATGTCAAGCAAAGAGATTTAAATATTAAATACATCATTGAATAGAGTTTTAGTGGAAATAATTATAAAAGTTAAAGTTACATTATATACGTCCACTGCTGGGCACAGGCCTCCCTTTACTTCTGAGAGGTTTTAGGGCAGAAATATACGCCGTGCTGCCCCAATGCGTGTTGCGAACTTAATAATAATAATAATAAATTTATTATTATATTATTATTGAACAGCGTAAGGAAGTGACGACCCCATCGCCCGCTGACGTAACGGTTATGTGACAAAACTGCTACGTCAGCGCAGTCAGTCAGCGCCTGGCCGCGGTGTTAGTGCCGTGCCTCGGCAAAACTGAAGTGCAAAGGCCCGCTTGTGCACATGGCTCACCATGAAACGGTGCGGGTCTGGGCGTCCCCGTTAACTGACGCCCATTATATGGATGATGGAACTCAGAAATGCGCAAGGGTCGCTGCCTGGAGGTCGCCAGGGCGCGTCTGGAGCTGGCGCTGGACGCGACAGCATGCGAACCGCCAGCCGATCACGAGTGCACGACCACCCAGCAGCCACTCATCCATCATCCCCAGGCTGGCTTGGTGTCGGCAGGGTCTTTGCGGGCCCACAATCGGCACCCGCCACGAGGTAGATACGCCACATGCGATGGACAATTCAAATGAATAGCAACGCATTGCGGGCGTATTTTAGGGCGAAAGGGGAGAAGTTGGAGGTTTGCGTGCCGGGCTGGGATGCATCGACTTTTGCTGAGCTGGAGCCATCTATAACCGTCACCGAGCAAAACCTGGCAGACCGAGTTCGGTATATCTTGCGCTCAAACATGTTGATGGCACCGAACTCGAACGGCTACGACGTGAGGCTGTTTCCTCATCGGATGAAAATACTACGACTGTGAATGCGGCGCCACAAGTTGCAGAGCAACCCCGCACCGTGGATGCCGCTGTAGATCCCCAGTTGTGGTTGATTCAGACGATGATGAAACAATCGCCAGGAACTAGAACTAGAGCAAATGAGAATTACATTGGAAGAGGCGATTGTGGAAACGCGCGTACGCCTCTCGAAAATCGACCGCGACTTCCTCGCGCAACCTAAGCAAGCGGAATCAGGATGTCGTGACGGCCCTGAACCCATTGCTGGCAACCTGTTTGAAACCAGCCGGACCTTTGCGATACGGACTCAATACTCTTTGCGCCGCTTTGGCGGTTTGCCGCATTGTTGGTGCCAAACTTCCCGTCTGGACGTGCTACTGGTCAAAGTAGCGCTATCCCAGCCTGGAGAAGAAGGATTGAGGACCGTATCGCAAAACAGGCCCTCATCGGCAGACTGATAAGCTTCAGGTCAGGCAATAATGGGCCGAATTGTGCGCACCGTCAGGATGGCGTTTGCTGGGACAAATGTCGGTTGTCCCAGCCGGATAACGCAAAAACTGACGGAGCGCATAGACGACCTGAAGCAGAGAATCGCTGCTTGGGGAAGCGGATTCGGCGATATACCGAGAGGTCAAGACGGTTCAACCAGAATCGTCTCTTCCGGAAATGATAGAAGAGGCTCTATGAGTCATTGGGCGACCAATGGTACGTGGAACGGGCCCAGCACCGAATCAGGCCGACACTATCGCATTCTGGCGCGGCCTGTGGTCAGAGCCCGTAAACCACAGCGAGGGCCTTGGACGGAAGTTGTGGCGAGTCAGTGTGCGAGTGTTACGCCCATGGATCCCGTCATCATAACGCCGGATGACGTAGCTGAGGCCGTCGTAGGGCCCCGAACTGGAAAAGTCCGGGACTCGACGGACTGCATCACTACTGGCTGAAGGGGTTCGTGGTGTCACGCTGTACTTGCCCGACAGTTTCAAAGGCTCTCGACCAAAAGTCGCTCCAGAGCCTCCACTACTGGGATCACTCATTTGGTTCCTAAAGACCATGATTCCACAGACCCAGCAAATACCACCCCATTCGTGTCTACCACCATATATAAGACACTGACATCCATTTTGAGTACGCAGAATCATTCGTCACCTGGATTTAAATCAGGTGATGTCGCGCCTCAAAATGGATGTCGAAAGCAATAGTCGTGGAACAAGGAACCACTCCTCATTGACGCGGTCATTGGCAAAGTGGTTAAACGCAACCGTCGAACTTCTCTGCCGCCTGGATAGACTATAAAAGGCATTTGACTCGGTTGCCCATACATGGCTAAAGAGGGTCCTCGAGCTGTACAAGATTGACTGTACAGTTAGAGACTTCCTCGGGCAGTGTATGGGAATGTAGAATACAATCCTTTGTCATCTAGGCGAGCGGATGACAGATGCGGAAAGCCACATAAGGATAAGAAGGGTATCTTCAGGGCGATTGTTTGAGTCAATCTGGTTTGCCTCTCCTGAACCCTCTCAGTACATTACTGGAGGACTCCGGGAGGTTTCAGCTTCGGAGGAGGGTACAAAGTGACCCACCTTTCTATATGGATGATCTCAAGTTATTCGCCTCAACCGCTCCCATCTTATGGAATTGCTAAACATCACTTGTGATTTTAGTAATTCTATCAGAAAAGGCTGGGGACGGATAAGTGTGCGGTCCTCCATGTTGAAAGGGAAGGTTGCTAACTCTGAGGCATAGACTTATCTGTGCCCATCAACATCAGGACCTTTCTGAGGCTGAAACATACCGATACCTGGGTATGTCACAGAGCATCGGTATCGATGAGGCGGTATGAAGCAGTCAGTTTGCGATATGTTTTATGCACGCTTGACCAAAGTGCTTAACAGCCTTTTGTCCGGTGTGAATAAGACACACGCATATAACGGTTGGGTCATGCCTGTTCTCATATATACCTTTAGCATACTTAGGTGGACTCAAACTGAACTTAACGCCCTGGATGAAAGTCCGCACTACTATGACGTCCCATAGGATGCATCACCCGAGATCGTCGATTATGAGGCTGTAGCCGCGCGGAAACATGGTGGGCGTGGCTTTTGGCCGCAACACCATGCATAATCACTGATGTGCAGCCTCCGTAATTACTTTCTGACGAGATCGGATGATCCATTCTACAGGGACGTCATTTCTTGTGATAAGGACTTACCCTATCATAGCCAACGAGCAATGGCAAGACCCGGCAGTACATAGCATTTCCGACCAGGAGACCGTATGGAAGGAAAGGAGCTCCACGGGAGGTTCTACAAGCTCTACATGTGCCTTTCGTGGACACAGTTGCCTCCTCCACTGGCTGCGTTTGGTGACCTCTTTGGGAAACCGAGGTTTTTGTCTGTGCGATGCAGGATCAGGTTAAGACCAACAACTATCGGAATACATCTAAGGATGGCACCGTCGACATCTGTCGAGCTTGTCGCCATCGGTGATCATAGGCATGTCATCTCCGGTTGTTCGGCTCTAACTCTGAGTACTTGCAGAGCACAACAAGTAGCCAGAATTCTACAGGGCTCGCTCTGAAATACGGTCTCGTGGACCGGAAATTGCCGTATTACAAATTACTTGCGCAGGCCGTGCTTGAAAATGATCGCGCCAGGCTCTACTGGGACCGGGCCATCATCACGAACAGGACTATTCTTGCGAATAAGGCCTGATATTGTGCTGATGGACCGGGCACAATCAGAATATTTTGGTCGACATCACCATTCCATATGCGAGAACCTCGTGAAAGCCAGAAACAGATAAGCGAACAAAATATCTGGACCTGGCTCACGAGGTGACCGACATGTGGGGTGGACTGCCGACCGAAATTATACCTGTAGTCGTCTCTGCGAACGGGTTAATCCAGTCAGCCTCTCAGGTCATCTGGGGCGACTGGGACTCCGTGACGGACCGCTCCAAGCTCAAATGCAAAGGCGGTGCTCCTCGATACCGCCCGCATCGTCCGCCGGTTTCTCTCCTTTCCCCTAACCCTCGGCCGTTTGGTCTCCCCTGCCGAGTTTCCATCTAGTTGGGTTTTGTTGTTTATGTATTATTTATTTATTTATGTATTATTTATTTGTTTATGTATTATTTATTTATTTATGTATTATTTATTTATTGTATTATTTATTTATTTATGTTAGTATATTAAATATTTATTTATGTTAGTATATTAAATATATATTATATTTATTTATTATTTCCTTTAAAATATTTATTCAACCCAACCAGATGAGAATACTATATAAATACCCCACAATAAATTTATTGCCTCTAAAACACACAGTTACATTCACGTTAAAAACAAAAGAACATTATAATTATTTGAGACAAAGGAGACGGCTCAGCTTTGTCTGTAATGAGATACAGATCTCATACAGAGCTGTTTTCAGCACTCCTCCTCCCTGGTGTTGTGCTGGAGTCCAAAGTAGCAGGCTCCCCATTTACCTGACCCATTTAACTTCACATGTCTTCGATATTGCAGCAGTTGTGCCCGTCGCCATCTTCCTAGGTATCCGTCCGAAACTTACGGGATTTAGGATAGATGCCGTTTTACCAGCTGGTTGACCCTGTTCGTAAAATATCCAGACCGGTGAGATTCATGTAAGATGCGGGACGTCTGGTTCTGCAATCGTCACTTCGCCTGCCAAGCGTAACGACTAAGGCAAATACAACGGGAGATGTTCATGTCCACCTGTATCTTTTACGGGTTGATGAAGAACAAGATTTTCAGTATTAACAAATGCTATTCATTAGATTTTTTAACTTCCAATTTTTAACATCGACCGCTTTTGCTCTAGCTCTGTAGGGAGGAATTAAATTAAGCATAAGGACTTGCCATCATTACCAAGTCTCGCTCCTTTAACAAAGTTTTCCTTTCTTCTTCTTCTTATTTTTCTTCTTTTTAGTAAACGTTACCCCCGCACTAGGATTTTCTACTGTATCGTGGCAGTTTACGAACATAAATTGCACAAGGACAAACATCCCTTTACCGTTTAGACTGCTTAAATTTTAACATAAAAATGTGGAAGAATTGGAGTCAATCTAGCAGGCATCATAAGGTTCTATTGGTTTTTTACTTAATTGATTCTAATGTCATCCAAAAGAGCAGACATAGTGATAGATTGTATGCCAACATGTGTGATGATGTTACCGTCAAGTGTAGCGATTATGACTGGTCTACGTACAGTGAATGTCCAAATCCATGTGCTTTTACAGGCTGACAAAGATAAATAAAGATAATATTCTTTAAATGTTGACAGACTTGAAGGTTTTCCAAAATAATTCATGAATAATTTGTGTGCGGCCGACACGTGGCAGGGATATAAATGAGACAGAGATTAGCTACGGAAAGAGAGTTATATAAAGCAACTTGATGTGAACTTAACTGATTTACTTCTTTCCAGTTAAGTTCTTTTCTATTTAGAAATAAAGATTTTTTCATCCATATAGAAATGACTTGTTTGAAATTAAATTTTAATTTTAATTCAAATATTGTTTAAACTGAATATTTAATCCTATAGCATTCTGATTTTGCTTACTTGCAGTATCCTCTCTGTCACTAACGTTATAAAACCTGTTTTTGATGACAGTCAACCGTGATAGTCATGCAACAAGCCTGGTCCGATGCACAGTCTTCTCGAAAATTCTTTAAAAAAAATATAAATAAAAAAAATATGTTGCAATGTACTTAAGTGCTAACTTCGTGGATCAAATTATTTAAAAAGTTATTAATATTAACACAAAAATTAAGTACTCTGTGTTTTTCATCATTTGTGTTTTAGTATTATCAGCACCGAAGTGATAGAACGTGTCCTGACTTTCAAATAACGACAGAGTCCCACACGTACGAGATCACGAAGAAAATTACAGGATTTATTTATTAGGTTTGCTCCACTACCTTTAAATATATATGTATTACTTATTTGGTAAAAGAGAACAATATAAAATATAGAATATAAATCGTTCTTATCGGATAACCTTCCTTTCTTATCGGCTATAGGCGACCTCCATAAATTGACTAATAGGCGAGTATTTACCATAGTTACCGCGCTTGGCAGGTGAATCACGGTTTATTTTAATTATTTTGAGTGTTCTATGTATGATATTTTTCTAAATAAATTTTGGTATAATTTTTGTAACTAGAAATAGTGCAATTTGAAAGGAAAACAATTCGTCTTACGAAAAATATTTGCGAATAAATATTTTTTCTTACTGGCAAGCACTCTTTAACTTTTAAGCGAGAATCTTTTTTCAACTACACTCGCAACACTAGTAACGGACAACTTCCCCGTCAACGCAAGCAATAACGCTTTGACGGTACATTATACTTGCGTTCCGTTATCGTCAGTAGATAAGATCTCTTTTCACTGTTCCTTCGAATACTAAGGCATTTTTTCATATCTGACCTGTGGATAATAGAAAATAGACAAATTTGGCCAGAAGATACATCATACTAGGCCCGGTCAACGTCGAGTAGCTTGAAAGTTACCCAGGTGAGTGTTTACCAGGTCTTATGTGTATATAACAGCTAGTTTAATGTAATGACTTTGCTATGTGATATCCGTGTTGGTAATATTTTATTACCAACAAGGATACCGTGCTTTGTTGCATTCTTTGGGGGAGGCCTATGTTCAGCAGTGGACTTGTGAAGGGATGAAATGGGTGAAAGGGGTGAATGATGAAGATGATGAATATTTTATTAATTAAATAAATTATAGTCAAATAATTATTTTCTATACTTAAACTTTAATACTCTTTAAGATGTTCAGTTATTGTTTAGTTAACATACATTGAATAAAAGTTAAACATATGAAAAAGAAATTAAAAATCGGTGTACAGAAGTATGTGTATTTACTTACGTGATCAATGCTTTATACACAAAATACTTAAGTCACACCAGAAGCACTCCTTCAAGCTTTATAGCGGATGTGTATAAAGTTGCTTTAGATATTGACGTACCCGTTTGTGAATTCGAAATGATGAGTTATTTTATAAATAGAAAATTAAATTACAGTAAATAAGACAAAGCTAGCGATAGTGATAGACAATGAGCGACGATCTTCGCAAAGCGGCTGACAACAACAAGATGCATGGAGCTGAAGATCGGGTTAAGTGGCGCACCTTGGAAGATGCCTAAGTAAAGCAGTAGACTGCCGCAGGCTGACGATGACGATGATGAATAAGTCACAATAACCAAATCTGTTATTATTTTGAGCATTTTTAATTTGTGGTATTATCTAATTTACCTTTTAATTGTTCACTGATTCAAATTTTTTAAGAAGATGGGAACACAAGAGTATTGAGATAAACTGAGCGGTTTGCAAAATGCTCAATTTACTTGTGTTTAATCTCATACTGAGCGGCTTGCGCTCGACGACAGTCAGGTGAAGTCAAGTAGTAAATTGAGAATAAATTACTCCGTTACGGTAAGGATACACGATGGCACTAATACACAAATTACGTCGTCGATTACGCAATAAGTAATTTGATGAGTCGACATCAGTCTAGAAGGTAAAAATAGAGAACTCAAATGAAGCATTGCGTTCACTAGTTTGAAATTCGAAAGACCCATGTCTCAAATCGCATACATTATGTACGATATGTTCAACACTTCGTAATAGTTAACCTATATGTTATTCGGAGTCGATATATAATTCCATATTTAATTAGCATCTAGTGTCTATAATTGTCGTGTATTCTTACCGTTATTCGGATATGAACTCATCTTAATAATGAAGCAATAAATTACGTACTGAACTGTGCACTCCATGTAGCTTTGAAAGCAACGAGAACTATAGCTTCCTATTAGAAGTCATGTACTCGTACTACTATAAAATACATAATATTATGAACATAATATGTAGCTTAGGTATTATCGGCGATTTGTAAAAACTTTGCAGATATAGCCAAACCTCTGCACAAGTTAACCGAGGAGAAGCGACATTTCTGCTGGGATGAAAGTTGTGATAACGCATTCCAAGAGCTCAAGGACCGTCTGTGCGAAACACCTATTTGGCGTACCCTGATGCGGGCAGGAATTTATAGCTGACACAGATGCAAGTGATATAGGACTTGGCGGTGTGTTGTCTTAACGGAATGGTGATCAAGAGGTTGTGATAGCGTACTTCAGCAAGTCATTGTCAAAGCCGGAAAAAACTATTGTGTCCTGAGGAAATTGCTTGCTGTGGTAAATTCGTTGCAGCATTTTAGCAAATATCTTCTGGGGCGGAAATTTCACTTGAACGACCATGCTGCACTGAAATGGCTATTGGGTTCAAAATCCAGAAGGACAAGCTGCGAGATGGATTGAACTACTACAGGAATACGACTTTGTGATCGAACATCGCAGCGGAAATCTCATGGCAACGCAGATGCATTGTCAAGAAGACCTTGTCCTGAAGATTGCAAGCTTTGTACTAGACAAGAGGGTAAGGAAGTGGTATCTGTGAGGATGCTTATGACAGACCAGCTCAACAATGAGTGGAAAGACAGCCTACGACGCAGCAGGAAGACTCGGACATCAAGCCGATTCTAGAATGGATGAGGCCAGTGCTCCTAAGCCCAAGTGGAGCGACGTTTCAGCGATGAGTTCGACCACGAAAGCTATTGGGCCCAATGGGACAGCTTGCTGATTCAGGATGGAGTCCTGTGCCGTAAATGGAAAAATGGTCAGGAGACAGTTGTCATTTGCAAATGGTTATCCCTAAAGCTAAAGTACCGGATGTTCTACAGCTGTACCATAATGGTCGTTCAAGGCCACCTGGGAGTCAAAAGACTTCCTGAAGTACGCTATCACAACCTCTTGATCACCATTCCGTTGAGACAACACCGCCAAGTCCTATATCACTTGCATCTGTGTCAGCTATAAATTCCTTGCCCGCATCAGGTACGCCAAAATAGGTGTTTCACAGACGGTCCTTGAGCTCTTGGAATGCGTTATCATAACTTTCATCCCAGCAAATGTCGCTTCTCCTCAGTTAACTGTGCAGAGGTTTGGCTATATCTGCAAAGTTCTTTAAAATCGCCGATAATAGGGCACAATCCCAAAATGCTCTAACCTGCGTCTTGTCTTTTGGACAGCCAATCCTTGACCAAATTTTCTCCGGATCCGTGCGGATACCTTCTTCCGACACTAAATACCCCAAAAAGCTAACTTGCTGTTTGAATAGTGAACATTTCTTCGGACTCAACTTAGGTTGGCACTCTGAATCTTCATGAGCACGCGTTCCAGGTTTTGAAGGTGTTCCTCAAACGTACGGCCTACGATGATGATGTCATCCAAGTAGACCAGACAGGCATCGCCAATTCAATGAATACAAGCTCCATCAACCTTTCAAACGTTGCTGGAGCATTGCACAATCAAACAGCATAACTTTAATTGCCACAGACCCTTTCCTGTCGAGAATGCAGTTTTCTCCTTGTCCTTGGGTCCAATTTCAACCTGCCAGTAGCCAATTTTCAGGTCAGTGTGCTAAATTAAAGTGTCAATTTTAGTAATTCACTCGGCATTTTTAATTGTCTCAGACCCCAAGCTCGTAACAATTTTGGTCGTCCAGCGTTTTCTTCACGTCAGCCATCACGTTGTCAGCGATTGTTCACTTGGTTGATTCGGGTTTCCAGCTTCCGACAGGCGGTTGCGCCATGTCTCGCCTCAATGCCTCAAGGACCTTTCAGACCAAGAGCTTTCAGAATAGTTAAGGCCTGGTCGCGCAGGCCTAGGATGAAACAGTCATGGCTGGACTTTTATTCCAGCTGTTCGCCTTCATGACAGCCTCGAACTGGATTTTGTAGGCCGACCAGGAAGAAGTCCCGTCGAACGGCGGCACTGAATCCACGTAACGAAGGTGTTGTAGCTACCACAGGAGCTGTAATTCCATCCCAATTTTTAGGTCGTCCAGCGTTTTATTCACGTCAGCCATCACTTTGTCAACCCGATTGTTCACTTGGTTGATTCGGGTTTCAGCTTCCGACAGGCGGTTGTCATGTTGAGCAACCCTATCCTTCCACCTCCTTATCTCTTTCCCGAAGGTAGCGTAGAAGGTCCTTCGTGACATCTGCTCCTCTTGTCCCCGCTGCAGCCGCTCTTCCAACCGACGGGCCTGTTCCTCCTGTCGGCGGGCCTGTTCCTCCTGTCGGCGGGCCTGCTCCTGCATCATCATCAAGGCACCTAAGTCAGGTGCTGCAAATGCAGGAGCTGCTGACGGGCCGACCTCCGTGGTCGGCAGCTGGCTCTCCGACGCTTGCGATGTTGTACCACAAATCGTCTCTGATTCGTCTCCTGTTGGCGTTGACTTCGGTACAGATACTCTCCGTGTCATCTTTAGGTAAAATCGGCATGATTAAATCCCACTTCTGATACCAATTGTTACGAGCTTGGGGTTCGAGACAATTAAAACTGCCGAGTGAATTGCAAAATTGACACTTTAATTACACAACACTAATTACAACTTTGAGGCCCCAGGCGAGATGGAATTACAGCGGAGCTTCTGAAAGCGGTGGAAAACCGGTACTTGAAGTCCTTCAGAAGCTTTTAATTCCGTCACATGGTGCACTACACCGGAGCCGTGGAGCAGAGTGCGGTGGTCTTGTTCTTCAGAAAGGCGACAACGCTCTCTTGAAGAACTACAGACCGATTTCCCTTCTGAGCCGCGTCTGCGTGCTGTTTTCGAGTCATTACAGTCGTCTCGCACGCAGACTCGACGACTTCCAGCCTCCCGAACAAGCCGGTTTCCGAAAAGGCTTTAGCGCAAGACCATACATGCCTTCGGCAAATTGTGTACAGAAGTCCGAGGTACAATTTGCCACTATGTCTGGCGTATGTGGACTATGAAAGCCTTGATTCCGTCGAAATTTGGGCGGTGCTGCAGTCCCTTCAGCGGTGCCAAGTTGACTGTCGGTATATCGAAGTGCTGAAGTGCTTGTACAGTAGGGCCACGATGGCTATCCGAGTACAGAACCAGAGTACAAAACCTATCCAACTGCAGAGAGGTGTAAGACAGGTGACGTTATATCCCGAAACTCTTCACCGCTGCATTGGAAGACGTTTTCAAGCTTCTGGACTGGAAAGGATACGGCATTAACATCAATGGCAGTACATCACTCACCTTCGATTTGCCGATGATATAGTCCTTATGGCAGAATCGCTGGAGGACCTAAGCACTATGCAATGACTCAATAGTGCCTCCCAACGGATAGGTCTTAAGATGAACATGGACAAAACAAAGATCATGTTTAATGTCCATGTCACACCTATGCCATAGTTGTTGGGAGCACTAAGCTCAGTTGTTGACGAATATGTTTACCTGGGACAAATAGTCCGACCAGGTAAGTCAACTTCGACCGAGAGGTCAATCGACAGATTCAACTCGGCTGGGCAGCGTTCGAAATTACGGCACATCTTCTCGTCAGGTATACCTCAAAACTTGAAAACGAGGCTGCCACAGCCAGTGCGTGTTGCCAGTGATGACCTACGGAACTGAGACGTGGTCCTTCACTGCTGGCCGGATGAGGAAGCTCAAGGTCGCTCAGCGAGCTATGGAAGGAGCTATGCTCGGGGTCGCACTGCGTGATAAACTTAGAAATGAGGATATCACGGTAGAACCAGATGACCGACATAGCCCAACAGATTAGTAAGCTGAGTAATGGGCCGGCCATATAGCTCGAAGAACCGACAACCGATGGGGAAAAAGGTTCTCAGTGGCGGCCTCATGCCGGCGGACGAAGTGTGGGCGTCCCCTACTAGATGGAGTGACGACCTGGTAAGACATGCAGGAAGTCGATGGATGCGGGTGGCTCAGGACCGTGGCACGCGGCATTCCTGGGAGGCCTATGTTCAGCAGTGGACTTGTGAAGGCTGTAATGATGATGATGATGAATTACAACTTTAAACCACTACTAACAAAACACAATTTTACTACAGATCGCTTAAGTTCGCAGTTGTATCCTTCGAAGTCTTCGCTGGTATCGCCAATTCAATACTGACTCGGTCGTGGTCTATAACGGCCTTATATAGCCCTCAGATACTTTCAGAACCTTCTACTGCAAAACATATAGAATGTTCAGTACATATCGGTCCCGAAATTTCTAGAAGGATCTTGGCTCTCCTAGTTCTGCTACTCGATACTAGAGGGCGCTAGTGGTAACTAGTGTTGCCATGTGCAAGACATTAATAGTGGCGCGCAACAATATTATACTGTTTAACTTTAATCTAAATTACACACACATCAATACATGCTTCAATACATCTTTATCAGAAGTTTTGATAATTTTTTATAACATTTTACAACAATAAAAACTAAAATTAATATCAGTCTTCAAGAACGCAGCTGCGTTTCCTCACTGAATAAGCTACACTTAGTCTCTATGCGGGAAAAGACTAATCTCTCTTGTCACCAGCACAGCGACGGCACTCTGAATCTTCATGAGCACGCGTTCCAGGTTTTGAAGGTGTTCCTCAAACGTACGGCCTACGATGATGATGTCATCCAAGTAGACCAGACAGGCATCGCCAATTAACCCGGTAGTACAAGCTCCATCAACCTTTCAAACGTTGCTGGAGCATTGCACAATCAAACAGCATAACTTTAAATTGCCACAGACCCTTTCCTGTCGAGAATGCAGTTTTCTCCTTGTCCTTAGGGTCAATTTCAACCTGCCAGTAGCCAATTTTCAGGTCCAGTGTGCTAAATTAAAGTGTCAATTTTAGTAATTCACTCGGCAGTTTTAATTGTCTCGAACCCCAAGCTCGTAACAATTTTGGTCGTCCAGCGTTTTCTTCACGTCAGCCATCACGTTGTCAACCGATTGTTCACTTGGTTGATTCGGGTTTCAGCTTCCGACAGGCGGTTGCGCCATGTCTCGCCTCCAATGCCTCAAGGACCTTTCAGACCAAGAGCTTTCAGAATAGTTAAGGCCTGGTCGCGCAGGCCTAGGATGAAACAGTCATGGCCTGACTTTTATTCCAGCTGTTCGCCTTCATGACAGCCTCGAACTGGATTTTGTAGGCCGACCAGGAAGAAGTCCCGTCGAACGGCGGCACTTTGAATCCACGTAACGAAGGTGTTGTAGCTACCACAGGAGCTGTAATTCCATCCCCAATTTTAGGTCGTCCAGCGTTTTATTCACGTCAGCCATCACTTTGTCAACCCGATTGTTCACTTGGTTGATTCGGGTTTCAGCTTCCGACAGGCGGTTGTCATGTTGAGCAACCCTATCCTTCACCTCCTTATCTCTTTCCCGAAGGTAGCGTGAAGGTCCTTCGTGAAGCATCTGCTCCTCTTGTCCCCGCTGCAGCCGCTCTTCCAACCGACGGGCCTGTTCCTCCTGTCGGCGGGCCTGTTCCTCCTGTCGGCGGGCCTGCTCCTGCAGCATCATCATCAGAGCACCTAAGTCAGGTGCTGCAAATGCAGGAGCTGCTGACGGGCCGACCTCCGTGGTCGGCAGCTGGCTCTCCGACGCTTGCGATGTTGTACCACAAATCGTCTCTGATTCGTCTCCTGTTGGCGTTGACTTCGGTACAGATACTCTCCGTGTCATCTTTAGGTAAAATCGGCATGATTAAATCCCACTTCTGATACCAATTGTTACGAGCTTGGGGTTCGAGACAATTAAAACTGCCGAGTGAATGCAAAATTGACACTTTAATTACACAACACTAATTACAACTTTGGCAAGGCCCCAGGCGAGGATGGAATTACAGCGGAGCTTCTGAAAGCGGTGGAAAACCGGTACTTGAAGTCCTTCAGAAGCTTTTAATTCCGTCTACATGGTGGCACTACACCGGAGGCGTGGAGCAGAGTGCGGTGGTCTTGTTCTTCAAGAAAGGCGACAACGCTCTCTTGAAGAACTACAGACCGATTACCCTTCTGAGCCGCGTCAACGTGCTGATTACATGAGTCAATACGAATCCTCTCGCACGCAGACTCGACGACTTCCAGCCTCCCGAACAAGCCGGTTTCCGAAAAGGCTTTAGCACCATAGACCACATACTTACCCTTCGGCAAATTGTACAGAAGTCCGAGGAGTACAATTTGCCACTATGTCTGGCGTATGTGGACTATGAGAAAGCCTTGATTCCGTCGAAATTTGGCGGTGCTGCAGTCCCTTCAGCGGTGCCAAGTTGACTGTCGGTATATCGAAGTGCTGAAGTGCTTGTACAGTAGGGCCACGATGGCTATCCGAGTACAGAACCAGAGTACAAAACCTATCCAACTGCAGAGAGGTGTAAGACAGGGTGACGTTATATCCCGAAACTCTTCACCGCTGCATTGGAAGACGTTTTCAAGCTTCTGGACTGGAAAGGATACGGCATTAACATCAATGGCGAGTACATCACTCACCTTCGATTTGCCGATGATATAGTCCTTATGGCAGAATCGCTGGAGGACCTAAGCACTATGCTCAATGACCTCAATAGTGCCTCCCAACGGATAGGTCTTAAGATGAACATGGACAAAACAAAGATCATGTTTAATGTCCATGTCACACCTATGCCGGTAGTTGTTGGGAGCACTAAGCTCAAGTTGTTGACGAATATGTTTACCTGGGACAAATAGTCCGACTTCAGGTGGTCAACTTCGACCGAGAGGTCAATCGACGGATTCAACTCGGCTGGGCAGCGTTCGGGAAATTACGGCACATCTTCTCGTCAGGTATACCTCAAAACTTGAAAACGAGGCTGTACAACCAGTGCGTGTTGCCAGTGATGACCTACGGAACTGAGACGTGGTCCTTCACTGCTGGCCGGATGAGGAAGCTCAAGGTCGCTCAGCGAGCTATGGAAGGCTATGCTCGGGGTCGCACTGCGTGATAAACTTAGAAATGAGGATATCCGCAGTAGAACCAGGTGACCGACATAGCCCAACAGATTAGTAAGCTGAAGTGGCAATGGGCCGGCCATATAGCTCGAAGAACCGACAACCGATGGGGAAAAAGGTTCTCAGTGGCGGCCTCATGCCGGCGGACGAAGTGTGGGCGTCCCCTACTAGATGGAGTGACGACCTGGTAAGACATGCAGGAAGTCGATGGATGCGGGTGGCTCAGGACCGTGCTTTTTGGCATTCCGTGGGGGAGGCCTATGTTCAGCAGTGGACTTGTGAGGGGCTGTAATGATGATGATGATGAATTACAACTTTAAACCACACTAATAACAAAACACAATTTTACTACATATCGCTTTAGTTCGCAGTTGTATCGCTTCAGAGTCTTCGCTGGTATCGCCAATTCAATACTGACTCGGTCGTGGTCTATAACGGCCTTATATAGCGCCTCAGATACTTTCCAGAACCTTCTACTGTAGAAAACATATAGAATGTTCAGTACATATCGGTCCCGAAATTTCTAGAAGGATCTTGACTCTCCTAGTTCTGCTACTCGATACTAGAGGGCGCTAGTGGTAACTAGTGTTGCCATGTGCAAGACATTAATAGTGGCGCGCAACAATATTATACTGTTTAACTTTAATCTAAATTACACACACATCAATACATTACATCTTTATCAGAAATTTTGACAATTTTTTATAACGTTTTTACAACAATAAAAACTAAAATTAATATATCAGTCTTCAAGAACGCAAGCTGCATTTCCTCACTGAATGGCTATACTTAGTCTCTATGCGGGAAGAGACTAATTTCTCTTGTCACCAGCACAGCGACGGCACTACTGATGGCGACCCGTAGAGTCTACGCACTAGGAGTAGCGTCTACGCACGTAGCACATATACTACGTGCGAGTGCTTTATCTCACTTTAGTCATGTGTGACATACATAATATGTGAAAATACTCCCAGTATTTTCCTGTTCGAGAACACTCTCAGAAATGATAGGCGAATTAGCACTCTTCTTAATATAACTTAATCGCTTATATGATAAATATATTTTTTAGTTTTGTAAGTGATTTCTACAACTTGTGTTTTTATTGTATAATTTTACTTTTAAAAAGTCCCACTTTCCAGGACAGGGGCTGATTTCCGAATAAGTAAAAAAAAAAATTACATTTAATAAGAATTACTTGTAGTATATATTTAATAAAAATGTTCTATTCTACTCTATTAAATATAGTAAATAAATATATTTCAGTTTTGCAAAGGATAATTATCAAGAAATTTTCCAATTATGTAAAAAAAACATTATTCCTTAGTACCTAGCTCACGTACTAGAAATATTTTGAATAATCTAGAAGCTTTTCTACCATTACATTTTTTCCTACTACCTTTTATTCGCTAGAATAGAATAGGTTCATTTTTGTTCAATATAGATTACAACAATACTTACTGAAAGTCATTAAAGTTTTACCACTAGTTCGGGAAAAAAATCTCTGTCCTGGGAAGAACCAGCAAGAAACAGAGCAGGACTTTTTTAACATTTATTTACAGTATAATATTATATGCAATTAAGTATAAACCAGTTGTACACTAATAATGGGGTCATATTTATATAACAATGGTGAGATAATATTTACCCGTGTTTTGGAAGACTGTGATCAAACAGGTTGTAAGATAAAAATCACTTGACAGTTGAACGAGCTGGCGTGCAGCCAGTTAATGTTCGCATCGTGATTGAACCAGACTCTTGGCGCCGCTACGTAATTAACTTCCGCTGCCACCTGATATAGTCTTATGCACTGGGATTTATTTTAATATTTATATTTCAGAAAATACTATTTATAGCGAAAATATGATTTCAATTACTGGCAAAACTTTTAAATCTATATAATATTTTATTAAAACTATTTATTTTAATGTAATAATAATATTCTTCTTCTTTCATTTTGATGAACTTTTAAAATACACGGACCCTTCATCGTAAGGAGGTTTACCGTAATAGCCACCACACTTGGCAGGCTTTCTATACGTGGTAGAGCCATGTTGCATATTATAGTTATAGCATTTACCATTAAGTGGGATGTGTGCTCGTTTGTCACCCTTATTATATAAAAACGAATGTAAGCTTACTTAGAATTAATAAGATTAATTTATAAACCCTACTTAGGTAGCTTTTATATTCAAAGATAAAACTTTCCGTATGAAGAACGTGTCGTTATAGCGGCCCCGGAAGTTTTCTTAGTAACTTCGGATACTTGGTGGAAGTATAATTAAGCCGTCAAACTAAAGACGTTATTTCACGCCTTTTATCGTTGTGCAGATCACGTACAAAGTTTATCCAGTATACAAAGTAATGCGGATAGTAACACGACTTATGTTATCACAAGATTTATATCTTACATTATCTCTGCTACACACAGAATCGAATATTAAAACAAAATGTGATGTGGAACAGCTGCAAAAGTACGTCTTGTACTGCTATGGGTAATCCCCGATTAAGTATCAAAATACAGATGCGTTGCCACCCATGAGAACTGAGATGGGAAGCCTCATTTTCAGTGAAAAGGATCTCTGGTTCACAACACTCACCATACGAAACGGCAGAATTGAACTGCTATTTTACGCTGGTATTCTGTGAGAGCGTGGTTCTTCCCCGGTCGAGCCGACCCATTCGTGCTACAACTATACTATTAATATAGCTGCAGCATGGCTCTACCATATGAAAAAGCATTAAAATACATATACAAACATTAAAAATAACGTCCAAACTATGATGAAACGACAAATAAGTCCTGTTTTCCCCACAATGTTCCCCGCTCTCGACAGGCAAACGTCGCCCAGCAGCTAAGTTAAATTAATTCAGGACTCGGTAAATTCACCTGCGTATCAAATAGCGACAAGTTGTAAATTAAAATTTGTTGTTTTTAAGGGGATATACTTTTACTTCGATCCGTCGCATATAAACAGGAAACATTTTTAATAGAAAAATGGTGAAAAACGAGCACACAGTTTACCTGATGGTAATTGGATGCTGTGGGATATAGAAATCTACATCTATCATCGATTAAGAATCCAAATGCAGATGCGTTGTCACCCCTTACCCTCTAGAATGCCTCAATTTCAGTAAAAATGTGTCTCCGGTTTCCTACACTCACCATACGCAACACAGCATTTAGCTGGAGGATTTCTTTCTGAGGTGAGTTATATTTAGGTGCTACACACCTAGTCATAATTAATTACGTCTATCAAACACTAATTTTTACTTTAAAACCTGAGATTTTTCAAATACGAGTCATCACTCATATGACAGCAGTTGAATGGCGAATTGAACCCATGACCTTTGGGTTCGCGGTCCGCACACATCCATAAGGCTACTGTCGTTTACAGATACCACCAGTTTAATTACAGGCTATCAGCCATTTCTGAGTCTTCGTAGGTGACAATGCATGTGTAGTCCTTTTTGTACTGCAAAAGCCACTTACCATCAGGTAGACTATAAGTTCGTATGTCATTTCAGTTCTATAACTAAAATGTAAATCAATGAACCTGGCAGAGTGGAGCGCATTCTGTTGCCTATTATTCGTAAGACTCCCTTGTGAGTATGCATAAGCGTTACTAAAGACTGCAATTTTTGCGCCTGACTGCGTAAAATTGTCCGTATTGGCATCAACAAACACTTCATGTACTGCAATAGCGAGGGAGTCCTCACAAGGCTGTACAAATTAATATTGTAATGGTATTCAATTATATTAAATTGCAGGACAATTTATGCTTTCTTTGCGAGGGCACGCCTTTACAAAGACTGCACATTTTGCGCATAATTGCGGAAAATGCTAAATTAATTAATATGCATTAATTTATATTTGTATACTTATTTGCGAAACTTAATACGTATACGATCCTTTATTTAATTTATCCACCAGCTGCCATTACTGCTTTCTTCTCGTTACTAGCCTCAAGTCTCAATTCTCGGCCCTTTCTGTTCTTGTATACATTAATGACTTAACTTACATAGTAGGGGATAACCATGATATAGTATTATTTGCTGATGACACTTCTTTAATTTTCAAATTAAAACGACAATTATTAAAATATGACGAAATAAATAATGCAATATCTAAATTAGTAAATTGGTTTAATATTAATAACTTGCATTTAAATGGCACTAAACCGAAATGTATGAAATTCATGACTCCAAATGTGAAACATTTAAATAATAATGTAATATTAAATGGGGAGGAACTGAGTCTTGTCGATACCACAATTTTTTTGGAATAACACTAGACGCGCAGATTCAATGGGGCTCCATGTATCAAAATTAGCAAGCAGACTTAGTTCTGCAGCATATGCTGTAAAAAGATTAGAAATCTCACGAGCTTACAGCTAGACTTGTTTACTTTAGCTATTTCCATAGCATAATGTCGTATGGTATTTTGCAATGAATTTACGACTGACACTGAAATTACATTTGTTTTACAGAAGAGGCCATAAGAGCAATCTATGATTTAAAACCTAAAGTGGCTCCGACAAAATTTAAGGAAATTAATATATTAACTTTGGCCTCTCAATAAATTTATGAAAATATAATGTACGATTTACACAAAAATAAAAGTAGTTATACAAAATAAGTGATGTTCATTCTGTAAATAAAATGAACAGACACAAGGTAGTAGTACCAGTTACTCGACTACACCAAGTCAGTAATTCATTCTTGGGGCGATGTATACGCTTTACAACAAAATCCCAGAAAATATACAAAATTTGACCTGCTCAAAGTTCAAAAACCTTATTAAACAAAGTTAGTATAAAGGTTATTATAATATTATATAATTTATGGATGATAATAACCCTTGGGAATGAGGTGATCGCTACCAAGCTATTTCTAATTTGCTTTGTGTGTTGATTGTTTAACGTACATGATTGTAAGCTGTTATTTAAAAAAAGTCGCTGGGTTCTTGCTGGTTCTTCCCAGGACAGAGGTTTTTTTTCGAACCAGTGATAATTAAACAAAAGAGTGACTTTCAATAAGTATTATTTATAATCTATATTGAATAAAAAAGTTTCTGTTTCTGAAGTACTATTTATTCTTTTAAATAACAATAATAACAGTCCATAGTTGCCATAGTAACGGTCGTGTTGTTTCAGATTTGTTTACATACAGGTCACTCGGCCCTCATACAATATGCGGTTCGGTCGAGCGACTGATCTGAGTCTGTATCCGAATTTTTGCTGTAACCGAGCGATATTTTTGATATACCAGTTTGTAAATAGTTATCGATAAAAATTGCAAATGGCAAATATGGTCTCATGCAGCCATGTCTCTTGTGCATATAATAATTTTTGAGATTGTTTTCTGATTTATTTAATATTATTATAATATAGTTTAATATTAAATTTGCATTAAATTAAATATAATACAATACTTACGAGTAATAATACATCATATTAAAATGATTAAGTGAATTTTGACCATATTTTTTTATTTATTTATACAGATTTCCTAAAGATCGGAGTTTAAAGAATATATGGAAGTACTTTTAATAATAAACACCTGGCTTCCCACAAGAAACAGTGTCATTTGCTCAGATCATTTCCAGACCTCTGACTTTCAAGTGTTGTGAACAATAGAAGCGATTGGTCAAGGGCACCAAGCCAACTTTAATCACACTGTGTATTGTTCCGTAAGCTTTTTACATCAGAGAGAGAGGCAAATCAGCGTACAGTCAACGTGATGGTAAGTAAACTATAGCTCATGGACATTTACGATCTCAAGGCCAGACTGCTACAGATTGAAAAGGCGTTGTCAACCCTGAGGACTAAAATGTAATGCCCCGTGCCACTCGTAAAATGTTGAATATGTAGTATAGTATAGTGTGTGGTTAGTCATAGTTGTGAGATGAAGCTCAAATTTCTTCACTTCAAAAAATTTACAATGTTAAATCCAATTTTCCAGAGCCATCAATTATCATATACTATACCAGATGATAGACTATCATCTTTGATGCCATTAGTGCCACTCTCACTAGTCGTGATTCGTTGACATTTGCATGTACAACATCAACTCTTTCACGTGCGAGTTTCCTTTTAATAGTTTAGATAATATATTTTTTTTATTTAGAAGGCCAACAACTATCATAATTAGAATAGATAATACTAATAACTAAAGTAAGCCAATTAAAGGTTCTCACTAATAGGTACAAAGGTGAATTTACAACAATGATAAACGCGATTCAACACCCAAGAGTATCCAATACTAACATACTTATGCGAAATGAGGGCTTAACTGATATAACATGTATGGATGAATGAATATACTTTATTGTACACCACAAACAAATATACAAATGACATAAATAAAGCAGATTTTATGTACAATTTGGCGGCCTTATAGCTACATAGCGATCTCTCCCAGGCAACCAAAGGTTTAAAGGAATAAAACAATGAATACTAGGTAGGTGGTGCAATATAAATATACAAAATATAATATCAATACATGCGATATATGAACAATTAATGCAAACAAATAACATTAAATAACTAATAATGAAATAATATAAATTACTAATACATAATAAAAGATAAAGTAAAACATATAATATATACATATATATGTATATATATATATATATATATATATATATATATATATATATATATGTATATTAACATATATATGTATTGTACATATCTACCCAAATATATATATATATATATATATATATATATATATAAACATATATATGTATATATTATATGTTTCACTTTATCTTTTTTATGTATTAGTAATTTATATTCATTGTTAATTATTATATGTTATTAATAATAACATATAAATAACTAATAAATGATATATATATATATATATATATATATATATATATATATATATATATATATATATATATATATATATATTAACATATATATGTATTTATACATATCTACAAAAATACATATATAAATTACAAAGTTTATATATGTATTTTTGCACATAATTTATCCACAGTGTCCGACAGTTGAGACAAGTAATGCCCTTTAAGTTTAATGTATTATCCATATAAAAGAAAATAATAACACAAGTATAAAATAGTAAAACGTTAGTTTTGAAACAAACGCATCAATATCTCCTTATAGCTACCAAAATGCATTGTTGTATGCCCTTGGCTGACGCAGCGCTAGTGTTAAACAAATCGAAGTTAAGCTCTTTGTGTAGCCTGTTAAAATTATTGCTCGCTCGCCAAATAAATGTATTTTGCCTATAATTTGTAGATGCAAGATACAAGATACTTAAAAGTGCAAGATACTTAAAAGTGTGTTGTGTCAAGAGGTTTGGCAGGACAGCTAAGATGTAATTGAGACAAAAGCTCAGGACAGTCAATAGCACTAAGCTATCTTTAACAGAAAAGTGAGATCAAAAGTGTGATATTACACTTGACGGGTGGTAAAATTGACAAATCTTCTTTGGCGGCTTGAAGTATGTTTAATGGGCCCACGCTTCAAGATGTAGTCAATCTTAAAGCGTGCTTCAATAATGTAATGTCAGTGACACCTGATATATGGTACCGCAGGCACACGCTCGACTGTGTCCTGCTCCACCAGTCATTGTGACGTTGGCGCGGGACCCAAAGCTTGTTGTCGTGCAGAACCTGCTTGACGTGCTGAGCTCGGCGGCCGGGTGTTTGCTGTCACATATCCTCGTGCTCTCTCAAAGATTTGCCCACGATAGCTAACTGTGAAGGATGATGGTGAGATTCACCGTTTAAATATCGATTAGTATAGGCCTTTTTTCTATACACAGTGTGACCTATAGTGTTGTTAGGATTTCGGATGACTAACACTTCTAGGAAAGCTAAAGGATTATTTGCCTCTAACTCCATAGTAAATTGAATTTTAGAGTTTATGGAATTAAGATGTTCTAAAAATGCACTTACTTTGTCTGATGGTAAAATTGTGAAAGTGTCGTCTACGTACCGCTTATAGAACCTTGGATTTACAGGTGCAGTAAGCAGGGCTTTCTCCTTAAAGTCTTCCATGAATATATCGGCGACAATGGGAGATACCTATGTTTATATGTTTATATATGTTTTATTCTTTCTACCCGTATGTAATTACTATATGCTATCTTATTATAGTCTTAGTAATTTTTAAATAATGGTGCATTGTTTATTACTTTAATTAACGATTTTTTGAAATACGACGGGAAATATACACATTTTTATTATAGTATAACTATTTCGGTTATAGATAGGCTTAAAATAGCTGTGCTGCATAATAATAGTGTAGGTGTAGGGTGTGGCAGTGACAACCTAAGAATATATTATCAGAACGCAAGAGGTTGCACTAAAACGGACATATTTTTTGTAATATTCTCATATGTGATTATGAAATAATATTAACAACGGAGACTTGGCTTCTGGAAAAAATTAGTGATACGGAATTATTTCACAAGATACGTTGTATGGCCGCGTGATAAAATTACACAGTTACTGGTCAGAATTACGGTGGTGGCTTTTTGATTGCGACGCTGAAGGTTCTAAATTATTCCGCAGCCTTTCTTTCATTCAAGCTGAGGACCTATGGTTAACGTCGTCTTTTCACCATAACACCGTAAAAAACGCGAGTATACATACTTGTGTCTTATACTTAAAACAAACAAAATTGGACTCTCAGTTTTGCTGCTCAACTTCAAAATTTGCACACGTTAGCGACATTGTCATTAGTCACTCTGACGATAGGTTTTATTAGTCTGTGACTTTTATCTTAGTTATCTTGGATGCCTGACATCCGCCGCCGACGGTTCATTTTGTTACAAATATTCGTTCGGAAAATGAAACTTTATTAGAAGAATAAAATTAAATTCACTAAATTTGAGACAATATAATGGCATAAAGAACGCCTATGGCAAGATCCTCGATCTAGCGACGCTGTAACCGTTCGTGATATAAGTTGAGATCTTATTCCTGTTGATGCTACCATGGTGCCTTTTTAATATATTTTGATTACGTTGATTTTGAGTCATTAAAACAATTAATTGCCTTAAGTTTTATATATCATAAAGGTAACTATGATTCAATAAATGGTGAGATTGCTAATATTCAATTGGAGATGTTATGTCTCCGTTATCGCTAGACAAATCTTTGCAATATTTTTATAGCACATTCACGTCACTTAGAAATAAATATATCCTCAAAAGTAATTGTTGCTGACACTTATACTGAATGGTATGCAGCGCCACTAAAAGCTATTAAAGAAAACATAATTTTTACGTAAATTTAGGATCTATGGCCGTAGGCATGACGAAGAAACTTATAAGCTATTACGTGATCGTGTAAGAAAATTAGAAAAGTTAGCATCCATAAATCTTACAAAACTTCTGTGGGAAATTCGATTAGACCAAATCCTAAACACTTCTGGTCGTATGTTAAACAAAAATCAAAATCACATTCAATACCTAGTTGTCTCAGATTTGAAGGTGCTGTAAAGAAATCTGGTGAACTTATCTGTAATGCTTTTTCAAACTAATTTCGTTCCAATTTTTTAGTGATAGCAATACTCAGCTGTCCAAAAATTATTAATATGATTTTCCAGCGTCGTCTCAGTTGAGTGTTAATATCACCTCAATCGATATAAACGAAAATCCGGTCAAGAAACTGCTTGAAACGTTGGATCTAACGAAATCTGCTGGTCCTGATAACCTTCAATCTCATTTTATTATTAACTGTGCGCATAAAATTGTGTACCTGTAACTATTTTGTTTAAAAAGTCTCTTAGTACAGGTATTGTTCCTTCTATCTGGAAGCGCGCAATTATCACGCCCATAGCGCATTTTCATGTCCATACAAGGGTTCCAAGACCGAAGTTACTAATTATCGACCGATTTCAAGTTATGCATAGTATCTAAAGTGTTTGAACAATTATATATAATCAGTTATACGCGGCTCTAAAACATTCATTTAATCTGACTCTACATGGGTTTTAAGAGGACGCTCTACTGTTTCAAACCTTGCGCTTTTAATGCACTATGAAGCAATGGACAATCGTACCAGGTAGATGTCGTTTATACCGATTATAGTAAAGCCTTGCGACAGAATACAACATAATTTTCTATTACTGAAACTCTCCAAGATCAATATAAACGGCGATCTACTTAGGTGATTCACATCTTATATAAATAATCGGTCACAAGCTGTTGTCGTCAGCAACTACATATCGAGATGGGTAACTGTTCCAAGTGGCATGTCACAGGGCTCACTGCTGGGACCGTTATTATTTGTTATTTGTATCAATGGTAGTAACTATTACCTAAAGAAAGCTCACTTATTATGTTTTGCTGAAGATACAGCTCTTTTGAAAATAACATGGATTGATGATGCTGAGGAACAAGAAGATCTGTCAAATCTAGAGCGTTATTGCTACCTAAACTAATTAGATTTGAATCATCCTAAATGTAGATATATATATATATATATATATATATATATATATATATATATATATATATATATATATATATGTATATATACATATATATGTATTATATATATCTACCCAAAAAATACATATAAATTACAAAGTTTATATATGTATTTTTGGTACATAATTATACTTACAGTGTCCGAACGATTGATAATAATAATAATAATAACGATTGATACAATTATTCGCCTCCAGTCGCTCCCATCTTATGGAATTGCTAAACATCACTTGTGATTTTAGTAATTCTATTAGAATGGAGCTGGGGACGATAAGGTGCGGTCCTCCATGTTGAAAGGGAAGGTTGCTAACTCTGAGGGCATAGACTTATCTATGCCCATCAACATAAGCCCTTTTCTGAGGCTGAAACATACCGATACCTGGGTATGTCACAGAACATCGGTATCGATGAGGCGGGTATAAACAGTCAGTTTGCGATATGTTTTATGCACTTGACCAAAGTGCTTAACAGCCTTTTGTCCGGTGTGAATAAGACACACGCATATAACGGTTGGGTCATGCCTGTTCTCATATACCTCAGGCATACCAGGTGGACTCAAACTGAACTTAACGCCTGGATAGAAAAGTCCAGACTACTATGACGTCCCATAGGATGCATCACCCGAGATCGTCGATTATGAGGCTGCACCGCCGGAAACATGGTGGGCGTGGCTTTTTAAGCGCGCTACCATGCATAATCGCGAAGTATGCAGCCTCCGTAATTACTTCGACGAGATCGGATGATCCATTCTACCGGGACGTCATTTCTTGTGATGGACTTACCCTCTATCCTTAACGAGCAATGGCAAGACCGGCGGTACAGAGCATTTCCGACCGGAAGACCGTATGGAAGAAGGAGCTCCACGGAGGTTCTAAGGCTCTACATTTTCGTGGGCAGAGTTGCCTCCCTCCACTGGCTACGTTTTGGTGACCTCTTTAGGAAACCGAGGGGTTTGTCTGTGCGATACAGGATCAGGTTATTAAGACCAACAACTATCGGAGATACATCCTAAGGATGGCACCGTCGACATCTGTCGAGCTTGTCGCCATCCCGGTGAGTCACTTAGGCATGTCATCTCCGGTTGTTCGGCGCTTTCTAACTCTGAGTACTTGCACAGGCACAACTTATGCCAGAATTCTACCAGGGCTCGCTCTGAAATACGGTCTCGTGGACCGGAACCGTATTACAAGTACTTGCCGGAAGCCGTGCTCGAAAATGACCGCGCCAGGCTCTGGTGAGACCGGGCCATCATCACAGACAGGACTATTCTTGCGAATAAGCCTGATATTGTGCTGATGGACCGGGCACAATCAAGGATATTTTGGTCGACATCACCATTCCTTATGACGAGAACCTAAAGGCCGAAACAGATAAGCGAACAAAATATCTGGACCTGGCTCACGAGGTGACCGACATGTGGGTGGACTGCGACCGAAATTATACCTGTAGTCGTCTCTGCGAACGGGTTAATCCCAGTCAGCCTCTCGGGTCATCTGAGGCGACTGGGACTCGGTGACGGAACGCTCCAAGCTCAAATGCAGAGGCGGTGCTCTCGATACCGCCCGCATCGTCCGCCGGTTTCTCTCCTTCCCTAACCCTCGCAGCCGTTTGGTCTCCCCCCGAGTTTTCCATCTGGTTGGGTTTTATTTATTTATGTATTATTTATTTTATTTTGTTAGTATTAAATATATATTTATGTTTATTTATTATTTCTTTAAATATTTATTCAGCCCAACCAGATGAGAATACTATATAAATACCCCAAAATAATAACGATTGATAATAATATTGGACATCACCTGGCTCACGGTGACCGACATGTGGGATGGACTGCCGGCCGAAATTATACGTGTAGTCGTTTCTTAATCCCAGTCAGCCTCTCGGTCATCTGAAGCGACTGGGACTCCGTGACGGACTGCTCCAAGCTCAAATGCAGAAGGCGGTGCTCTTCGATACCGCCCGCATTGTCCGCCGGTTTCTTTCCCCCTAACCCTCAGCCGTTTGGTCTCCCCCGAGGGCTTCCATCTGGTTGGGTTTTATTTATTTATGTAATTTGTTATGTATTTATTTTATTTTATTGATATTTATGTATGTTTATCATTTTCATTTACAATTATATATTTATACAGCCCAACCAGATGATAAAACTATATTGATACCCCATAATAATAATAATATTTTTGAGACAAGTAATGCCTTGAAGTTTAATGTATTATCCATATAAAAGAAAATAATAACACAGTAATAAAATAGTAAAACGTTAGTTTTGAAACAAACACATCAATATCTCACTTATAGCTACCAAAACATTGTTAAGTATGCGCTTGGCTGACGCAGCGCTAGTGTTAAACAAATCGAAGTTAAGCTCTTTGTGTAGCCTGTTAAAATTATTGCTCGCTCGCCAAATAAATGTATTTTCCTATAATTTGTAGATGCAAACGGAAAATGTTAATGTCTAAGAGGTTTGGCAGGACAGCTAAGATGTAATTGAGACAAAAGCTCAGGACAGTCAATAGCACCACAAGCTATCTTTAACAAAAAAGTGAGATCAACAATCAGACGGCGCTTAGCATGAGGAAGAAGGTGATGTTTTTATTAGCCAATATAATTATCAGAGCTATAGCGATAGTCTTTGGTTCTATACCAGATTTGGATAAAATTTATTTGAATATTTTAAAGTTGGGTCATATATATACATATCTGGGATTCCAGATTTGTGATGCGTACTCTAAATTACTTCTTACAAGAGAACAATATAGGATCTTAAGACTTTTAGGCTTAGTGAAATCCTTAGAGCTAGGCGTCAAAAATCCAAGAGCTTTTGACGATTTGGCTATAATGCTTCCTAAGGGGCGTTAAATAATAACAGAATCATGAAGAACACCAAGATCTTTAACAATGGAATCCCTTTTAAGATTTTCAGTTTTAGTTTATAGAGGAAGACAACCGATTTGTATTTGCGACTTTAGGACATATATCTACATTTAGGAGGATTCAAATCTAATTAGTTTAGGTCGCAATAACGCTCTAGATTTGACAGATCTTCTTGTTCTCAGCATCATCAATCTGTGTTATTTTCAAAAGAGCTTCGTATCTTCAGCAAAACATAATAAATGAGCTTTCTTTGGTAATGAAATTACTATCATTGATACAAATAACAAATATAACGGTCCCAGCAGTGAGCCCTGTGACACCACTTGGAACAGTTACCATCTCGATATGCAGTTGCAACGACCAACAGCTTGTGACCGATTATTTATATAAGATGTGAATCACCTAAGTAGATCGCCGTTTATATTGATCTTGGACAGTTTCAGTAATAGAAAATTATGTTGTATTCTGTCAAAAGGCTTTACTATAATCGGTATAAACGACATCTACCTGGTGGCGATTGTCCATTGCTTTAGTCAAGAATACATTAAAAAGCGCAAGGTTTGAAACAGTAGAGCGTCCTCTTAAAAACCCATGTTGAGTCGGATTAAATGAATGTTTTAGAGCCGCGTATAACTGATTATATATAATTCGTTCAAACACTTTAGATACTATGCATGACTTGGAAATCGGTCGATAATTAGTAACTACGGTCTTGGAACCCTTTTTATGGACATGAAAAGTGCGCTATGGGCGTGATAAATGCGCGCTTCCAGATAGAAGGAACAATACCTGTACTAAGAGACTTCTTAAACAAAATAATTACAGGTACACAATTTTATGCGCACAGTTAATAATAAAATGAGATTGAAGGTTATCAGGACCAGCAGATTTCGTTAGATCCAACGTTTCAAGCAGTTTCTTGACCGGATTTTCGTTTATATCGATTGAGGTGATATTAACACTCAACTGAGACGGCGCTGGAGACTCATTATAATAATTTTGGACAGCTGAGTATTACTATCACCAAAAGAGCAAAATGAGCAGTCCACCCCACAATGGTCACCTCGTGAGCCAGGTCCAGATATTTTGTTCGCTTATCTGTTTCGGCTTTCACGAGGTTCTCGTCATAAGGAATGGTGATGTCGACCAAAAATATCACTTGACTGTGCCCGGTCCATCAGCACATATCAGGCTTATTCGCAAGAATAGTCCTGTCTGTGATGATGGGTGATCTGAGCTGGCGCGGTCATTTTCGAGCACGGCTTCCGGCAGTACTTGTATACGGCAATTTCCGGTCCACGAGACCGTATTTCAGAGCGAGCTCCTGGTGTAGAATTCTGGCTACTAAGTTGTGTGCTGTACTCAGGTTGAAAGCGCCGAACAACCGGAGATGACATGCCTAAGTGACTCACCGGATGGCGACAAGCTCGACAGATGTCGACGGTGCCATCCATAGGATGTATCTCCGATAGTTGTTAATAACCTGATCTGTATCCACAGAACAAAACCCTCGGTTTCCTAAAGAGGTCACCAAACGTAGCCAGTGGAGGGCAGCTGTGTCTACAAGCACACATGTAGGCCTTGTAGAACCTCCCGTGGAGCTCCTTCTCCTTCCATACGGTCTCCGGTCGGAAATGCTCTGTACTGCCGGGTCTTGCCATTGCTCGTTGGGGATAGAGGGTCCTTTATCAGAAATGACGTCCCTATAGAATGAATCATCCGATCTTGTCAGAAAGTAATTACGGAGGCTGCACACTTCGCGATTATGCATGGTAAGCGCGGCAAAAAGCCACGCCCACCATGTTTCCGCGGCAAGTACAGCCTCATAATCGACGATCTCGGGTGATGCATCCTATGGGACGTCATAGTAGTCGGACTTTTCTATCCAGGGCGTTAAGTTCAGTTTGAGTCCACCTAAGTATGCCAAAGGTATATGAACAGGCATGACCCAACCGTTATGCGTGTGTCTTATTCACACCGACAAAAGGCTGTTAAGCACTTTGGTCAAGCGTGCATAAAACATATCGCAAACTGACTGCTTCATACCCGCCTCATCGACACCGATGTTCTGTGACATACCCAGGTATCGGTATGTTTCAGCCTCAGAAAGGTCCTTATGTTGATGGGCATAGATAAGTCTATGCCCTCAGAGTTAGCAACCCTTCCCTTTCAACATGGAGGACTGCACACTTATCTCCGTCCCCAGCTCCATTCTAATAGAATTACTAAAATCACAAGTGATGTTTAGCAATTCCATAAGATGGGGCGACTGGAAACGAATAATTGTATTAATCGTTATTATTATTATTATTATCAATCGTTCAGACACTGTAAGTATAAATTATGTGCCAAAATACATATATTAACTTTGTAATTTATATATGTATTTTGGGTGATATGTATAAATACATATATATTATGTTAATATATATACATATATATATATATATATATATATACATATATCTACATTTAGGATGATTCAAATCTAATTAGTTTAGGTCGCAATAACGCTCTAGATTTGACAGATCTTCTTGTTCCTCAGCATCATCAATCTATGTTATTTTCAAAAGAGCTTCGTATCTTCAGCAAAACATAATTAGTGAGCTTTCTTTGGGTAATAGTTACTATCATTGATACAATAACAAATAATAACGGTCCCAGCAGTGAGCCCTGTGACATGCCACTTGGAACAGTTACCCATCTCGATATGTAGTTGCTGACGACAACAGCTTGTGACCGATTATTTATATAAGATGAATCACCTAAGTAGATCGCCGTTTATATTGATCTTGGAGAGTTTCAGTAATAGAAAATTATGTTGTATTCTGTCAAAGGCTTTACTATAATCGGTATAAACGACATCTACCTGGTGGCGATTGTCCATTGCTTCATAGTGCATTAAAAGCGCAAGGTTTGAAACAGTAGAGCGTCCCTCTAAAACCCATGTAGAGTCAGATTGAATGAATGTTTTAGAGCGCGTATAACTGATTATATATAATTCGTTCAAACACTTTAGATACTATGCATAACTTGGAAATCGGTCGATAATTAGTAACTTCGGTCTTGGAACCCTTTTTATGGACATGAAAAATGCGCTATGGGCGTGATAAATGCGCGCTTCCAGATAGAAGGAACAATACGGTACACAATTTTATGCGCACAGTTAATAATAAAATGAGCTTGAAGGTTATCAGGACCAGCAGATTTCGTTGGATCCAACGTTTCAAGCAGTTTCTTGACCGTATTTTCGTTTATATCGATTGAGGTGATATCAACACTCAACTGAGACGACGCTGGAGAATCATTATAATAATTTTTGGACAGCTGAGTATTACTATCACCAAAAAATTGGAACGAAATTAGTTTGAAAAAGCAGATAAGTTCACCAGATTTCTTTACAGCACCTTCAAATCTGAGACAACTAGGTATTGAATGTGATTTTGATTTTTGTTTAACATACGACCAGAAGTGTTTAGGATTTGGTCTAATCGAATTTCCCACAGAAGTTTTGTAAGATTTATGGATGCTAACTTTTCTAATTTTCTTACACGATCACGTAATAGCTTATAAGTTTCTTCGTCATGCCTACGGCCATAGATCCTAAATTTACGTAAAAAATTATGTTTTTCTTTAATAGCTTTTTTAAGTGGCACTGCATACCATTTAGGATAAGTGTCAGCAACAATTAATTTTGAGGGATATATTTATTTCTAAGTGACGGGAATGTGCTATAAAAATATTGCAAAGATTTATCTAGCGATAACGGAGACATAACTTCACCCAATAGAGTATTAGCAATCTCACCATTTATTGAATCATAGTTACCTTTATGATATAAAAACTTAAGGCAATAATTACTCTTTAATGACTCAAAATCAACGTAATCAAAATATATTAAAAAGGCACCATGGTAAACATCAACAGGAATAAGATCTCAACTTATATCACGAACGGTTACAGCGCCGCTAGATCGAGGATCTTGCCATAGGCATTTTTTATGCCATTAAATTGTCTCAAATTTAGTGAACTTAATTCTTATTCTTCTAATAAAGTTTCATTTCCCGAACGAATATTTGTAACTAAAAATGAAACGTCGGCGGCGTCGATGTCTGGCATCCAAGAAATATCACTAAGATTAAAGTCACCGACTAATAAAAACCTATCGTCCGAGTGACTCATGACAATGTCGCTAACCGTGAGCAAATAATTTTGAAGTTGAGCAGCAAAACTGAGACTCCGATTTTTGTTTGTTTTAAGTATTAGGCACAAGTATGTATATTCACGTGTTTTTTTACGGATGTTATGGTGAAAAGACGACGTTAACCATAGGTCCTCAGCGCTTGAATGAAAGAAAGGCTGCGGAATAATTTCTAGAACCTTCCGCGTCGCAGTCAAAAAGCAACCATTATGAAATAATTATCGATTATGAAATACACTAATTTTTTCCAGAAGCCAAGTCTCCGTTATTAATATTATTTCATAATCAGATATGAGGATATTACAATAAAATATGTCCGTTTTAGTGCGCAATCCTCTTGCGTTCTGATAATATATTCTTAGGTTGTCACTGCCACACCCTACACCTACACCTACACTACTATTACGCAGCACAGCCATTTTTAAGCCTATCTATATCCGAAATAGTTATACTATAATAAAAATGTGTATATTTCCCGTCGTATTTCAAAAAATCGTTAATTAAAGTAATAAACAATGTACCATTATTTAAAAATTCACAAAGACTATAATAAGATAGCATATAGTATTTACAAATGGGTAGAAAGAATAAAACATATATAAACATATAAACATAGGTATCTCCCATTGTCGCCGATATATTCATGGAAGACTTTAAGGAGAAAGCCCTGCTTACTGCACCTGTAAATCCAAGGTTCTATAAGCGGTACGTAGACGATACTTTCACAATTTTACCATCAGACAAAGTAAGTGCATTTTAGAACATCTTAATTCCATAAACTCTAGTATTCAATTTACTATGGAGTAAGATGCAAATAATCTTTCCTAGAAGTGTTAGTCATCCGACATCCTAACAACACTATAGGCCACACTGTGTATAGAAAAAGGCCCATACGAATCGATATTTAAACGGTGAATCTCACCATTATCCTTCACAGTTAGCTACCGTGGGCAAATCTTATTACAGAGAGCACGAGGGATCTGTGACAGCAAACATCTGGCCGCCGAGCTTCAGCACGTCAAGCAGGTTCTGCACGACAACAAGCAATGACTGAGTGGAGCCGGACACAGTCAAGCGTGCCTGCGGTACTACCATATGTCAGAGGTATCAGTGACATTGCATTATTGAAGCACGCTTCAAGATTGATTACAGCTTGAAGCGTGCTTCCATTAAAACATACTTCAAGCCGCCAAAGAAGAACCCGTAAAGTGTAATATCCTCTAAAAGATGCAGGAGTGTACAAGCTTGATTGTGAATGTGGTGTCTTATATATTTTACAAACAAAGCAATCTGTCAAAACCGCGTAAAAGAACACATAGCTGACGTGAAGCACCAACGTTCCGGAAAGTCTGCAGTTTGTGATCATATCCAAGACGGCCCCTGCCATTACATTAGATTTGATAGACCACAAATTCGCAAAAGAACATCGATTCCTGCCAAGGATGATATGAGGCTATTGAAATTAAAAATATCCTAATTTCAATAGAGAGGAGGCTGGGTACTACGACCTGCTTGGGATCCTGTAATTAATAAAATTAAAACTAAACCACTGCAAGACTTCAAGCCATAGTAAGTTCATTCTGCGTAGATCGGACCAAAACTAATAATTAAAAAGCTGAAAGTACTGCGGGTAACTCTGATATCGGGACGTCAATCACCTCAGTCGCCCGTGAACATGGGTGCTGTAAATAACCAGAAACGTCGGGAATTTAAAATAAGTATAATTAAACGAGATAGAATCCAGGGTAGTTTTATTCAAGAATAAAACAGTATCACCTAATGAGAACAAAATGTGTTGCATACTTAAGCGACCGTCAACAGAAGCGAGCGACTGATAACCGGTAGGCAATTTTAATGAATATCGATGCGTCAACGAATCAGGTAAGGCAGGGGTAGTAAACATTTTGTAAATTTTTTTAGACGGCTCCGTGGCGCAATGGCTTAGCAATGGGTTGCAGTGCTGGGGGCCGCGGGTTTGAATCCTGCACAGAACAGGTACTTGTATGACCTACATATAATTGTTCCGGGTCTGGATGTTTGTCCTGTAAGTAAGAATAATCTCGGTATTTTGCTAAGGTCCTTGTTTTGATTTGAAGTTTTGTGCTCTGGAGTTAAATGATCATTTACGAAAACGGGCTGTCGATTGCCTCCAAATCCAACTTCCTTCGCCTCTAGAGTTTTGCACGCGCGCTGCCGCTACAAATTCTTCTTTGACATAACAATTTATAAAATTGATAATGATGGCCTTCCTTTGTTATTAAATATTGTTACTCAGGATATGTAGTTGATTTGAGATTTTTGGAATTCATACCAACTGCTTTGCCCATAGACTCACGCCATTTCAATTAGGTTTTCATTGGGCTTTAGGGGGATACCCTTTACCTACCTAATACCCTAATACCTAATACCTAAACCTGAACATTACATATTCATCGATAATGCGTATGTACAGTTGTTACAGCCATGGCTGTATGCAACTTGTCAATGTAGTTGCGTCACTTCATCACACTGTTATGACACAGAATATATCTATGTGTGTGTGTGAAATTGTTAATGTATTATTTTTATTGTTATGTGTGAGTTTCGTAGTGACAGACAATTATTTTTGTGTGGGAGAAAGTGACACACAAAAAATGACAGACAGTTTGGTATCGGAAAATTACGTTATGGCTACTCCCCTCCTGTGTTGCTCTATGACTGAAAATCAAACGGCTAATCGTAGAAAAAGAAAGCGTCAAAGTGCATTCAAGTAGTTTATAGTAATTTATTGACAGGAACAGTTTGAATAAGAAAAAGAAAAATGTGGTTTCTACGTAATTCCGTGCAATTTTTCTATCTTTCTCTTCATAAGAACCTTCCTCGGACTACAATGAATATTTGAAAAAAAATTACCGAATTGGTCCAGCCCTTCGCGAGTTTTGCGCTCAGCAACACATTTAGCCATTTATTTTTATTTTTTGTGAAGGATAATCAAAATTAGTCAACAAAACCTTTTCAATTAATTAATTGCATTATTTAAAATAAAATAAACTTGGGTCTTGTCGGGGATTATTGGTCATATTTTTAGTTATAATAATTTTGGTTTTAGGATAATGAACACCATGTATTATTCTTCCATCTTTTACTCAGAATCACCAAACGGTATTCGTTGAAGGTCATACAGGTTTACGCTCCAACCTCGGCACATCCCGATGAGAAGGTGGAGGAAATGTATGTTGATATCTCTAGAACCATACGTGGTGTGTATTTAGAACCGGATATCCTTTTTACTAGAAACGAGGCATTCCATCTTAGTCCGCGGGGTGACCACGCATCTGCATTTTGATTATTAATCGAGAATAGATGTATGTAGAAGTCTATGGGCCACAACATACACTTATCATCAGGTGGACTGTAAGTTCGTTCGTTCAATTCAAATCTATAAAAAAAAAAAACATTTACATTGTTGTAATTCTTATAACAAAACATCAAGGAAGAAAGTTTTTAAATAGTTGTGTATTATGATATTACTGGTGTAATATGAAAATACAAAGCAGACTATGCGCAAGTTTAACGGAAAGTTCCGAATACACCGTGTCCCATATATTATCTTGACCCCATGAACAGGTCGAGGTTGAAACTTATGCTGTTGCGGTACACGCCGCTATCTGTAAGCTTTAAATGTGTACACAATAGAGATTTCACTCTTTTATATCAACATCATGATATTGGTGTTTCCTGCGGACATTGATCAAGGTGACATCTTAATAAAAGAAAAGAATAGTAATAAAATTAATTTTTGTTTTTTTCCAGTCAAGGTCTGCATCTGTAGTTTCTAGTTTTAATGATTGCTATATTATGTAATTTTAAAGTAGAAGTGATGACGGGTTACTCTTAACCATAGGTTAAAGATTATGTATGACGTAGCATGGCAAGTACAAGGATATCACTTTTTACTACTGCCGTAGCTGTCAGGTTGCTCATAGTTCATAGTCAAATATTTCAAGGTTTTTGCAGTTCATGAAATTTTCTTATCCTTGATGAAAATATATTTTATTTAGTGTTATTTTTTGCGATTTGTGGTTTATGAACCAATAGGATTTGATGCAAAAAAAAACAATACAAAATAAAAAAATATTGTTTTGTATTGTTTTTTTTTAAAACGTTACCCCACACTAGGATTTTCTTCTGTATCGTGGAGGCAGTTTACAAACATAAATTACACAAATACAAACATCCAGACCCGGAACAATTATTTGTAGGCCATACAAATACTTTTTCCGTGCGGGATTCGAAACTGCGGCCCCCAGCGCTACAATTCATTGCTAACCTACTGCGCCACGGAGCCGTCCAACACAAACTAAACACTGTTTAAAAACAGTGTTTATTTTGTGCACTGTATTTTAGTTTAGTTTATTCTAGTGTTTATTTTCTCAATTTTTATTTACTTTCCTAAAAGACAAAATATGTTTGGCGACTGCTCGCGAATTCTTGTATAGGGCACCGGCTGAATATCAGCGCTGTCTTATTACACCGCAGCACAATGCTGAGTCAGATGCCCAGTTGTTGCTGCATTATGATAATTGAACATAATATATTCATGTTGTGTAATTATGTGTTATGTTACTTCAAATAAAGATGTTTCTTTATTCCTTTTTTTCTTTTTTAATAGGTACTCGAATCGAAGGGTAATCGAAATCGCGGATTACTGCGAAATGCAATCGTAACAATTCTATCAAAAAAGTACATTATAGACACATTAAAAAAAATTGTGATCATTAGTAAAAGCTGACATATTTTTAAAATTTAACTTTATCAAGAAAAAGTGTTTATGTTACGAGTATAACTTTTTGAATAGAAATTCACTGTTTGAAATTAAAAATAAAAGCCTTCTTTAATTCAATCCTAATGCAACTGTTACAGAAATTTGATGGAAAAAAGATTATTTAATCAAACTTATACAACAATTTATTAATAGAAGGTTTTTATTTAATAGATTATAACTCCTCTCCTGGTTCGAACATGCGTAGATCCTCTTGGGCATGCTGAGGATTAAGTTATCCAGCATTTCTTGCGGTAACCTGTCCCATTCTTGAACAGCGGCTTCCCTGATCTCTGGCACTGTATGAGGAAGTGGCTGACGGTTCCAAACAGCTCGCTTAAGAGCATCCAACGCGTGCTCTATTGGGTTTAAGTCAGGTGAGCCGGCAGGCCAGTCTAACCTTGTGTCAATCATCGGCCAGTACGAATTGGTGCCCATGCTTTACTCGGAATGGTCTGACAGTTCCATCAATAACGACTGTTTTGTACCTGCCGTCATGGAGCCTTCTAGCAAAAGCGTTCTAGCTCCAATCATAATTCCTCCTAAAGCACACCAAATTCCCGCCTTGTTGAACGGTTTCAGTGGCAGTTATTTGCTTTTCAGAGTCTCCAGGTCTTCCAGACACGTACACGTCGGTTATCTGTATGAGTACTGATTAGCGAGTCGTCAACGAAGAGACAGTTTTGCCAGATGTTTTCCTCCTCATCTTCTTCATTCTGACAGAGCTAGCCCACTGCAATTTCCGTCGCTCACGTTGCCGTGAATTCAGAGGTGCCGCCAAGACCTCCGTGCTCGTAGTGCAGCCTGGTGTGCAATTCCGAATGGTTTGAGTGGTAACTTCAAGTCCAGAGGCGGCCCGAACTGCTTTTATTGTAGTGGTGTTGATTGTTGGGTCACGGGCTGCCAGCAATCTGATATAGCGCTCCTGAGCAGTAGTCAGAACAGTTGGGTGACCACTGCGGGATCGGTCAGCTAAATTATTCATGCCGTGGTATCTTGTAACGTGGCCACGACAGAGAACCCATTCTGTAGTCAGGCCACAGAGCTGCTGTATCCCAATACAGCAACTCTGCATGATATTGCTCTCATGGAATATCTTTCTTCCCACAAAGTTACAATTCTTGTTCGTAAAACTTGATAATCCTCTTGGCATTTTAGCAATCATTCCTTGAAAAATATTTTAAATCCGTTAAAATTGACTAAGTCAGATTTATGAATGAGCGTAAGCTTGGATTGAATTTCTTTTTATGTGGAAAAGCAATTGAATTTGTGTCATTGTTTTATATTCTAATTCTATTTTTTTAAGTAAAGAATCTAAAAAGGAGGTGAAATTATAATATTATAGTCTACCGTAACAATAAAGATTTCGATTTTGTAAACTGATCGCAAACTTTTTTTGATGTGTGTATATGTCGTTAAACCACAAACATGTCGTCTCGCATAGCTCTAGAATAGATGATTAGATCACCTAAAACCATATTTACTTGCTGCTTGATTGCAGTTTTATACAACAATTAGTTAATAGAAGACGAGCTAGTTTATAGAAAGTTGTGAAAAAACTAGATGACACACAAAGCTACAAGCTGAACTCTACAAATAAAGAAGTCAAGATTAAGTTTCTTGATTTTTGCTTGATGCATCTGGTGGAAGAAGTTATTCTGGATAGTGGTACTCTCTTGGCTTTTTCTGCTGTGTTCCAATATTAGGTATAGTGGCCAGCATAATTTAATTATGAGGCATTCCATCTTTATCTTCAGGGTGCTGCAATGTAGTAACGCAACTGTAGCCTTTTTGGTTGACGTTGGTTACAGATTTCCATGGCTGTAGTAGCCACTACCATTAAAAATATCGGTTACTAGTAGTCAGATTTCATACATTACTTTTAATATCTTCAGTAGTAGATAGTAGTGGCCCTAGTGGCAGAAAAAGTCTTGGATGCACTCTTATAACGTTACGTTTAAATATTTCACTACATGTAAAAACTTTACAATATAAGAGCATAAACTTTTTATATATTTTAGTTTATGAGATTAAAGGGTATGTTTTAAGTTTTCAACTCACCAGTACACTGTGTGCCCTCCTAATTAACGAACGAGGGTCTAACGAAAGATAAATGGCAGTCAAAGTTTATTCATTCGAAAATACTTCTGTTCATTATCAGCTCCGTACTCTACAGTCAACAGAACCAGCTGGCTGAGCATAATTTTTTAACACTAGGATTTTGGAGGCGTTGTACATACTAGATTGCACATGGACAAACAAAGATAGATGTAGATGTCTATGGCACAGCATTCACTTATCATCATCAGGTGGACTGTGTGCTCGTTTGTCGGCCATATAAAATTACTTGTTTCGTGCGGGATTCAAACCCGCGGCCCGCATTGTTCAGACCAAATGCTTAGTCACAGCACTACGGAGCCGCATTTATTGAAAGATTAGCGGCCTGCCCCTACTCCGCCTGGGTAAGATATATTATTGTGACGTTATTTAGATTTATGATGATCAAAAACCATTTAGTTATTAATATTTCGTTATTCTTTGAAAATGTCCAAGTTTTAAAAAACGACATTTTTGAATAAAACAATTGGTTCAGCCATTCCGAAGATTAACCCAGACAGACAGACAGACAATTTTTTGAATGGTTGTTTATTTCTAAATAGTATACAAAGAACCCCCTGAGCTTAATAGAAACTAATTATTTCAATATTACAGACGGACGCTTAAGTTTTATTTACAAGTGTAGATTTGGCATATCCTTGAAAAGGCATATAACCAGCAATGGATTAAAAAAGAAGAACAGAAAAAGAAGAAGTAGTTAAAAAGCAGGTTGTATTATTTCAGTTTACTTATTAGTCAGAGTATAGACAGTATACATCGCGTCCTCGTATAGATGCGAGTGAGAGTCTGATCCCAACGACAACGCAAACGGTTTGTAATGTGATTTCTCGGTAAATATTATGTTTTTGAGTTTCATTACATCAATGGGAGTCACGTAAACAGAGTTTTATAACAAAAGTAGTTGAATATTTAAATGTTTTAGTCAATGCGTCTGCAGAGACTTCCAGTCGGACTGTGAATCAGAATACGAAAAGTTTGAATGAAAAGCGGTTTGCTTTGAAGGTTTATTTTGATTCAACTTTCTAAAAGTGTCCATTTCGTTGGTAATGATGTAATATCATTCATAATCCATTTTTATCTTTTGTCGATTTTATTGAATATTACAGAGTTAGAATAATTGCAAAGTTATGATTAACGAAGCGCCTGTAGTATTATGAACACCTAATTGATCAAACGAAATGTGGATACTAGATAAAAATTATCGGTAAAAATCGAAAAAAATTTTTATGTAAACTATTTAAAAATAAAAGCATTTTAATTATTTTTGGAAAAATTCATCCTTAGGTTTTAAATTATTTTCTTTAAGTAAATGGTGTATTTTTCAAAGTAGTTTTATTTAAAAGTTAGAAAGATTAACTAGCAATAAAAATTAAAAAAAACCTACGATATCAAGCAGGAAATTTGTCAAAAAAATAATAAGATAATTTAATATGCGCAAATCAACATACCGATGGCATTCTTTGATGATTATTATTTTAAAAACGAAAAGAGATAGAACGCATATTATTTTGGAGAACTTGTACAGTAAACTACGTAGTTTAATAAAACATGCTAAAAAGGTTATCTCAACGTACTAGTTTTGAAGTTACAGACCAAAAATTAAAAAGAAAAGTATTTTTTTAACAAAAAATTATCTTATTATTTTTTTGACATATTTCCTGCTTGATATCGTAGGGTTTTAATTTTATTTGCTAGTTAATCTTTCTAACTTTCAAATAAAACTACTTTGAAAAAATGTTCAAACAAAGCTTCAAACAAAGAAGGCTAAAGATGCGTTTTCACCTCTTAGCACTAAGGCAGAATCCCTCACATCCTGTAATTATATTGGCTCTTTATACCATTCAGGCCGAAACACAGCAGCTCTCTCTCTAGAACCATGCGTGGTGAGTATTTAGAACCGGATATGCTTTTTACTGAAAATGAGGCATTCCATCTTAGTCCTCACGGGTGACAACGCATCTGCATTTTGATTTGTAATCGAGGATAGATGTATGTTTATAGGCCGCAGCAACCACTACATAACCGTATAACTAATTACAAGAATCATTTTTTGATTTTTTTAAATTATTTAAATAGTTTTAAAATAAAAAGCTACTAGATCTGTTATTCATAAAACTCACCGCGTGAACAATCATCTATTGCCCAATGCCAACCCGTGATATGAACCCATAGAGCGACACGGGCCACCGCTGGATCAGAGGGGAGTAGCCATATGCAGGCGTTCCCCTCTGTCAAAGTATAAGTCCACGCGGTCCTATGCGTATAATAAAACTAATTGCAACCGCACTGCTGACGAGACTAAATCAACTTGCGCGGCTAAATCGATTTCCTATAAAATGCCGAATTGTTCAGTTTTTTTGCTGCAGAAAGAGATTTGCCTCGTCAAATTTACAAAAATATGGTGTTACCTTTCATACATAATAATAACGGTCGTGTTGTTTCGGATTTGTTTACCAACGCAGGCCGCTCGCCCTCATACAATATGCATATCGGTCGGGCGAGTCTTAATCCGAGTTGTCGTTGTCACTGAGCCATGCCTTTTTTTGTATCTATGTGTGTGTGAAATTGTCAGTTTATTGTTTTAATTGTTATGTGTGAGTTTCGTAGGGTCTGTCACTACGAAACTCACACAGTTTCGTAGTGACAGACCCTTCTTTAAGTGTGCGTAGATTTTCCGACGCAAAAAATGACAGACAGTTCTGTAGCGGGAAATAATACTCACTACTTCTCGGCCTGCCGCTGGCCCGTTACCCTATGAATAAGTAAGAAGGATTTAGAGAATAACCAAAAGATCTTTTGGTCACCCATAGTTGGCGGAACAAATATCTAAATATTGAAACAGAAACAGAAACTTTTTTTATTCAATATTGATTATAAATAATACTCATTGAAAGTCGTTCTTTTGTTTAATTTACCACTAGTTTGTAAAAAAACCTCTGTTCTGGGAAGAACCAGCTAGAAAGACAGGGGGATGTTTTTTGTTTTTTGAAAAAGTAATTAAAATACCATTAACTATGTAGTGGCGGTGTAAGATTTTTATCGGGAAGATGCCTATCTCATGTTTCAATTTCCTCTGTTGCCTCTTACGACACCCACTGGACGATATGGGATAGTGGTTAAGTGGATATTCAAGTAAAAAGGTTAGAAGCCTGTGTTGAAATAGCTACATTAGTACATTTTAGTTATTTCCTAAATAGCATAATGTCGTAATCTTGCGATGGGGTAAGGCGACTGACATTAAAATTATCTTTGCAGAAGAAGGCCATAGAAGCAATTTATAACCTAAGTCCGATTGTTTAATAAGGGTTATTAAACTACTAAAGAGTATAAGATTGACAATAACCCCTGGAAATGAGGTCATCGCTAACATGCTGTTTTTAAATGATTTCTTATTTAATTGTACAACGTATTAGATTGTAAATTACTGTTAAAAAAACTAATCCCTTTGGGTTTCTTGCTAGTTCTTTCCAGGACATAAGCTTGTTCCAAACCAGGTGGTAAATAATATAAATTAATTTCAATAAGTATTCTTGTAATATATATTTAATAAATACTATAATAAATAATAAATACCCGGCTCGAAGGACCAATGTTATATCCAGTTTTAGAATATAAAATAAAACAATGTCTTGTATGGTGTAAAAATTGAGAAGAAGAGCATTTTATTTTATTATCGACATTTTACGTCAAAAATGACAATTACTTTCTTTTTAAATACGTTCCATTAACAAACATTTAGCCCCCCGGAACAAAGGCAAGCTATTGAATTTTTCCCAAAATTAATCAAGAAAATAAACAAACAAACTTTAGCACAAGCAGTAGCAAGTTAGTACATAATGTTCAAGCTATAACAGTAAACCAACCTTTTGCTTACATTACTGACATTATTACAATAAGTAGTACATATTAATAAAATAATTGGATAATAAAGTAAAAATAAAAGTAGCATTAATTATTCATGCTTTTTATACTAAGTAGTCAATAGAGTTAGTAACATAACCAACATTGTCACCTAGTAAAGCAACCTAGCATTGAATAAAGTACTTGCTGTTTCGGTGTTCTAAACCAAACTTATTTAACATCTCTATTCGCATACACTTTCATAAACAGACTACTAAAAAAAAGTAATAGTAAAAGTAAGTAGTTTATACTTTCTTACATAGAATTACTATAAATTACAAGAGGGAAAAAAATCAACATTTAAGTTACTCTACTGGCAAAGGTACAATTTTAGTTATTGGCCGGGAAAATATGCCATTTTTGGTTTTTACATCAATGGCTCCAATTTTGTTATTTTTTCCTCCGGCTTTGTTATTGCATCCTCCATCTTAACAAATTGAAACGCAAACAGAGGCTATAGAAATATCTTTAGTTGCTTACTTATACATACACAACACAATAGGTAGAACCCCAAGACACTACGAGAAAAAACACAATCACTACAAATTATCAAATAGCATAAAGTTTTCTATTGTTTTTGCACATTAAATACCAAATAGTTAGTCAAACTCCGTTATAGCACCACACTTTACCCAGCAGCAGTCTCTACTTCACGTCACGGTATTCAAACGCCGACAAACTAAGCAACCGCCAACATTACAACTCATCGTGCGTGCAACAGACAGTTAGTAGTTAGGTACATGCAGTTCAGACAACAGGACCCAACAAAATTAGAGCAAACACCGTTATTATTTTTCACATGCCGCTCAATTATTGAGTCATCCGATGCATTTGCTTCGACAAATACCCATACATTGACCATACACCATAAAGGTTTTCATTTTTCGTTAATGGCTGCCTCGAAAATGCTTCGCTGCTTCCGCCGGTATTTCTTTAAAAACAGATTCAATCCTTGTTGAACTCGATTGATTTTTCGATATATTTCTGCGGTGCAGTTCCTTGCAGTTTTCAGCAGTAAATATCCGGTTGAAGGTTCAAAGTTATTTCCAGTTTTAGAATATTGAAATAAAACAACGTCTTGTATGGTGTGAAAATTGAGAAGAAGAGCCCTTTATTTTATTATCGACAGTTTACGTCAAAAATACAATTATTTTTTTAAGTACGTTCCATTTACAAATAAATATTCTATTGCATTTTATTGCTGTAAGTGGATGCTGTGTGGCAGTATACATTTGAGTTATTAATAAGAAGATGCTGCTGCTCTTCAATTTCCCTTTGACACCCACGAACGATATGGTAGTAGATCTTCTTACACTGCAACCACACGGTTAAGGTGCAGCTGTAAAAATGCTAAACTGCTAACTGACACTACGATCGCCAGTCCACCTGCCAGACCTGTCTATTATATAAAATCAGTTATTTTGTTGGAAAGACCATATCTGGCAGTGAAATTGTGTGAGGCGATACGGAAATAAAAAAAGAAGTAATATTATATGCAAATATAAATCTGGCATAACTGTTAAGCATCTAGGACTCGAACCCTATTACTACTTAACATTATGATTTCTTATATTTACGCGAACACTTCACATTGAATAAAACTAATTTTACGGATTATATCGTTTAATCAACTTATTTTATTAATTCCGACATTTGGTGCTTTACAGTACCAATGGTCACGGGGACTGAGGTGATTGACGTCCTGATGTCAGAGTTAATCCGAGTACCTTCAGCTTTTAATTATTAATTTTGGTCCGATCTACGCAAATGAACTAACTGTGTCTTGAAGTCTTCTTGTAGTGGTATGCTTGTTTAGTTTTAATTTTATTAATTGGATCCCAAGCAAGTGGTACCCAGCCTCCTCTCTATTGAAATTAGGGTTTTTAATTTCAATAGCCTCAGGTATCATCCTTGCAGGAATCGATGTTCTTCGCGAGAATTTGTGGTTAATCAAATCTAATGTAATGGCGGGGCCGTCTAGGATATGATCACAAACTGCAGACTCCCGGAACGTTGGTTCTTCACGTCAGCTATGTGTTCTTTTACGGGTTTTAATAGATCGTTTTGTTTGCCCTATATAGAGAGACCACATTCACAATCAAGCTTGTACACTCCTGCATCTTGTAGAGGAATATTGCACTGACGGATGGTAAGAACTAACTATCTTTTCTGGTTAAGTGATGTTCTAATGAAGCTCGCTTCTATTAGAACATACCGCTTTCCTTATTCAATACTTAACATTAGATAAAATTTTGATTAAACGGTGGCTAATAATTGAATAAAATAATAATATGGTAATACCCATGTTTAACGAACTTATTCTGTTGAGTTTAACTAACTATATAAACGGTTGGATAAAATTATACAGGCCCTCAATTAATTCAATTTATAAACCGAATAAGGACGGTGCTAATTGACACAGATAGTTGGAATTTAAGCAAAATTTAATTAATTATTCATTCGTTTAACTCCTAGTGGTCGCGTGGATTACAATGGTAATCCACTGTAACAAAATATAAAATTAAAGAAAAGTCTTTTGCGATTATTTCGGCGCGCCATGTACTTGTAGTTGAATAATCAAAGGACGCGTTCAGTGCAGCGCGAGCGCCGGACGCGTCTGGTTGTGTCACAAGAGATCCGTGAAGTATTCTGGATTACTATAGTAATCCACGCGACCTATTACGTGAGTATTTTGTGCAATTATATTTTGATGTTTTTATTTATTTTAACTATTATTTTGCAATAATTAACTTTAGTACAAAACAGTTATATGTTTATTTATGTACAGCTTTATATTGATAACGTTTTTGTAATTTATCCCAACAGAACAATCATGGATGAAAGGCGTATCGCTCAAATCGAATTTTGGCTTGACGAAGATTATAGCAGTGATGATTTGGAAGATGACGCAAGTTCAAACGATGAAGAAGATTTTCTGGAGGTGCAGGACCACCAATCTGAATCAGAGCAAGAAGTAGAAACTCCAAATGAGCTACCTATCGTAACCGTTTCTGAACTAGGACAAGATGATTCCTCAAGTTGGCTGTGAGGAGTATTACATTGGTGTGGATAATACTGCTGGAATAAGACTGCGCCATCGAATAGAGGAAGAACTGCAGTCACAACATTGTTTTTGTACCTCCAGGACCAAAAGGAATCGTCCGGGAGAAAGCTGCTGCTGAGGATTGTATATCTCAAGTATGATCTGAAAGTAAAATATACTAACATAAAGATCGAGCACATTAAACAAAATATGAGAACGTGATGCCAAATTGACGGTCTCGTGGAAAATGAATCAATTAAAATGTCAAGTATGGAATTCGACAGCAAATGTCAAAATTCACGCCGTGGATAAGGGACTACTTTCGTGTCAAAGACTAAACCCGAGTATCGACTAACGATAAAGTATGTTAAAACCAATAATGATTTTCTCTTTTTGAAGACTTGAAGTTTGGTTTGTTAAGTGTAACAATATTTCTAAAACGGTTAAAGGTTCGTAAGTCACCTTCAAGAAAAGACTTTTCTTGAAGGTGCCTAAGTTTGACTACTCTTATCTAAAAGGCCGGCAACGCATCTGCCATTCCCCTAGTGTTGCAGTTGTTTATGGGCGGCGGTAGTCACTTACCGTCAGGTGAGCCGCATGCTCGTTTGCGCCCTCTGCTATAATAAAAGGAAATTTTATATTCGATTCGTTGAGTTTTTTTTGTATGTTAACTAAATTATTGGAAATGGATAAACTGGTTTAAATGAATATTTTTTAGTAGTCATTAGCTATTTAATAGTTTTTATTAAATAGCTCATACTTCTTAATATACAATAATACGTTATACTTTTAACTTATGATCCAATATAAATT